>VXBP01004865.1:10819-54912 GCA_013400115.1 Rhinopomastus cyanomelas | reverse complement strand
AAAGTCAAATTCTAAAGCTGTTGTAAACACAGAACAGTTGCAGGATAAGTTTGTAACTGTAGGTTCAATGATAGTGGCCCTGAATGCACAAACAGGGCTGCTTTTCACACCGAGCACCATATTTAAGGTTTGCTTTTCTGAAATTAACTTCCCACTGACTACTCAAGGAATAAAAAACATGGCTAAAAATGTCATACAGATGGTAGAGCACAAGAAAACAAAAGGTTTTGGTCACTTGGCAAGTTTCCCACAGAGCTATCCAACTCCCAGCTGTAACATCTGCAAGCAAGGGTATTTGAAATAACAATGAATATAACTAAATACAGTAAAAATATACTATAAATCAACCTACATAAAACAAAATACTGACTGAATTTTACATATTTGGGGGAAAGGGCCAAAAATCACTGCTTGCTGGTTTTTATGTCGACATAAATGTGACCTGGGGAACTACAGGCCAGTCGGTCTCATCTCTGTGCCTGGAAAGATCACAGAGCAGGTCCTCCTGGAAACTATGCTGAGGTACATGGAAAACAAGGAGGTGACTATAATTAAAACTTCTAAAGTGTTCAAAACTATGCTCTTGCATTAATCAGCTGAAATACTTAAAGAAATACAGGAAACTCCTCTACTTTTAAACTTTCAGTCTTAAACTGCATGTCAGCTCACAGGCAGTAAAATCGGGCAACATAATCTCTAAGAAAGAAATGAGTTTGAGCAGGTTCCGACCTCCCATCCTCCAAATATCCATCTGACCACCATGGGTCATCACATGCACTACAGTCGCTAATCTAGGGCAAAGCAGGCTGCAGAGTTCAAGTGATAGGAAACTGGTTAAAAAGTGAGATGCTGTAGCCGACAGAGAAATTCGATTTCACGCTAGAAGTCTTTGCTACTCACACGTATTTGCAATGTCCTTCCTGTTCCACGGGTTTTCAGACAGACTTGTGTGTCAATGCAGTACTGTAGCCATGACTACGAGTATTTACTTGTCATCTACCCAGAAATGTTGTTTCTGAACCACATCGCTGATGCAAAAAGCGTTGCCTCACAAAGTCTGGCACAGGTCCCAAATTCATTAGCTGTCAGACCCACACAGGTACACCGGTGCCACACTGCAGAAAGGTGCAACTCGGATTCACTGCTCGTGGGTCAGATTCAGATGGGGGCACACTTTCAGGGACCAGAAAAATGTCCTTCAGGAGTCACAAACAACAAAAAAAAATGATTAAATAAATCTTAAAATGGAAATGGTAGATGTAGAAACAATTATTTCCTCATTTCCTTAAACATGCACAGTCTTCATTGGAAGCGGTATGTTCTGGAAATCCAGGAGGCAGAGCGTATCTTTTATGTTAAAAGAAGTATTTTCCATTATACGTAACACCCCACTCCAGTGAACAGGGTGATCCCCACATTGTCATCATGTTGCATTACTCTTGATGATTTTAGAGGTCTTTTCCAGCCTCGATAAAGCCATGATTCTGTGATTACAGTAGCGGGGAACCTACATTGAAGCAATACTTGATGCAATTTTTTTCCTGTTCATGGGTTTGTAAAACACTAACAAGTTTCAATAAAATTCCCATTTTTTTCTATAGAGTCAGTTTCCTTAAAGGATGGAAGTACATCAGTACAGAAAGAGTTATTTCTTTAGGGGACAGAAGATGGGGGATTGCCTCCCCTAACAGCAAGTTCATAAATGTAGGAAATGAGCATAAAATTCAACCTATTTTCCAAAATAACATCCTATTAATGATACACCAAGTTATATAATCAGGACTATCTACATAAACTTTCCAATTATATGATGGAAGTATTCTTTGAGATTGACATCGTTAACACCAATGAAAACTAATGGAAAGCCCACAGTGTTCTGTCGTGCATCAACAGAGGAATGCTCCCCAAGGGAACTATGAAGGAGCACCTCTGTTTAGCAGTAATACAAAAGAAAGCTGTTAGAACAAAGCTAGCACTTCAGCAGTCCTTAGGAACACCAGACGTTCACTTCCTCCATTTTGCTTTAAGGTCTCACAAATGAAAGGCACAGCATAAGGTTTTATTTGTTAATACGGCAATCCTAAGTCTGACTCGGAATACATGGTTCCGGAAATGCCGGCCATAAGCGAAACGTGGTCAGCAAAGGAACAGAGGATGTCCAGTGCCCCAGTGCACAACGCCTTCCTGCAGTCTGAGTATGGCTGGAGTGGAAGAATCTTTCAGCTGCTTCAAAAAACCCCTGAACCCGCATGACGTTCATCACCCTGTTAACGACTGTAGGGACACGTGTGCACACATGCTGGGGTCCAAAACTCACCCTAGAGATCTTTTTCCTTCTTTCTCTTCCCTCACTTGGGAAGGATTCTGTTTTGCACTACTTCCAAATTAAATTTGTAAAAGACAAGTAAAACAACAGAACACTGAGCAAAAGATCCTGCAGTGTAACTCCTATCCCAAGGGGTGACTACAACAGTATGTGCAGTAATACCAGCAGGTTTGCCCCATTTAACTGAAAACCTTTAGGGATTTATAATCAGCCTTCTGTCTGCTGGGACTTCAGGGAGGGGAAGTACACTGAGGGGCACAAGAGGGTGGCTGACACACACTCGTCCACACCAAGTGCTTCCCCTGTATTCAGCGCTGGTCAGACCACACCTGGAGTGTTGTGTTCAGTTCTGAGCCCCTCAGTTTAAGAGGGACATGGAGGTGCTGGAACGAGTCCAGAGAAGGGCAACTAGATTGGTTAAGGGGCTGGAAGATCAGCCCTGTGAGGAGAGGCTGAGGGAGCTGGGTTTGTTTAGCCTGGAAAAGAGGAGGCTCAGGGGTGATCTTATCGCTGTCTACAACTATCTGATAGGTGGTTGTAGTCAGACAGGGGTTGGTCTTTTCTCCCTGGCCACTGGAGGCAAGACAAGGGGTCATAGTCTTAAGCTCCATCAGGGGAGGTTTAGACTTGACATTAGGAAAAGATTTTTCACTGAAAGAGTGATCCGGTTTGGAATGGGCTGCCCACAGAGGTGGCTGAGTCACCATCCCTGGAGGTGTTCAAGGTTAGGCTGGATGAGGTGCTGAGTGGCATGATCTAGATGGTAGATGTTAGGATGACTGGGTTTATTTGGATTTAGGTTGGACTGGATGATCTTTAAGGTCTTTGCCAACCTTATCATTACTGTGATACTGTGATACTCCCCGAACTATACTCTTTTGGTAGAGTATATGCATACATAACTTAGCTGAATTTAAAATTGCTCACAGACACAGACGCTGCAGTCATTCAGAGTATTTTACAGGAGGCTACTTTTCCTTACAAGTGGACATCTTCCCTGATGTCTGGTATAAATGAACCTACGAATGCAAATGGATGGAGTTTTATTGCCTTAGGTTTGGTGATTTTTCCTTGTGTGAAAACAATCCAAAAAGAAAAGGAAAATCAGCCAAATGATACCATCACGTTGCATAAATGTATTTCTGGGCATCTGCAAGCCTAATCCTGAACAGCAGTTTTATCAACAGAAATCTTGCTTCTGTTGGGAAACCAAAGAAAGGGAAATTGTAGGCAGGTGCATTTTATCTATAAAAACACAGTCTCATCTATTGACATTGTTCTAGAACAGTAACATACTGCACTATACACGTTAAATATATTTCACAAAATGCATCCTGTGATTAATGTTATATATATTACTGTAATATACACATAACTGAAAGCTCTAGCCAATCATTGTTACTATTCATATGATCAAAATTTGTGTAATAAACTTTGAAAAACATATTTGCTTCTAATGTTCTGAACAATTAAACAGCTGCTTGAACGGGAAAACACGTCATTTCCTGCTACCGTGGTGCACTTCAGTTCACACATTCCTGATTTTATTTCCTTGAATTCAGAGCACCACAACTACACTTTAAAAAAACAACTACACAACACTAAAACCCAGAGCTAATTAGTTTTTAATACAGGGTCTGATTTTAAATTTTCACCTTATAAAATTGCACAGTGATGCGAGTAGAGATGAGAAACTATTTAGGTCAGTTAAGTGTCCAAATGTCTCCCTGCAAAGACAACAACAGAAGTGCTCAACGTCTTACCAATTAATGGCAGCATAGCTGTGTGGCACATAGCTCAAAAAAATCAGATTTAAAGCCACCCACTGAGCTGAAAATATTTAGAATTGCAGCTGTAGCACACTATAATGAAGGATTTCACAAGCCTTAAATCCTTATTGCCGCCAGCTCTTACATTAAACATGTGGTGATGTGAGAAAAACAGGACACACTGTCTGTGCAAAAACCTCCTGTCTAGCACAGCAACAAAAATAAGTATTTCACTGAAAACCCCTCAAACGTGTAAATGGAGCTACTTTGATTACTCACGCAGTGCCAGCTTTACCTTCTGAGTGGCCAGCTATGCACCAGACAAAAGGAAATCAAGACGCTTTGCAAAAAAGCAGCCGGTTTGTTTGCGTTGGACCACTCGGAGCGCTGCGCCTTCCCTGAGAGTCCGGGCTACATTTCAGTATCTTGTAAAACACCGCACACAATCTGGCACAACACGCACCCAAGAGGGTTTGTCACACACCAAATTCTTTGGCATTTCAAAACATTTAAAAGGCAACCTACTGGTATATGACAAATTGCCACGGACAGCAGCAGCTGCATGGCCTGGTGCTGTTGCCACTATTAACCTCAGTTACAATGTGATGGCTGAATTAAGCTGTCTGCCAGCAGTTCCAGCTGGCATAATACATTACTGTGTGGTGTCATGCTGTTTATCTATGGTCAGTGTTGTGACATGCTGAGCTCCATGTGTTTATTGTCTTTTACAGATAAAGCTTAAGTCCTGGAACTTCATGCAACCAACATAGCCTTTGCAGTTCTAGTTTTATACACATTTAATAAAAATAAACTTACAAACAAACTAAATTCTCCCATCTCTGCACACAGTGGTACTGTAAATGACAAGACTTGGGAAAAAGATGGTTCACAACCACAGCTGTACGGCACCTTGGGGGCAAATAAAGTCTCCTATCTCTGTATTTCCTGACTTTCAAATCGTTTCAAGAGCTGAATCAGTCCTCACGGTAACCTCCTGCAGGCTATATTTGGACATCACCTAATTCAATAAAGATGCACAATCCCATTCTCACTTCAGTCTCCATGTGTCCTGGATTCTCAGCGCTATTTGAAGATGCACTTCCAGGACACCAAAAAGAATGCAAGTTGGTCAGAGACCAGCATTTGTAAAATGCAAAGTTACAAAACACCTCTGTAAAGTAACAAAGCTTCTTGCTTTGCACACACACACCCCCTTTTAAACCAAGTGAGTGTTCCCAACAACCCACTCCTGGAGCAGTGCTTGGGGAGGAGGGTATCTGCCGAGCAATCGGGCTGCAGACTTCCTCATCCCGTCATCACAACAAATAAAAACTAATCTGGTTCCCTTGTGTAATCACTTAACAGGTATCTGCTCTGCCAGAAGTGGGAGAAGTGCAAACCATAGCTGGTTCAGAAACTGCAGGTTCTCAGCAGTGTGTGTCCTCCAACTCCGCAAGTTTGAAATCGTACACAACTATGACCTGAAATCAGCTCCTGAAATCTGTTTGCAGAATGCTAACGGAAGAGCACTGCCTCGTTTTGAGACATTGGAAATATTTCTCAGTGGTATTTTGACAAACAACCTGCTGTTAGAGAACCAGCTATTTCTTGGTCTCTCCAGGGGTAAAAATAAGCTTAAGGTGGCTTCTTATGACCTCTTGTTGCATTACATATCTGCCTTCTCAAATGACGTTATATTTATTACTGGAAAGGCTCACTTAGGACCAAAAGGTCCCACAAACCAAAGCATGTTTCTTGTTCCATTTCAAAGTAGATTAACTTATCTATTCACATTTCTTGATTTAAAAAAACAGGAGCATTTTTTAAGGTGAATACCTTATAAGGGTTAGGGTTGGGTTAGGGTTAGGGTTAGGGCTAGGGTTAGGGTTAGGGGTTAGGGTTAGGGTTTAGGGTTAGGGGTTAGGGGTAGGGTCAGGGTTAGGGTTAGGGCTACGGTTAGGGTTAGGGTTAGCATTAGGGTTAGGGTTAGGGTAGGTTAGGGTTAGGGCTAGGGTAGTGTAGGGTTAGGGTTAGGGTTAGGGCTACAGTTAGGGTTAGGGCTACAGTTAGGGTTAGGGCTAGGTCTGGGGTAGGGTTAAGGTTAGGGTTAGAGTTAGGGTTAGGGTTCTCTTTGAGTTGTTAGTCATCCCATATCAAAAACTCAGAAAATAATCAAGAAAAACTCTTCATATCCCTTCCTCAGATCAAAATGAGTTCTACATGGAGTTTTAGTTTTGTTATGTGGGTTTTGGAAGGCAAGTTAGGGGACGATGTCTTTCAATTAACATGAATGAGAGTCTTTCTTGAGCAAGCAAAATATGGGTGGAATGCGGAACAGAGTCCTTGAGGTATTTGGGGGATAGGGGAGAAACAAAATTAAGAGTGACTGAGGTGACTCTGTTAAAATCATCTGCTTTGTAGGCACATGAGCATTTTCTCATTAAAGATTCATAAAGACTGTATAGTTTTAATGCACATGTGGCCAGTGTTGCAGTTCAATATCCAGAACTATTAAAAAGGGAAAGATAAAAAGAAAGAGAGAGAGACAGAGAGAGAGAGAGAAGATACTTTACTGGGTTTTTAATGACTCTTTCAGTGAGAGACAGAAATCTCCTTTCTTAAACACCAAAGCATAGCTGCTGCAGAAAGTCCAAACAAATGAAAAGTCAGTATTTCTGCTGTAACTCACATACAACTGCTGTCCGTGCCCTGCTACTGAATTTCTCATCTACCCTACCTTAAAAGCTCCTCCCTAAACCACATCTCTCAACACCTCATCCAAATGATCAAGTCACACAGGAACACATCCAAGTCACACAGGGTTTTAAACGTCTCCAGAGAAGGAGACTTAACAAGCCCCAGGGCAGCCCATTCCAGTGCTCTGTTACCCTCACTGTCAAGAAGTTCTTTCTGATATTTATATGGAACCTCTATTGTTCAAGCTGACATCCATTGCTCCTCGTCCTATCACTAGACGACATTGAGAAGAGCCCGGCTCCATCGTCCTGACAACCACCCTTCACATACTTATAAACATTAATGAGGTCACCCGTCGGGATCCTCTTCTCCAAGCTAAAGAGACCCAGCACCCTCAGCCTTTCCCTATAAGGGAAGTGTTCTACTTCCTTCATCACCCTGGTTGCGCTGTGCTGGTGTCTCTCCAGCAGCTCCACATCCCTCTTGAACTGAGGGGCTCAGAACTGGACACAAGACTTCAGATGAAATCTCAACAGGGCTGACAACAACCTCTCTTGATCTGCTAATCACCCCACTTCTGATCCACCCCAGGATGCTGTTGGCCCTCTTGGCCACAAGAGCACATTGCTGGCTCATAGACATCCTGCTGGCCACCAGGACCCCCAAGTCCCTTTCCCCTACCCTACTCTCCAACAGGTCAGCCCCCAGCCTATACTGGTACCTGGGGTTGTTCTTGCCCAGATGCAGGACTCTACACTTACCCTTGTTACGCTTCATTACATTTCTCTCAGCCCAGCTCTCCAGCCTGTTCAGATCTCGCTGAATGGCAGCACAGTCTGCAGGGGTGTTGGCGACACCACCCAGCTTTGTGTCATCAGCAAACTTGCTGACAGTGCATGCCAATCCCTCATGCCAGTCATTAATGAATAGATTGAACAGGACTGGTCCCAGTACCGAGCCTTGGGGGAACCCACTGGATACAGGCATACTTGTGCAAACTTAGTGTAGCAATTGCCATGCAGAGGGATTACAGTTTTTAACGTGATTTTTTTTCCTCAAGACACTCTCAAAGGACATTTTTTCCCATGTAACACAGCCCATTCACCTACTGGCCAGATCTCCCCTTCAGTACCCTGCAAGGTGACCCAAAGCACATTACTTTTAAGCAACGTGGCTCCCTGTACAGTATTTGCCAGCACTTGTGGTTTAAGACAATTCAGAACAATATTTTCTGCAGCTCTTTAGTACCCCCTTCTCACTGTGTCAGCATCAGGATCTCACCACTTAGTCTTAAGTGAGTGTGTGAACTTACATCTTCCCAAGTTATCTCCACTGTGGTACCAAAGCAAATTTTCTAACCCTGCTCTTTCCTTTTTGACTCTCATTCCCCAGAATTATTTGGCAAGAAAATTCTCTATATCCCAAGATAATTATCTCACCATTGGCTTCAGTCAGACAGAATATTTTTGTAGTGAATGACCACATCTGTACCTTGTCAGGCTTAGCTAAAGATTAATAATGGGTACTACTATTCTGCCTACACACACTGTATCTTACACCCACATTAAGAGTGACAGAGCAGACCATACACTTACAATAAATGTCGGTGGCAAAAGCACGCAACTTAGGTGGGAGCAGTAACGACCTTTAGGGAAGAGAGGCAAAATGCAAATAAGCTTGTTTAATAATAGCCCTCACATTTCTACTCACTAGAAGATTAACTTGTCATATGTTCCTGTGATTGTAGTCTATGTATTTTCTAAGGTTATACAAAATCTATTCTTATGTTTGTGCCCACATGGGCAAACCCAAACGAGTTGATAACTACATGGAGGGACAGTGCAAGCAGCAAGAGCTGCTACGGCACCTGAATTTCTGACAGAAAGAAAAGAGGATCAAGTATTTGATACATCACCATGAGGAAAATTTCCAGGTTCCCTGTGATGGTGTTCCGCATCCTACAGCCGTCACCCTTAAAACAGCGCATTTCTGAATTCACTCTGCTTGGATCACACAACCTAACGCAGCGAAACAGCTCTTTGTAGCAGGTAATGCTTGTGTTGCCAAGCGTTAACAGGTCGTTCAATACTCCGAAACTGAAGTTCTTGTCACACCACGAGACCAATGCCTGGCACACAGCAGTCTTTCCTTGTAGGTATTTTCTCCCTCATTTGTATTGATTTGTAAAGTAATTACTTTTTAGCTGCATTGCGAGCGTCAAAGGTTTACTGAATTTCCAATTTTTTTTCTTTTTTAAAGTGTCAATATTGTATTAGCTTTTCAGGTGACACTTCCCTTTTTAATTAAATATTTTGTATTGTATTCTTGGCACAACTTTTAGATATTAATTACAGACATATTAAACCATTGCTATGATCCTATCAATGTGCACAATGACTCCATTGCCAGAGTTCCCACACCACAACTATAATTAATGAAACTACAATCTTCCCATCAATGCATTTCATTCACATTCACCACTGTTATTTATAGTTCAGAGCCCCGCGCACATCTTTGAACTCCTTTCTCTTATTATCTTTATGAACACAAATCCAGCAAGTTACCGCAAGAATGACTTTTACTGGGGATTTCCACACAGGATACACGGGCATCACGTGCCAGGGAATGTTGTGAGATCATCGACTGCATCGGTGACCATAAATCTTTGCACAAACGTAACGTACACTGTTCAAAAGCATCCATCTCAGCCAAACGAGAACAGATCATTCTAGAACCCTGCAAGGCCACAGCTGAAACACAGGGACAAACCTCTGCCAGAGTTCAAGCCTGGATATTTCACATCTGAACATAAGAGTGTTGAGGGAGGAGAGGGGAGTGGATAAAAATCTCAGTTTTGCCTAATTTCTTTAAGTCTTGGCCAAAACGCTTTTTTATGTGACCTCAGAAAGAACCCAGATGCTTTTTAATGAAACTCTGTAAGAGGTTAACCCCTGGCTTAGCCGAAAATGAACAAAACAAAACCCAAAAGACCCAGTGAAATTATTTACACTAGAGATTAAAAATACAGAATTAGAACAAATCTGTACTAAGCTTCTGGAAGAGACTTTTCTAAAGGTTCTAACTGTTTTACTGTACTATCACAGAAATAGGTCCAGATTTTGGAAGATTTTTAAAGGAAATAATAATAATCTACATAATGTTACATTTGCCTGAAAGATGGTAACAATAGTTTAGTGACTACACTTACTCCATTACAGTAGTCAGCCTTTTAAATTGTTACAAAACCTATGCAAACGTGTTTAGAAAGAGTTCTAGGGTGCGGCAAATTGTATGTTTTTCTCCCAAAACAGAGTTTACAGCTCATACTCAAACTTCTTACGACCCTGTAGACTATATAAGAAAAAAACAAAGCAGCTTAGAAGTGTGGAAGATGTGGAGAAACCGGATTGCTGAGAATTATTCTAAGCAAAGGGCCTGCAGATCAATGATTCCTGATGCACTTGTGCTGCTGCTGAAAATCGCATTCTATCAAGAATCCACTGGCCTCCGTCATCCCTACAGAGAGAGGTCTCTTCAGATTAGTATAAACAATACAGTGCTAAGAATTATCGATTCACTTTTTAAAAACCTTCTGGTAAAAGTTACCTACCACAAAGGGACATAAGAACAAATCATCAAGGGGTGGTTTGTGTGTGTGTGTGTGTACGTAGGTCACCTTCCTCAGTAAGGTGTGCTAAGCCCTAATCACTTTCATTGCCTCCTACCTGAGAGGAGGGAGGAGCAAAGAGGGGTTACAGGATAAAGAGCTACAGCAGTGCCTGCTATTCTGCTTTTAGCAGCCCCTTCTTATCAGTTCCTCTTCAGCCTTTTCCTGATGTGCTTAGGAATGAAGCAGATAAGAAGCAAAACAGTCACCTTCCACTTATTCTATAAAGTCAGGTAGGATAAAACTAAGTGGATACACTCAGGCAGGTAATAACAGTAATAAAAGTAACACTTAGAAATTCCTTGTTTTCAGCAATAATGAAATAAACATTGATTATGAAAAAAGCCCATGTGAATAAACCAGAAACTAAACTTCACGTGCAGAAAATGCACAGAATAGCTGACACGCAAAGGGAGAAATGCCAGTAAGGAACAAAGAGAAAATTGCTCTGACGCTGAGCGTTCTGCAGATAGCTGGCTGGGTAACTGGCGGGCTGACTGTTCTGCTGACTTTCTGGGTGAGTGGTGGAGCAGGAAGGCTGCCTTCCTTCAGGCTCACGGCTGGCAAATTGGCACTGATATTATACAGAGATGCACACGCATTCTTCCTTTTAATTTCTTTGAATCCCTGCTCATTTTTTCTCACACAGGAACTTAAATCTTCAATGGGAAATGAAGGTTATTGTACTTAGAACAAATATTACCATACTTGGCTAACATTAACTTTTCCTAGTAGCTGATTAAACAACAAATTCATGTTCGAAGAAATTCATGATGATTCAAGCTATTTTTAATGTCAGAGCATTGACTCATGAGCTAGTGGTAAAATTACAAAATTTATATATATAAATAAAATGTAACATGATATATATAAAGGGGTCTTTCTCAAAGTCAAGCTGCCCTACTCTACTATAATCCCGATATCAAAACAGGAGGTACCATTTCTAGTGTAAGTTCAGCCCGTGGGTTGCAGTAGAGAAGTCAGCAGTAGCTGCTCTTAAAGATGACTTTTTTTGCATTAGCCCGTTATAAACAGTTGACAGTAAAATCAGTAAGACAGTATAAAAGATCATTTCAGTCATTCAGCAGGACTGACAATATCCTTGCGTGATCCTGCCTGGTTTTCGCTGGCTCACCGTACTTCATTAGGGTTTGTTTTTCATGTATCCCATATATCATCTTTTAAATGTTGAATTACACAATGACTTAAATAGGTCATCTGGAAATCTCTGGTTTCAGGAAATTTCGTTCATTTCATGGAAGCCTGTGGATCACAAAGACAAACACATGCTTTTTCCACTTCCCAGCTATTTTATAAGTTTTAGCTTGGAGAAGAGGAGCCTGACGGGTGACCTCATTAATGTTTATAAATACGTGAAGGGTGGGTGTCAGGAGGATGGAGCCAGGCTCTTCTTAGCCTCATCTAATGATAGAACAAGGGGCAGTGGGTGTAAGCTGGAACATAGAAGGTTCCACATCAATATGAGAAGGAACTTCTTCACAGTGAGGGTGACAAAGCACTGGAAGGGGCTGCCCAGGGGGGTTGTGGAGTCTCCTTCTCTGGAGACATTTAAAACCCACCTGGATACGTTCCTGTGTGACTTGGTCTAGGAGATCTCGCTGTAGCAGGGGGATTGGACCAGATGATCTTTCAAAGTCTCCTCCATTCCCTAATGTTCTGTGAGTCTGAGATTCTGTGATCTGCTTTTATATGTGACTAGTTTACAAGAAAAAGCGGGCAATCAATGTGACTTCTTCACAGCATGCCACCAGCAATTCAATAGTGTATGCTACAGCAACAGATTTACAACCATTGGCACATGTGAGCGTCAAAATAAATAAATAAAAAGTATGCAGCTAGTGCTCTACAGTTCATTAAAACTGTTAGAGTTTTAGTCCATTGAACCTCAACTGCACTAAGACAAATCAAGTATTGAAAGACACAAATTTGCCAGGTTCACTTAGCAAACGAAAGCGTAGCGTATCGTGTTAGCGTGTCACACAAGTTAGAGCAACAGCGGCAACAATGGCATGCCTATATGGCTTCTGCATTGGTTGGCATGAGCCCAGAGTCCTGAAGAGTTCATGCTCTGGTTGCTGGCACCTGGTCAACTCCAGATGTCCACTATACATCCTTCATACGTTAAGGTTCCATATTCTTTGTGCATATCAAGCAGAGTCTCAGTTCTCGCCCGCACCTATGCATTTTCCAAAGCGCTTGCTAATGAAATAGCTGCTCAGCAGCACACCAGCTATGTTTGCTGAAGAAACATGTGCTGCTCCCGTGAAAAAGCGGAGCATTAGCCAACAGCACATCCACAGCACAGAGTGTGGAAAGCCAGGAGGGCTACCAAGACGCATTAGAAGGAAATGAAGAAATGAAACCTGGCTCAGCTGTCCTTGAGAATTAACCACTACTCCCTACATTCACAAATTGCCACATGACAATGTTTTACTGGAATTGGGGGGGAAATCTGACAAAAGGATCTAAAAACATAGGACTTCATGCACACTTATGGAACTTTAAATAATTATAGATATAGAAAACACTACCTAGGTTATTTCAAGAGAATAAGAATAAGCAGAGAGAACAATGTAGGAATACAAATACAATGACAAAGGACCAGTTTTGTTGGGTTTTTAAAATTACTTTACAGGAAATTAATATTTTACCATAGAAACAGAGAACATTTGGGAATTTGGGGGGGAGAGACCTGAAATAAGAAAACAAACCTTTATAACATATCCATAAGCACAGCAACTCGCCACAGTGGTGGTGGAAAGAACAGACATTTCCTTGAAGTCAGTATGAACATTTTCAACACATGCTGTTGCTAACCCCTTCCAAACACTTTCCATGCTCCACATGTCCTCCACACCTCTGCTAATATTTATGACTTTAGGATACCATTTCTCTACTTCAGTTAAATGTTTTTCCTTTCATCATCACTGCTTAACACAAACTAGAATAAGACAAGTAGAAAAGTTGGAAACAGCTGAATGAAGGATAAATGATGTCATAGCTATTAGCCAAGATGAATTTTCTCCTCTTACAGTGAGACAGAATCCGAATACATGAGTAGACAGCTACATGAAGCTAGGGAGCAGCTGCTGTGCAATAACACAGTCAATCGTGGAAAATAAGTGAAATATCATGTTTGGTTCTGAAGAAAAGGGATTAAGCACACACATAAAGCACAAAGCGATCACCACAGACCACTACTCACACACCTGAATGCAAGGAAACAGGCCCTGCAACAGGTTGCCCAGGGAAGTAGTGGACGCCCCCTCCTTGAGAGCATTCAAGACCAGGTTGGATGGGGCTCTGGGCAACCAAGGCAAGGGTTTGAAACTAGAGAATTTCTGAAGTCCCTCCTGACCTGAGACATTCTAGTAAAAAAAAAAATAATTAAAAAAAAACAGTAGGGAGAGAAGGCCTGCATCAAAAGCTCTGTATTTTATCCTCTAAGCCCATGTGGATGGCAGCTTGAATAACATCTAAGAAAAAAAACCTATGATCAATTTACTAAATGATCAGTTTTTGTGAAGGCAGAACGAACCTACCACATCTGAAAATAAAGACAACAGAAAAAAAAATAGGAAGAAAATAATGAATCAATTGAACACCACCAGTAGGAAGCTTTAAAGCTTCATTGCGCTTCTCCAAGTGACAATTTGGCCAGCACCAGCTGGTTGCACAAGACCACAGAAAGTAGCTTTCTACAGACTTTCTAAGCCCTGAAGTCTTAGTGAGTTTCCCAAGGATATTTACTGCATGTAGATGCTCCAGAGGGGCATCTTCCTTCCGTTCAGCTGTGACGCATTTTACAACACCAACATCACTTCTGAATGTTAGACTAAGCTGAAATTGTACTTGTCTGGTAGTCAACAGGCTGGACTTGAATATCTTTTTTAGACTATAAAAAGAGTGTACTGTCACTGCACACAAAATAAATCCTTGCTGATAATAATCTTACTACAAGATACTTCTCGGGCTTTGTGCCCATACACATTTTCTTTAAAAGATACATTCACTTCATGGTTATCCTCATCATGTCTCTGGTCGATCATTGTTATTTTGGCTTGCTCAGACAAGGGAAGCGAGTCTCGTTCGCCATTCTTCATAAACGGTGAACTCTACAGTAAAGTTTAAGGGTAACAGTACTATAAAATCATTTGGATAAAAACTGGCTGGGAGTGCATTCAGCTCTCAGAAAGGCAGAAATTTGCACCATCACAGAAGTAAAGGTTTGGAGCAGCCTTTACGTTACCTATTCAAAATGCGGTTTGAGGCTCACAAAAGGGAGTTTATGCCTGGGCAGAGCTTACTGGATTTACCGATTGCCGCTCGGCGCCATGAATTTTTTACACACTCAGAGCTGAACCATCTGCAGGCATCTGCAGGAGCCAGCAACGTTTGTTAATTCTTGCTTGGCGGCTGCAGGAGCGCTCCCCGCTTCTCCCTTTTCACTATAAAAGGCTAAGAGCAGGGAGTGCTGCCCAGTTTACGCTGCCACCCTGAACTGGTCCAGTACTGCAAAATGTCCGCGTGTCTGCGCTGGGACACCTCACGGGCACGCTCTCTCTTAGGGTACCTGTCAGCTTGGGAGGGACTGCTAAGGACTTGTTTGCTACAGTGGCTAAGAAGCACACAAGGGATTGTAAAGAAAGCCAGTGGGAGACACTGCAATTGCTTCTGCCCTGACACACGGTCACTCTCACGGGCTTTACTTTGAACTGCAGTTTCAGCGCTCCCAACGGAGTGACGGAAAGCGGTCAACGGAGCGGCCAGTTCGTGGTGTGTATGATGAGAGGGAGAGCAGAACACGTTTTCCTTTTGTGCCTGGAAACTCAGCCTGGCTGACACCCATTCTGGGCTTACATTCCTAAATATTTTTGCAAGTTCACATAACTCTGTACAGTAGGAAAGCTTAATACAGTACTCAAACTTCGCTCAAACGGGAGAATTGTCCCTTGTGAGGCACTTGTGCTCCTCAGAAATACCTGCAAGCAATTAATGCTCCAAAAGGGAAAAAAGCCATCAAATTCTCAACTTAGCTGCTGACACAGTACAGAAAACATGGTTTTGTTCTGAACACAATGTACTTTATACTCCCACTTCAGCTGAAAAGCACGTCTTTAAGGTCTTTTAAAAAGTATTAACTTACTTTGCATTAAAAACAAACGTGAATATTGAACATTAAAAAAAACTGGGAAGAACACTGTGTGAAAATAAATTCACCATGTGCCTGGGAAACCGACATTATCTCTGAAAGTTTATTTCATTGCCCATCAGTTACAGCACCACAGGAGAGGGCATGAATTTTAATTGTTGGGTTTTTTTCAGGAAACTATTGCTAAAATATTTTTCTGATGTAGTATCTTTCATATTCTTTCACAGACAGAAATTGTTTTGAAGAGATTTCAGCTCCCTTTTTGGCAGTTTTCTGGGTTATGAAGACATAACAAAAACATATTACTTATGCTTCAACAGGCTTCTTACATTATGCTAACTCAAGTGGCTTATTTTTAACTCAACCTGCTTATTTCTGCGAGATGAAACTTCCTATCATCACACAGGGCAATTTTATTTTATTCTTTCAAGTTCATCAGTAAATAAAAATACATTTTAATCCCGGCAGCATTCTCGTTTTGAGCACTTTCTAAAGCAGAGCATGGAGGAATTTTGCCATCCCTTCTTTCACAGAATATGCACGTAGCTCAGACTACACAAACATCCTCTATTGCTCTCCCAGTCACTTTCCATTTCAAGAACGAGGCAATTTGTGTTAACACAAGACAGCTTATCATGTGCTAAGTCTGCATGCAATTTTCTCGTGAGAACAACCATTTTGTACCTACTTGACACACGCAGCACTACGTTACACCCAACTAATCAATTCTGTCTATATTAAGAACTGCCCACAGCTGTTTTATTACATCAGCTTCCCTAACTGCTTCAGACAACTCATTTTGGGATTCTTTTTGCTTTAAACTAAACTGGCATAAAACATAGCCCTTCATTTTTAGTTTGCCTTCTCAGACACTACTGACGTACAAGTGTCAGAATACAGCTACGCTTTCTGCTGGCATCCCCAGAAGTCTTGAGGGCAGCAAGCTCCCAGGACCGCTCGGTACTCCTAGAAGACTTACACAGACTAACACAATGCAAGTTTATTATGTTTTTTCATCAGAGACCTCACCAGCTAGTTCATAGACTAGCAAACTTTTGGAAGATAACTTATAAAAAAAATATAAATAAGCAAATGCGAAATGTCTGTCACCTGATATCAAGGCAAAGATTAAGACACAAAAAAAGGTACTAGTAGTATCTTCAAAACACTGGGAGGGAAGGATGTCATTTGGAGCTTTCTTCTAGTACTGACTTTTGCCCAGCATCACTATGATGTTCATAGGATCATAGGATGTTAGGGGTTGGAAGGGACCCAAGAGATCATCCAGTCCAACCCCCCTGCCGGAGCAGGACAAAACTAGCTAACACAGATCACAGAGGAACGCATCCAGGCGGCCTTGAAAGTCCCCAGAGAAGGAGACTCCACGACCTCCCTGGGGAGCCTGTTCCAGTGCTCCGTGACCCTCACAGCAAAGAAGTTCCCCCTTGTGTTGAGGCAGAACCTCCTCTGCTGCAACTTACAGCCATTGCTCCTTGTCCTATCACAGGGAGCAAGTGAAAATGTTCTTCTTTAAAACCTGAGGTCCCTCACAGTTTATGTACAAATTCTACCAGATGAGGCATCACACTTTGGTCTTAAAAGCAAACGTGCTAAAGACCACAATGCATATGAATACAAGAAAAATTGCAGGGTTTTTTTAATTAGTTTGAAAATATTATTTCATCAATAGCCTGTAACTGAGGTATCAAATCCATAAAACACTGAACACAAGAACTTTACTATCATCTTAATTCACAGTTCAGTTACTGGTCAACTAACTTATCAGCTTGGCTCCCCAAAGTGTCCTTAAACCACATTTCCATTTCTCCTGCTCCTCCAGCCAGTCTACCTTTTCAGTCTGCCATACATGGCTCGCATCACTCCCAAGCGATTTAACTCAGCTTCCTCATTTCAAAAAGATTCTGTGTTATTTAAATCTAAAACAGTCCCAATGACACACTGACATCCACAACAAAGCTGTTCTATGGGGACAAAACAGGTTCAGGAATGTTTTTATTTTGCCGTGCCAGCATTTCCAGCAGAAGTCTGTTCTGGCAGGGGAAAAGAATGTCAATGGCTACACTAGAAAGTGTAGTCAACCTAGCAAACCACTGGCATCTTAAATGCCATTACCATAGCACGTACACACCAGCACTCGGCAACCCCTTGCCCAAGCTGAAACCATACTTTCACAGCAGAACTGGAGGAACGTAATCCCAACAGCACATTCTGAATGACACGAACACCGGCCACGCCAGTGAACACTGCCTGCGAGGGAACGCAGCGCTGGCAAGTCTTACACCTCCTTAGGAAACGTGGAATTAACAGCAAAGATGTGGCCTAGTAGCCCATATTGTTCCTGCCAGAGGGAAAAAGCTACCACAAGAACCTGATAAATTAATGTAGTGGTTTAAAAGACGAGCAAAACCCAGGCTTAAGGGAGAAAAAACACCAAATGCTTGGTCCTGGACCATGGCACTACAACTACGGGGTTGATTTTACTAACCTATTTTTCAGAGTTAATTACTGCCTGTTGCAGTTTGAAAATTACCAGGATTTTCAGATGGGCAGATTTGTGCTTTCATGAAGAACAAACAGTTATGTTACTCTCAGAGGATCCCTCCCCTCAGTTACCTGTCCTGGGGGAGGTGACACTGTCCCAAGACCTGCCCTACAGGCTCCTCGTATCCAGGAACGTATCCAGGCGGGCTTTCCCCCAGTATTACTCGATTTGGAGATATTGGGTAAGCAACACTGTTTTGCAGCAAAGAAATCAAGTAATGTCACAAAATTTGAAGGAAAATCTATGGCAATTTAGAAAAAGAGAGACCTTGATTTCCAATAATTTGCCTCAAAGAAAAGTCTCTTTGCAAAGATTTTCTACTTTCAAAAGTCTGTTCTGTTTAACCTCAACACATAAGCATTCTGTTAACAGACTTGTATGCATTTTCCACTGCATACATACGATTCCCTACTTACACAAACACCTTTATGATTAACAAAGATTAATTACTTTTAAGTAAAAGCTGTAGTAGTTAAAAAAATCGTACTTTTAATCAAATTGCCTAAAATATATTGTCTTCCAGGATCAGATGAGCCCAGCGCAGAGCGATGAGGATGATGAAGGAAGTGGAACACCTGCCTTATGAGGAGAGGCTGAGGAGGCTGGATCTCTTTAGCTTGGAGAAGAGGACACTGAGGGGTGACCTCATTCATGTCCATAAATATTTAAAGGGTGGGTGTCAGGAGCCAGGCTCTTCTTAAAGTAATCTAGTGATAGGATGAAGGGCAACGGGTGTAACCTGGAACATGGGAGGTTCCACATAAATATGAGAAAGAACTTCTTCACAGTTGGGGTGACAAGAGCACTGGAACAGGCTGCTGAGGGGAGCTGTGCAGTCTCCTTCACTGGAGATGTTCAAGACCTGCCTGGATGTGTTCCTGTGTGACTTGGTCTAGGTGATCTTGCTATGGCAGGGGGATTGGACTGGATGANGGCAGGGGGATTGGTCTGGATGATCTTTTGTGGTCCCTTCCAATCCCTAATGAGTCTATGACAACAGAGATTTGGACAGGCCGAGTCAAAGGGCAGAGGCCAATGGGATGAGGTTTAACAAGGCCAAGTGCAGAGTCCTACGCAATAACTCCCTGCAGCTACAAACTGGGGATGAGTGGCTGGAGAGTGACCTGGCAAAGAGGGACCTGGCAGGACCTGACTGGTTGACAACTGGCTGAACAGGAGCCATAAGTGTGCCCAGGTAGCACAAAAAGACAATGGCATCCTGGCTTGTATCAGGAATAGTGTGACCAGCAGGACTAGGGACGTAATTCTCCCACTGTACTCAGCACTTTTACAAAAGCACAAAATGGCTTTTGTAAAAATTGTGTTTTATGGAAAAATACTTTTTCCTGACTTGCAATTATTTATTTAGCACTAATTAATTTACATGTTACTAACGTCATTGACAGGTACACTAAGTTACATATGTAAAGAACACATTCACTTAAGTGGGCCACTCTGTCTTCTGGCTGTATCAGAATAAATGTGAGACTGGCATTAACGAGTAGTGTGACCAAAGGCAAAGGGCCTAAAGGGATATGAATCCCATAGCACCTGGGCTATTACCACTACAACAGGAGATGGGCCACAGCAGATGTGGCTGGAGCCCCAAGACAGGTAGGGAATCTGGTCCTAACCAGACAAAGTCAGACAAAACTATCTTTCAATGGCTGACCACGGCATTCTTGATCAATATGAAAAAAATGAGCAGCTGTATGTATTAAGCTCTGAAAAATACAGCCTATTTACTAGCTTGACACTCAAGTTCTTGGTAGAAATCAGTGACCTTCACGCTCCAGGATGTGCCTTACAAAACACTCATCTCACAAAAAGCTCTCAGAATTTTAGGTGATAAATAATCACTATTCTCTTGCCATCAGTCTGCTGTCTGACATATGATCATGGCTCTTTTGGTTCCCTTCCAATATTTATAAATATTCCTGTTTCTGAGCATCTCCAACCCTTCACACCTGTTATTTGTGGTAGATGTGTCTGTGGAACAACAGGTCCTTAAGTTCAGCAATTCATGAATTTTCATAGTTTTCCTTTTTGAGCTCAATATCTACGACTGCCTTTGTGCTGAATATACTGCAGGCAAGCACACCGAGTCTCAATTTGAAAACTGTCAGCTGCATTAGCTGCATCAAGAAATGACAAAACAAATATCCTGCTTCATGCAAACAGTGCCTTGATCATAATTAGAAAGGCAGTTTCTAAATCCAGTAGCAAAACCAAAGGGTAACTCAAAGTTCAATGAGCACAAAGAGGAATATGAATTGTTTTCAGTCTGGTTTAGAGTATGTACACTAAGCACAGCCTCGCCCCATGAAAAAAAAGTCACTCTCCATAACTACTCCCATACTTCCTCACCCACCGGAATACGCTCAACCACTTCAAAGAGTAACACAGCGGAATGAGGTCTTTTGCAAAGAAATTACAAGCCAAGACAGTAAAAAATTTCACACGAAAAATTGGGTAGATTTCCTCAGGACTACTACATGGGTTATTAGACAAGGACAAACAAACAGAAAGCAAAGGTATCAACTCGGTCAGGTTGCTCAGACCCCCATCCAGTCAGACTCTGAATGTTTCCAGGGCATCCACCGCCTCTCTAGGCAACCTGAGCCACTGCTTCACCACCCTCACTGAAAAATACTTCTTCCTTACATCTAGTCTAAATCTACTCTCTTTTAGATGAAAAGCATAACATCTTCTCATATTGCAACAGGCCCTGCAAAAACAAGACTGTCCTTATCTTTCTTGTAAGCAGTCTTTAAGCTTTGAAAGGCTGCAATAAAGAGTCCCCAGAGCCTTTTCTTCTCCAGGCTGAATAACACGAACTCCCTCAACTTCTCCTCACAGTAGAGGCTTTCCAGCCCTTCCATCATTTTAGCATTTCTCCTTTGGACTTGCTCCAACACATTCATGTCTGTCTTGTGCTAAGGACTCCAGTCCACGATACTGCAGGTGGGGTCTCAGCAGCGTGGAATCGAGGTGGGGAGAATCACCTCCCTCAACCTGCTGGACACACTTCTTTTGATGCAGCCCAGGACACAGCTGACCTTCTGGGTTGCAAGTGCACATTGCCAGCTCATGTTCATTTTTCTTTTGTTCTTTGTGGATATTAAAAAAGAACTTGTTTGCTTTTGTTATTACCTGGCTCTAGATAACTTACTAAATCCATGTGCAATTTGAAATACAAGAAAAAGTGGCACAAAAACTTTGCATGCTTGGAAGAAGTTGTACTAACGTTCCTTTCTCCACATTTCTCCATATACAAAAAACAGATAAAACTGAAACGTTTCAGTCATGCCAAGACTACTTACACAACAAAGCTCTAAGAAATCTGCTTTTAAATTGCCCTTTCCTGGAGTAACATCACAGCATTTCTCTAAACATAACTAAATGGCCTTCAGAATGAATTAATGTTGTCATTTGAGATCTCAAAGATTACGAATGTATTTTCTGTTAAAAGCTCTTGTGTGAAGTTAGGAGCACACTCTTTAGTTGAAGCTCTTCAGAAAAAGGAAAAAAAGAGACACAGAAGCTGTACAATTGGATCCTGACTCTCAGTCTGAAAGTTTATAATAAGTAGTATTTTTCTATTTTTACAACAATAAGAAAAAGCAAAAGAACACACAATTCTAAATTAAAACTCTTAAGTTTCTAACTTTACAGATATCATACATGACTTGAAAACAAAATCGTTTAACAACGTCTTTAAGCACATTTCCAATCTTTCACTAAGCTCAGGAAGAACAACTCTGTTTCCTCATGCGTGTATTTCAAAAATACAGGCAGGAAAAGAAAGAAAATGGCGAGTAATTTAAAGAACATAAATTGCATGTTTAAAGAAGTACATCAGCATATCAAAACATAAAACCTTTATATTTTACCCTTTCATCACTTGAGTTTTGTAAAGAACATCTAAATACTGTATTTTTCTACCAGCTGTTTACCAACATCTTTTTTTTCCATGGTCTAAGTTGTTTGGCTTGCCTTCCCTGCCCTTTCATTCCCTTGAGTCAGTATGTTATTACTCCAGTTGCACAATATATAGTTGCAGAACGTCCTACTGAAATCTACTGAAAAGCAGGTTTTATGCTAACTGATCTAATAATAACTGAGGAGAACACGTGACTGCACGGTAACTTTACAATACAGCAACAATTCACAGAAGGACTCGATACCAAAGAGAGACTTGATCTTGTAACAGTGATCTACGCAGCTAAAAATTAAATAAAATCACAAAAAGTACATTAGACACATTTTATACATTAGTAGAAATGCTTCAGTATCATTGTTCTTTGTCTGCAAACGGGTCTAAGACTGGCAAGGAAACCTAACAGCAAGTTCTGTAAAATATTCACTGCTGAAGTTCGCTGTCTGGCACACCATGCTTCTGGGTCAACTGTGAAAAATATGTGTAATCTTTCTTAGTGATCTTTCATCCTGATTTCCCAAGGAAACACTGCTTATGCAATGATGGTCTCTTTGTGCATGTTTATTTTTATTTGCTGGTTTCCTCCAAATAGCTTCTGAACCCATTAAATATTTTCAGCCACAGGGGACAAAGGAGCAGCAGTCTCAGAGGTAATCAT
The DNA here is from genome assembly GCA_013400115.1 of Rhinopomastus cyanomelas. Classification (NCBI taxonomy): domain Eukaryota; kingdom Metazoa; phylum Chordata; class Aves; order Bucerotiformes; family Rhinopomastidae; genus Rhinopomastus; species Rhinopomastus cyanomelas. The sequence goes on along the minus strand of VXBP01004865.1, from coordinate 32,119 downwards.
GCTCCTGTTAACTTAATGAAGAAGCACATTTGGTTATGAAACAGACAGAAGCTTCATACACCTACTTTGGAAAACGCCACGTACCAGAGCGAGCCCACTAAGCATCCGGAAGCCCACAGCAGAGGCTGCCGTGACTGACTGCCCCCGGCCAGAGGTAACACGGGGAGTCAGCACAGGCAGGAGCAATCCAGGAAACTGATGCAGTGGGTGTTGAGTAGTGTAAGAAAAATAGTGGTGTGGATAACAGCTCACATACATACTAGTTTGTGCCAGCTGACATCAGGATGAGGGTATAAGATATAGTTTTCTAGTCTAGCTCTTGACTTTTGGTCCGGCACAGCTGGAGAAACTGGCCCAACAGACTCCATCCTTGCCCAGAAGCATCACGTGGACTCGGTACAATTGGCCAGATATTCACAAGCATAGAAACACACACTAGTAACACTAAACTGTTATAATATTTACCTTGCCTCACACTGTTCAGAAATTGCAATGTTTTTGGAGCAGAGCCCACATATATGCTGTGATAAATTATCTGCTACTAAATTGGTAACCTAAACTAGCCTATGTTTCCCTGAGCAACTGTAGTGGTTAGGCTCATGCCCACAAGTTAAAAACAAACAAATAAATAGCAAGAACTAAAAAAATGGAAACTGTAAGTCACAAATTTTCTACTTAACATGTTGTTTCAATGTATGGAATAACTATGTAATCAAATAATATAGAATTGATTTTGCAGTTGTCGAGTTTCTCAAAAAATCACAATTTTAAGTAAACGAGATGCTCTGGATTACTGAAAGCCCACTTTATCTTTTATGATAGCCAGAGCATAAGAAATACCTGTTGAAATATCTACAGTAACCAGTGCTGTCTTCCTCAGAGCAATGCATTTCCCAAGAAGACAGGATACTGACTACAGACAGGGACTGACCTGCTGGAGAGCAGTGTAGGAGAAAGGGACCTGGGGGTCCTAGTGGACAGCAGGATCACCATGAGCCAGCAATGGGCTCTTGTGGCCAAGAAGGCCAATGGCATCCTGGAGTGGATCAGAAAGGAGGTGGGTTAGCAGATCAAGAGAGGTTCTCCTTTCCCTCTTCTCTGCCCTGGGAATAATGTGTCCAGTTCTGGGCCCCTCCATTCGAAAAGGACACGGAGCTGCTGGAGAGAGTCCAGTGCAGAGCCACAAATATAGTAAAGGGAGTAGAACACCTCCCTTATGAGGAAAGGCTGAGGGTGCTGGGTCTCTCTAGCTAGGAGAAAAGGTGACTGAGGGGTGACCTCATTAATGTTTATAAATATGTGAAGGGTGGGTGTCAGGAGGATGGAACTGGGCTCTGCTCAGTCTCATCTAATCATAGCGCAAGGGGCAATGGGTGTAGCTCAAACATAGGAGGTTCCACATAAATACGTGAAAGAACGTCTTCATGGTGAGGGTGACAGAGCACTGGAACGGGCTNGGAGCTGCTGGAGAGAGTCCAGTGCAGAGCCACAAATATAGTAAAGGGAGTAGAACACCTCCCTTATGAGGAAAGGCTGAGGGTGCTGGGTCTCTCTAGCTAGGAGAAAAGGTGACTGAGGGGTGACCTCATTAATGTTTATAAATATGTGAAGGGTGGGTGTCAGGAGGATGGAACTGGGCTCTGCTCAGTCTCATCTAATCATAGCGCAAGGGGCAATGGGTGTAGCTCAAACATAGGAGGTTCCACATAAATACGTGAAAGAACGTCTTCATGGTGAGGGTGACAGAGCACTGGAACGGGCTGCCCAGGGACGTTGTGGAGTCCCCTTCTCTGGAGATGTTCAAAACCCACCTGGATATGTTCCTGTGTGACTAGGTCTAGGTGATCTTGCTATAGCAAGTGCTTACTCTCATCTGTAGGATTTATTGTCTGTACATCTCTTCTGCTTAAACTCCAAAACACTCTTCATATATGACCAGTTCGTTACCATACTTGGTTCAGAATTTTTTCTCTTACCTGTAATTCTGATTTCATTTCAAATGAAGGCCTGTTTAACAAAACCCCACCGTTCACAGTAAGATTTGATTGTCAAACGGTGCTTATGTAATTATATTCACTTCTTAATGCCACTTGCTAATACTTCAAAGACACAGAGGTGCATCATGATCCAGATGCCTTAACACAAGTTTAAGTCAACCTTTCCAAACCAGCACCAGGTAGTAATTCCTGGTTTCAAAAAGCACAAACTGGAGAGAGGGCCACCTCTACAGATGGCTGACAAGCCACTGCTCACATATATACAAAATACAGACAAAGCACCTTTTGTGCGACAGTGTATTTCAAAGCACTTCTTACAAACTGCCCAGTAAAAACAATAGTATTTTATAGAGGTATTTTGATCACTGTTATTTGCACTGTTTTCATTACACACATTATTAAATGTACTAGTGAGTATAGGATTATCTTTCATTGCTAGAAGCCACATGATGGTATCCCCAAACATGTTTTTTTTCCTGACTGGCTGGTGAAAACCCAATCAAATTTCCTTTTACAGCAGTAACACAATTGTAAGAGAATCTGAAATAGAAATCTTGGAACATGCCATCTTTTTCTGAGCAGTCTGCAGAAACAAACACAAACCAGGTTCAACGACATTTATTCAAAATTGTGTTCCATGCATAACACGAGAGATCTACAACAGTGCTAGCTTTAGAGAAACTGCTTCTGTCTTACTCTCAGAATGGCTACGTAAGGAGCTAACTACTTCTGTTTCGCAGTTTGCTTGATTAAAATTGTGTAAAATGAGGAATCCCAGTTTGAGAACTCACTGAGCAGTTGTCTCTCATTTGTGTGTACAACACGCTGTTGAGAAGTCACAAAGCCTGGAGGACTGACACTTCTGCAATCTGATTCCTGTTGTGATATACGTTAACAGGGGGACAGTCACCACTAGCTTATTAAAGTGAAGCCTCAAACCATTCTCTGCTCAAAAAGAGGGTTTGAGCACTCCAGGACAGGAGAGAGCCAGAATATAAAAGTACTCTGCTTCACCTGAAATCGTACATCTCTGACGCTCTCAAGCTTGACATTGAATGAGTTTGTTCTGAGCAGGTCCAGCAGGAGCGCAAAGTCAAATTAAGTAATAATCCTTAAAAAACTAAGACTCTTATCTTTAAAGGAAGCTGGATTTTTCTGCTGACGTATTTCACAAGATTCTCTACCTTCCCTTTCAGGCAAGGAATAAACTTTCTTGGTCAGTTTTGATGACCGATAAACACTGAAGCAGTTGCTGTAATAGTTCTCTATTTTAAGCACCTAAAGTACCGCTCTGATTTACCTCGGGTAGAAGAGGTAAAGCTGGAGAAAGCTTTGCCCAGGGGTACAAACACTCATCCAGGTGCAGTTCATTCACACCCACCTCCTAGAAGACTATTCCCGGTGTTCGCACTGTCTCAGCCGAAACTAGGACTTCACAGATACTGGTAGAAATGTATGGGGCCAGAGAAGAAGAAACAAAGCATCCAACTCTGACAAGAATATCATCACCTGAATTCTGGTCTTTACTTCAGGGACTACCTATGGATTTTGTACTAACATCATGGCCAGTTTGCACTGTATACAGAGGATATGACACACATTTCATCTGTAATGTTGTGGAAAATCAACACAATAAAATGAAGGCAGTTCAGATGGTGATGATACCTCAGGCTACACACCCAAGGAATCTTTTGCTTTCTCACTGTTCTCAGTCTCTTTTTGCAATGTCTTTTCTGCCTGAAGTATTTCTCGAACAAGATAACTTACGAAGCTTTTAAGTACACAGTCAGCATCGGTCCCCAATACTAATTAAATCTTTTTAAAATGCAGAGGAATTTTTTTTCCTCCAACCACTAGTACTTTACTTGTAGTACGTTAGAATTTCATTTACTACATTCTCTTCTTGCAATACATTTGCAATCCTATCCCCAAATGTCTAAAACATTTGTCATTCTCTTTATAAGACGTGTATCGTAGCTACACTTAAGGTGCAATCGGAATATTCAAATATCTACATGCCGTATATTTACCCATCTTACTACACAACCGCAAACAGCATGCACGTCCCACACCTACAGAGTGAAACCTCAGCTAAAGTTGATCTCAATGTGCAATTTTTTGCATATGGAAATACCCACATTCACGGATGTAGCAGCTCTACACAACAAAGGTGTTCCCATAAAGCAGTGTAAAATTAATCTACTTTAAACAGGAGTACTGTGTCCAGTTTTGGGCACCTCAGCACAAGGGGGACACCGAGGTGCTGGAGCAAGTGCAGAGGAAGGCAACGAAGCTGGTGAAGGGCCTGGAGAATAAGTCTTCTGAGGAGAGATTGAGAGAGTTTGGGGCTGTTTAGTTTGAGGAAGAGGAGGCTGAGGGGATACCTCATCGCTCTCTACAGCTATCTGAAAGGGCATTGTAAAGATGTTGGTGCTGGTCTCTTCTCACAGGGAATTAGTGACAGAACCAGAGGAAAGGGCTTCAAGCTTCAACAGGGAAGGTTTAGACTAGACATCAGGAAGAAATTCTTCACAGAGAGAGTGGTCAGGCACCGGAATGGGCTGCCCAGGGTGGTGGTTGAGTCACCATCCCTGGATGAGTTTAAAAGTCATTTAGATGTAGCGCTGGGGATTATGGTTTAGGGGTGAGCTTGTAGAGTAGGGTTGATGGTTGGACTCGATGATCCTAAGGGTCTTTTCCAACCCAAATGATTCTATGATTCTAAACTGAGAGAGACTGTCAGACAGGCATGATAGAATTATTTCTTTTAGATGCACTGATGAAACAAGCTGCCTAAATATACAAATAATAGCCTTTTAGCCTGGCTTACATGACTACTGCTGAACGAGTGATCTACATTTAGGAAGCAGTGTAATTACAGTACAGCTTTTATTGCTTATTTATTCAATTTAAGTTTCCAAATATTTTTTCCTAACTCAGTTGCTCCTGAGCTTCTTTTTCCCACTCCAACACTGCCTACAAATCCACAGTCATGAGTTTTATCAGTGCAGTTGTCTACTCCAGTGATAAATGCTGTTCAAATCCTTTAGAATGTAATTTAAGTAAGAATTAAAATCACAACAGAATGAAAATGAAGTACTGGAGACGAAAGGGTTTAACAAAAAACGACAGTGTTACCGTTACACATATCAGTCTTGGCTATGATAGTGTACAGAGTCTTTGACTATGTAGTATAAGCCTGTGACTGAATGTTTATTTTAGTTCTAAACTGATGGCAGTGCTTTCCTGCATTTTTCATGTCCATCCCCATTCACTCATTTTTATGGTGTTTAACTTGAAGACTGCTTAGAAACTCTACTGGCAATGCAATTCAGAACATCTCAAATTCACTCTCTAATGATTGTGATTGTTTCTACACTTAAAATACAAAGACTTCTCAATTCAAGGTGCATCAAGGCTGGTCAGTTACTCACAGTCTCTCCAGGGATCTCAGTCCAAAGAAAGAGCCATTCTTCAGCCATAAGATCTTGTTGTTACTCAGAATCCTACAGAAAGTCAGGAAAGAATCTGGTTAATGGAACAGGCTAATTCAAATAACTAAAAACATGCAATTATAGTAAATGGCTGCTCTGTAAAATACTAATCACAAATTTCTCTGCTTCATTTGCACTTTCCCATCATAGCACTTTATAAAGATTACCATTTCCTGAAGAACATTTTCTTTTTTTATGCTCTCTATAAAAGCATGTTCAAGAAAGATGTCAACAAATGAATTTTGGCTTCAAGTTAATAACTGTACCTCTCATAATGCCCACTCTTCAGCAGTAGATTCCAAATAACCACTGGCAAAGGTACTTGGGTATCGCAGTTATCAAAATGCCTGATGAAGCATGGGACAAGCTAAAACCATTCGAGTACATTAGAGGACAACACATTCACTTTGCTCCAGCAGGATTGTACAAAAAGTGACACCATCAATGGCTGATAGGTAAAGTAAAATCTTCTGCAAGGGGACAAACAAAATACCACCCCTTTGCCACAAAAACACACTAGTTCAAAAATACTCCCCGGTTGCAATGCCTGCGTAATAGGAATTCAACAAGTAAGTTGTGCCTGGTTCATCACGCGCCACCAAGAGCAAGTACACATGCAACCTGGCCCTGCATGCAAGCCACTGAAGAAGTTCCCTGTTCTTCCTCTGCGTGAGCTACTGCTGCTGTCACAAGTCGCCCTTTCTAGTTTAGTGATTTTTTCATCACTGTAACTTCCCTGCTATTTCAGAAGCAACACACTGTGAACATGAACTCATACTTGTGATGTTACCATTTAAAAACCTTACAACATATGAAATAAATCAAACTTTTTAAGAAGTTCAAGAAATCATTTTTAAGCAGATCCTTTACTTTTTCACTGCACAGAAGAAATGTTTGTGCCTGCAAAAAAAAATTCCAATTGCTTAAGAAATGAGTCTTTTAATGAGACTTACAATAAGTTATCCTCCCTAGTGCACAAAATCTCTTTTCAAAGTAAGAGATGCAGCTTACATAAAGATAGGCATTTAAAAATTACATTTTATGCTTTTAACAGCAAATTGAAACTTTGTGAATTGATGTTTGCTTTGGTTTTTTTTCCCCTCACCCCACCTTAACCTGCCTTGCTTTTAGCTTTTCCCATTGTACACGAACAGCGAGTGCTTTGGCCCAGCACACACCTATTACATGAAACCCTGTGTCTAGCTGCAAAAGACAAGATGTAACACTGACCCACAGCAAAAAACATTACAGTAATCTTGATGTAGAAAAGCTAAAATATTGTAAGATTTGGAGATTTTTGCAAGTTGTTCCTACAATTCATCAAGAAAGATATGTGAGTATATTCGGATGCAGTGTGCTAGCCCACTGCCAGAGAACAGCACGGCTCGCATCTGACCTGGATGCTGTTACACTACGCTGCTACAACATCACTCACTCCCCACCCAGAACCAGTCAGTGCAACCCTGAAGTGGGGACTTGGAGTCACTCATGAACACTGAACGCAGACATCTGAAAGCACACAGAAGCCCATGTTTATGACAAAAATTAAATCTTCTGTGATATATGCACAGGCTATTGCCAAGAAATTCCACACATCACAAGATTTTTTCTTCTACTTCCCAGACTAAAAAATCACAGGTATCACATAAAATATTTGTCTAATCTGCCAACTCTTTGCTGCCATCTTGGCAGTACGTTTCAGGAGCGGCACAATGAAAGACCACAAACGGTTTCAATTTATCTTCAGATTTTCAAACTTTTTAGGTGCCCATACAGTGACTAAACTAGAAAATGCATTTAAAATTCTGAATATTTAAACTAGAAAATGCAACTACATTAAATGTTCTATTACTTTATTCTGCTCTTTTATTCACCTTCTGTTTGAAGGCTGCACAAAACTTGTGTCAGGCAAGAGAAAAACCAGTCCAAATATTAAAATTGGCTGGGCTTGAAAAGACCAAGATCATAAATTCCACTTCACATTGGGCTGCCTGCAGAGCTACAGAGAGACTATCTCTGAGGTCCCTAACCACAACATTAGACACAAAAATCATTTTTGGACTGTTCTGCAAAGACTGATTTGCAAAGATCTACATACACACTTCAGAACCACCATCTGGCTCAGATACAAGTACTTGTGTCTTTGAGAAATGTGCATGGTGCCAATTTGGTTTTCCAGACTTCTATTCATTCCACCCAGAAAGAAGGAGCAGTATGAACTTTGCTGGCAACTCCATGAAAACACAGCACAAGTCAGCAACGCACGGTTCTCCTATTCTCTGCCTCTGAATCTCCTTCTATACGACCCTGTCTGTATTGAAATCGGTATCATTACTCCACACAAAACACATAAAGCAAACTCCTAGAAACTCAAAAAGACCCAAGCAGTAATAAATCACAAGATTAAGCAAAATATTTAGATCACAAAGGGAATACTCAGTAAACACAGCTCATGTCCTGCGATACTGCTGTGCTTTTATGAGAGATAAACCGAGTCTTGAAAAATATATCAAACAACACCACACCTTTAACAAGTAAAAAGCATGGAACTTAACTACATAAATTTGAGCTTCTAAATAAAACCTTTGCATTCTGTATACCACAATTTCAGAGACTTTCTCTCAGAGGTCAGGTTTCAACAGTTAAGTTTCCTTCAGGTCCTTCTCTTCTCTAAAGTGCCAACTACAACCAGGTTCTTAAGAACAAGGCAATAGGGGTACTGTGGGCAAAATATGGTTCTTTCTCTGTTCACTGGCACTGCAATAGGGCCAGTGGGGAAAAAAACTCACACCATTTCCTAACAATTCATATCGATTATCTACTCTTTAGCAGCTACAACACACGGGAAGAATCCAGGTGTTTTAATTGCCTTGTGATGTCCAAGAAATTGCAACTGGCTGCATGAAGAAGGATTTGATTTGCACTGAAGAGCAATTCTGTGAACACTATTAACAACTTCACTGGCAAACTTAAATCACATTATTTTTCATACGGTAACAAATAATTTAATGTTAAACTTCTGACACAACTCATAACATTCTTCCCTCCTGAGGATATTTGCTGAAGGAATGAGGCTAGAAGAGAAGAAAGTTTTGATTGCAATGCTTGGTACTTATAGATGAAGCTTAACTACAGATGATGGTAAACCTTTTGAAGTAATCAATGCCTGGTTAAACTGTGGCTCTTGCTTTTAATGCTGAAGTTACATTGAATAATTTGCATATTATTTCTTCAGACAAGTAACAGAATAGTAATGAAACACACGCAGTAGTGGTGCCATCTTCTCCCTTCAATACAGTCACCTGCTTACAGGGAGATGTTTGTAATTAGAGAAATTCTGCCGGAAAAAAGAGACATGAAAAGCATCCAATTCTTGTATTTACAGATTCAAAGGTTTGGTGGATAAATAGGAGGACTTTCCCCCATGTATTTATGTGTTTGAATGCATTTGCTTTAGCTTACCATTATAACTTTTAGATGTAACAGAAACAGAGTCAATTATTAAAATAAAAGTTTTAGCTTGAATTTGTAAAACGAATCGGCACCATACACCCATTATGACTGAGTATTTCTCCCATTTTATTTATTCACGGAAGTTTCACTTCTCTTTTCCAGATGTGCCAGTGAGTCACACCAATAAATTTTGCTACACAGTGCAATTAGGCTGCTGATTCAGACAAGTATCAGCTCCTAGCCATGTGCTAAGAACTGCACAGTTTCAACATTTTGTTTCAAGGAGAGAAACACTAACAAAATGAGAACACTTTATTTCAGTGACATTATTTTGCAAAACCAAAATGTTCTTAAATCTTTACTTTTCTTTTTAAAAAAAAAGTTTCTAGGAGAAACCTTCAGAGAAAGTATTTAATTTAAAGTTCAGTTTGCAAACTGTCTTTGCTCTACATAAAATGGCCCAAAGCCCAAGCAACTGAAAGGGGAAATCGTGGTGTTTTCAGCCCCAGGTCTTATGGGATAGTCTAACTGAAACAGTGATAGGGAGCAGCCCACTAGCCAGCACCACGCCTCTGGTCAGACACATGACAAACTTTGTGCTCACTTCATTAACCCTTTCACATCTTACACCTCTGTTGCTCCTTCTTCCAAGATACTCTGTCAGATAGTTTACCCTAAGGAGCATGTTCAGAAGACATTACCTCTGCCAGGTTTGTCCTTTCCCAGCCCTGGGAAGATCTCCAGCACCAATCCAGCTGGATCTCAAGGGATGTCCTTCAGCCACCCCCTCTAATCCTGCACTGCCACCATAAAAACATTCAATCCATACCTACAGGCTGGTGATGCTAATGTATTTTGCTGGTGGTGAAATGCAGACTGCATGCTCTTTCATCCATCCTGCACTGGAAAAAATTCAATAAACCTCACACATACCCAAGGACAAAAATCATGCCAAGAAGCATGCTAACTGAGAAGTATGGATGGTCAACGAGCCGTTGCTTTCACTCTCTGCTGGACATCTCTTATCAGTGATACAGACAAAAGGGTGAATTGCTCTCATGGGCTACAAGCCATCTCTCTGACTTTCTTTTTTGTTGTTCCATTTTTATTAAACAAGCCAAAAATCACAGTTTGCTTAAACTGATGCTACGACTTTGGGTTTTGTGAAACCATTAAAAGTGCGAAAAGATGTCAATTCATGCAACGAAGTGCCATCCGGTATAAAAGAAACCACTGCCATTTTTAAAATGTGTCTGTCATAGTGCAAACAAGTTCAGCCTCCTACAAACTCTCAAGCAACGAGAATGAATCCTTTTACTGTATCTTCAAAGTAAATAGGTTTGTGTTCACTTGACATTACAGAGGAAGAAGGTTCCACAGCTGAGGCTTCCTCAGCAAGGTGGTACCCAGCAAAGCTTAAAGACTGAGCTCACGCGGCAGCGCATGAGGAGGGAAAGCGTCTCAGATAACCAAACCCAAGACAGGGGTATTTACATGAAGACTGCTATTGTCAAATGCACACTGCACACAGAAGGAAGTGTGACCCGTTACTGAAAATACGTACTTCCTATGATTATATTCAAGGGGAAAGCAAACAAATAAAACACAAACCACCCAACTTCGTGAAAAAGCCGAAATGTCAACTTCAATCTGGTTTTCTGCTGGGCAGTACAGGAACTGATTCAGACCAGACTTGACCCAGTCCTGCGTCTAGCTGATAGGTAAGACAAACAATCAATGTCTAGAAATCAATCTGTCTGAAATCCTTTCTTTAGGACTCACTCTTAGACGACCTGAAGGAACACTAAACTACTGCAGGAGTCACCAACCCAGATATACCCATCCCTGACCAGGCTATGCACTTCCTCCTAGTTCCTGTTTCTTTTTCCACTAAAAAGAGGATATCCAAGATAGTCTGACAAAAGACAGAAAGCTCACTCCAATAATATTGTTCACCTAGTACCTTTGTGTTGCAGTTGAGAAACTGTGTTTCAAACTCTGCAGCTTCTCTTGCATACAAATTCCAGTTCAAACAGAGAGAAATATCTTTTATTATAAAGTAAAAATTTAAGTACCAATAGTAGATAATAATGTTACATGGAACCCTGATAAGAGTTGACACGTTGTGATTTAAGATGTTCATTCTGTTTAGACATTGTATGTGGTTAGCTACAAAAGAAGTGTGAGTAGACATCCTATGAAATACTTGGACGCAGCGGTGGGGAGAAATGTGTTTAATCTCTTTATGGTGTCCGAAGAAGACTGGAGTCATTTATATTGAAACAACAGAGTGCAAAATGAAAAATTATTTTTAAGGTTTTAAAATGTTTCTTAGTAAACCACAACACAGAGAATTTGTTAAGAGTTGCAGCATAAAAACAAATTAAGAATCTCGCACCTCAAAAATGGCAGAAATAGAAAGGAAAGAAAATGCCTGGGTTTTGTGACACGTATCTAGAGGCATATGAAGCTACCACAAAATACAGAAAATAAATGCACCTTTTCACCTCCAAGCTGAAGACCACAGCTGAGCTAAAAATTAGGGCTTCAACAGGTAGTATCAAAACTATCCCAATAAACTGGGAGAAAATTCATAGAATAACCACAAAAGCAAGTGAAGAGAGAAAACTTACTGAAAAACACATTGGCAGCTCAGTAGGTGAACGACACGTGGCAGACACCTACATCGCTTTAGTTGTCAAAGAGGGAAACTTGTAGAAATTTTAAAAGTATTACTCAATTAATTATGTATCATTACTTGTGTCCAGTAACTCATAGAGCCTCCTACTCTCTCTGCCTTTGAGAAACTCAGAAATCAAAGAAAGATAAAGATGAGTTACCAGAATACTAACGACACATCAAATGGTCTCAAGAGACACCTCTCTTCCCTAAGGGAACTGTGGCCCGTTTCACTGTCTTTTCAAACTAAGCATAATGTGCAGTCAGTGTTCTTCAAAGGAAGCATACAAAACTCCTGCTCAGCACCCCTAATTCCAAATGGTTTTATCACTATCTTCAGGATATACCAGCTTTTGTAGAACTCTTTCACAGGCAGCATAACCAATGCCAAGCGTTAGTGAACACAGAACGTGCCAAAGAAATGACCTGCCCTTGCAGATAGCGTTACGTATCTCAAAAAGGCCCAAACAGCTCCAGCCAGAGAAGCAGTAACAGTGTACTAATTATCCTAATTAGACCACTGCGAGCACATATGATCTGGACACTGTCTGATGACAGCAAAAGAAGTAATGAAGCTATAAGCACTGACCATTTCCTCGTAGGCAAATTTTTATTTAGATGACAGTCCTTCCAGAAGTGCAAAGAAATGCTAATAGCACGGTATACAGTTAATGGAGCCCAGGAGAAAGGAATCACAGAATGCCTTGGGTTGGAAGGGACCTCCCTGCCACGGGCAAGGATGCCTCTTGACTAGACTAGGTGGCTCAAAGCCTTCAACATCTCCAGGGAGGAGGCATCCACAACCTCTTTGGGTAACCTGTTCTAGAGTCTTGCCACCCTCTTGCTGAAGAATTTCTTCTTAAGTTTTAATCTAAACCTATTCTCCTTCAGTTTAAAGCTGTTTCCCCTTGTCCTGTCACTGGACACTCTTGTAAAAAGTCCATTCCAGCCTTCCTGTAGTTTCCCTTCAAATACTGGAAGGCCACTATAAGTTCACCTTGAAGCCTTCTCTTCTCTAGGCTGAACAATCTCAGCTTCCTCAGCCTGTCCTCATAGCAGAGGTGTTCCAGCCCCTGATTCATCCTCGTGGCCCTCCTCTACACTCATTCCAACAGATTTATGTCCCTCTTATTGTGGGGACACCAGAATTGGACGCAGTACTCAAGGTGGGGTCTCACAAGGGCAGAGAGGAAGAATCGCTTCTGTTGATCTGCGGGCCTCACTTCTCTTGGCCTTCTGAGCTGTCTGAGCACACTGTTGGCTCACACTCAGCTTTTCATCGATTAACACCCCAAAGTCCTTCTTTTCAGGCAACTCCCAAGCCACTCTGTATCCAGTCTGTATTTCTGTCTTGGATTGTCCTGACCAAGGTGGAGGACCTTGCACTTTGACTTGCTGAACCTCAGTTTGCACTGGCCCATTTTTCAAACTTGTCAAGGTCTCTCTGGATGGCACCCCTTCCCTCCAGTGAGTCCACCACACCAAACAGCTTGGTGTCATCAGTGAATCTGCTGAGATTGCACTCAATGCTGTTGTCCATGTCAGTGACAAGTATGTTGAACAACACTGGACCTGGAACAGATCCCTGAGGAACTCCACTGGTCTCCACACGGACATAGAGCCATTGATCAATACTCTTTGAGTGTGAGAATGTAGGGTAGTAAGGGCTCTACAGAGGCTGGATCAATGGGCCACAGTTAACTGTATAAGGTTCAACAAGGCCAAGTGATGGGTCTCAAGTGCGGGTCATAACAACCAAGTTAGGTTAGTTTTGGGGTACTGATTGATAACTGCCTGAACATGAGCCAGCAGTCTGTTCAGGTGACCCAGAAGGTCAGTAGCATCCTGCCTTGTATTTCAAACAGTGTGGTCAGCAGGCATAGCAAGGTGGCCATCCCCCTGCACCCAGCACTAGCAAGGCTGCACCTTGAGTATTGTGTTCAGGTCTGGAGCCCTCACTACAAGAATACTGAAGTGCTGGGGCATGTCCAGAATCTGGAGCACAGGTCTTAGGAGGAGCAGCTGAGGATAGACCTTAACTCTGTGCACAATTACCTGTAAAGAGGTTGGAGCAAGGAGGGGAACAGCCTCTTTTCCTTAGTGGCAAGTCACAGGACCGGAGGAAATGGTTGCAAGGGGCATCAGGGAGGTTATATTGGATGTTAGGAAGAATTTCTTCACCAGAATGATTATCAAACATTGGAACAGGCTGCTGAATGCAGTGGTGGAACTGCTGTCTCTGGCTGGAGGTATTTAAAAGGCATATAGATGTAGTGCTGAGGGACATGGTTTAGGGGTGACCTGGCAGTACAGGATCAAAGGCTGTACTTGATGATCTTATAGGTCTCTTCCAAACAAAGATACTATGTGGTCCAGTGAGAATCATATTCAAGAACCTTTTGTGTAAGAATTCAAAACAGGGAAGTAAAATGCTATCAGAACACATAACATCCTTTTCCAACCACCGGTTCAGTGGTATTAATGTGTTATCCAAAGGAAGCAGCAAGGTCACTCTCAAGTAGAAATCTTAATATGATTTCTTAGCAGTGGGAGAGTTAGAGATTTTCTAACTTTTGAAACAAGGGCCCCCCACTATTACAGAGCGATATCCATTAACCGAACAGGACAGGAAACAGCAGGAATCACAGCACTACTAACAGGACTGTAAGTACTACAGGAAAGAAAAGTGACTGCCTAATTTATTACTTTTGTGAAGCAGCAGCAAATTTCTGCACCAGATAATCCTCTTAAGTAAAACATCTTTCTCTATAAGAACATTAAATGTTGTGTCTATAGATTAGTGCAGATCCGAAGTATCACACAGGATTAAATTTTAATCAATTGTATTTAATAAAGTCAACACCTGGAAAACTGACATCATTAGTATATGATTGGAAAAAAGGTTCGACAGTATAAACAGAACATAAACTAAAATTATGCAGTGCTATTTCCTGCAATCATAAACTATTGAACCGCTGAGGATATAAAAATGTGATGAATCGTTACTGCTTTACCGCAACCTGTATATGTGTTTATAACATCATTAAACTCTCTAGATAAATCTTGCTTTTACAAGTTTTGAACTTGAGTGCAGATAACTTTTTCAAGAGTAATCTAAAAAAAACTAATGCATGGTCTTTTGATACGAGAGCGTTGTAATTAGAGCTGTGGTAAAAAGAGAGGATTTTGTCTCGGGGAACTTTCGGTCTATCCCGCTGCACCTACCATTTGCATGGTCTGAAGGCTACTACACAGTTATCTGTGTTTTGGTTTCTGTGATGGCTCCTACTGAGTTTTGCAGAATTATTTACATGGATTACATTTATCACGTGTGTTAGTTTTCAAAGATCAAAGGCTCTATCATCAACATTTTCTTTGGCGAAAAGAAGGAGTCGTTTGTTAGCTCTCTCTACAATGAGAAGGAAATCCTTCCGTCTGAACTTTCCACAAAAAAACATTTCTAAAAGCCTATGCAGGCAACTGGGCACAGCACAGGTCTGCATGTCGTGGTGTTCCCAGTTTTGCCCCTGACTCACTGCACAGGCTTCATTCAATCAAAGTCTATTTAAAAGGGATTTTTAGCAGGAAAAACGAGAGAGAGACAAAGAATATAAAACAAACTCCAAGTTGCTGTTCTCTAAGTAAGCTGGACTAACATGAAATGGATTTAACGGACTGACTGTAGGAGAATAAGCTTTTGATTTGCATGTCATATAACTAAGTTGGCATTACAGGGAAGAGAGATTCTCATATATGTTTCTCATTCAAACTTCTATACAATTCACCACCAGCTACAGTGCAAACAACACTAGGAGGAGCAGAGCAGAAGAGTGAACAGAGCACAAGAGCAGGGTGCACACCTAAGCATTTCAGTGTTCTTAGCACCAAAATGGGCACGGAAGAGCTGAAAAGCATCTTAAACATGTAGGGCAGGAACTTTACACTTATTTCAGTGGGACTAGAGAGTTCATTTAAATTCTCCTTTCAACATGCTTAATACAAGTCATTTTGCCATGGTGATTCATGGGTAAAGTCAACATAACACCGTGCCCTTCCTTTCTCCCAGGATTATACTCTGCTGCTCAGCCAAATAATCATCAGCATTCCAGTTGGCCTTGCAGCTCTCACAGGTGGGCCAAACCTGTTGTTTACCTAGCATATACTCAGCTGGCTTTATTCTACAAGGAAACTCTGAATGCTTGTTTACGGTCAGGAATTTTAACAAGATTAATTGAATTTTACTAATTTATTTGGCAACACCTTTTAAAGACAATAATTCACCTTTCCTTCATAAGATCTTTTCAGCATTACCATTATTAACTCAACTGCTCTTGTAAACTGTGAAGCACCTGTTCTGCTTTTCCCAGCTTTGCTACTTCTGTATGTATTTTTAAAACAGTATTGTCAAGTTTCCGTATTACTTCCGAAAAGCACGCTCAGCATTGTCTACAGAATGCTCATGTGTCTCAGTTACTACAAGAGAAAACACTAACAATGGCTGAATATAAATCCAGAAAGTGACAACTTTTCACTGCAGCAATTTATTTTTACTTCCCTCCAAACTGGTTTGGCTTTCTGATGTTTGTATCTTAACTCACAGGTTCTGCTGGGACTATAATTGTGTTTTGTGAAATATGTATCTGCAACACTATTTTTTTAAAAATTCTGATATATATCATCTGATAATTTAATAAAATACAAAACTAATCCTGCATCCTTTGTGCAATATATCAGAAAACTGCAAGCCTGAAAAAAGGTCTGTTCTGAAAAAACAAAATAAAATAATATAATTCCTAGCTGAATTTTAAGAGAAACTCTTCCCTCACAGGGTGACATTTTAAAGAGCTCGTATATTAAATCTAAATTGTTTGCTCCATTTTGCCTCAACCTGTAGGACTGGATGTCAGAATGCTCCTCTTAGTCCTCCACCCAGTTTCAAAAACAGAGGGCAATGGCGATTTAACTGCTATACGGGAGCAATTTCTAAATGTGTGAGGTTTTCTAATGTACTTCAGGCACCTACTGATGTATGCTGTGGCAGAATGAGATCCTGAAATCTGAAATGGTTGCTGATTATTCGTATTTAATTGAGAGCAAGTAATCTCCACATAATGCACACGGGTCATCACATCAGTGTACAGTTCTTTTGGTGGTGCTGCAAGGCTTGAAAATGGTTTTTTAAATTGAGATACAAGATAGCACCCAGATGAGGTAAAAAAAAAACAACACAGGACCACAGCTAATTTACAATCTCTGAACCACCTAAATTGGAAGGAAACTCCAAAGGTCATCCAGTCCCACCTACTGGCCAGTGGAGATCCAGATAGATCAGGACACACTCAGAGTGGTGAAATGACGACTATTTTTGTGATGGTGACATTAGCTATTGCAAATTATTCTGGCTTGAAGCATGATTTATGAAGCGGCCCCCAAGTCATTAAATGATCCCTGAAACACTCAGATTCAGAATCAGCTCAGAGCTCTATGCCTACTGGAGACCAAATGTTTACAACACAAACCAGGACAAGCATCAGACTGAATCCTAAACATTAGGATGCAAACCTCAAGCTGTACCTGAATCTCCTTTTGCTTTACCCAACACCTGTTTGTCACAATGTGCTTAACCCCTCCATCAACATGGCCCTGATCTCTTGTACACTGTTTCTGAGCTGAGCATGCACTAGTGATGCCTGAAGGTGTGATGATGACATTCTGCTCAATAAGGATTCAGGGGAAACAGAGAACGGTATAACAGCCACGGGCAAGGGCTGACCTGAGCAGTAAGGTAAGTTTGGTGCGTAGCTTGGACTGAGCCAGCCATCTTACCTCCATAAACAGTGGGCAGCCCAAGAGCCCTTTGAGCTCGCCTGAATGACAGCTGGCTGTCAGGATCTCCCCTTGGGCAGCAACCCCCTGACAAGGGGGCTCCTCTAAGCGAGCGAGAGATTCCTTGCCAAAGAAGATCCTTGGTAAATGGCCAATAGCTGCAAACACTTTGCAGTTTCATTGAGGACATTCTGAAGACTATGTAAATCTAGTCTTTGAAGCAGAAGGGTTTTCTAACAGCTTTGTCTGATCCTGTCACCTGTGCAGGAAATAACGTGGGGTGTATCTTGTCACTGAATGTTGTTTAAAAGTCAAATTTCCTGGTGACTCTTTTATATCAATAAATATATCGCTACTTTTCTGTCGTGAGCGCAGTGTATAAACCCATCCGTGACAGTGCCCCTAAGTGGAACAAGAATGTTTACACTAATGCATACACAGCAAAGTCACCAACGTGTAGCAAACACGTTGGGCACATCTTACTTCTGTGACAGTGCCTTCCTTCTAACGACTCTTTCAGGATGTGCATGTCACAAGTGAGACCATGACAGCAATACCTCGCGTCAGCTGCAGGTTTTATATTGCCCACACAAGTCAAATGGGAAAAGTTTTAAATTACACCATTATTGCAAATAATCTGAGTAGAACTGCCATTTTTTCTATCACCACTAAGTTTTCTATCACTACGAAGGAGTTTACTTCAAAAGCACCCTATGTTGCTATACTCTATGAGCGAATACATATAAATGAACAAATATTTCATGTCTTCTAGAAATAGTTAAGCTTTCCAGCAGCTTTTTGTTTCCTATTTGAAAATACATTAAGGTGTGCCAAATCACTACACAGAATTATTACAAGTAGAACATTCATCTTATTTAGTAGAAAGTTCTAATTTTGAGTCTAAGCACCGTTCTTGTGTCTTGCATCTCAGAGATTTTGCACTGGTGAAGGCTGACATGGCTACTTTAAGTAAATGGGTTAAAAGATAAGGTTCTCATAAGACACTTGGGAAGGCAGTTCTCATCCGTGTAATAAACATAACACAGGAGCAATCATCTTCAAGTGCATCTACCTCTCAGCTTCCAAGCTAAAATGGTCAATGATGGTCTTACTCTGTGATTGGTCTTTTTTTAAATCTTAGCCTCAAATGCTATCTATCAACTCGGGTACTTAAAATTATCTTACCACGGCTCTGTTGTTCAATATTTGATGTTCTTTCCATTTTAGTTATATCTGCAAACTTTGAAATGAAGCTTTTAGCACAACTGTTCAAAACACCATTATAAATAATACAAAAACATGGAAACCTAACATTTGATCCAGCTTACATCACACAACTAACTTTTTCCTACCTTGCTTTGTCTTTGTTTCCTTCACATTAGTCAATGCTCAACACATTCAACGAGCTTTTGTTCGATACTTGACTGGAATCATTCAGCTTTACCTTGCAGCATGCATTTCAGCCAAATGACTCCCACAACATTTAGCTGCACAGTAACTGTAGTTGACTGCATTGCTTTTACAATAATAAACTCTGGCAGCAATATCCACAAGGAATTCCAAAGCCTTGGTAGGGAATAATGTCCTGAAGCTATCACAGCTTTGCTAAATGAAGCTTGGTTATTCCTAATGGTTTCCCAATGCATTTCTTTTAGTGGCTTTTAAAGTTTTCTTAAAATAATGATGACAGAATAATTTATTCATTTTTCAGAAGTGTCTTCAGAGCCTTGAAAAAATAATGAGAGACAGCACCTTTCAGGGATGCATGAAATGACATGAAAGGAGCTTGCTTAAGACCAGTTGCACTTATTACTTTTTTTGAAAGAGAGACTGTCTACAGAAAGAACAGAAGAAATAAAAGGCACAAGAAAGCAGGGTCAGGGAAGACAGTATAACTGTGAGTATTAATGAAGACAAACAACTACAGAAAGGTAAGGTAAAGATTCTCTCCCCTGGCATGTGCACAAATTATCAGCTATTTATTAAACTGGCTCATAAGTGATACACAACAGTTGTTTTTGAGGAAAGCAGTGTGACCTAAAGCTAACTAGACCAAAAAAGACACAAATGTTTTAAATAGTTCCTAAAATAAACAGCTCAGATATTTAACAGAGGTTTATCTCAGAGGGGAAAAACGTCTCTGGGGCAGGTATTGGCAGGGCTCATTCAGAGGACTTTAAACTAGATTCAAAGAGGGGTGGGATAGTTGATGGGTGAGCACCAGTGGGACAGAGCTCTGGTCTTTATGAAAACCAGGCAGGCTCTTGCTGTCCTAGAGTGAAATCGGAGCGCTCAGCTCCCCCCTGAAATGCCTGTACACCAGTGCACCCAGCATGGGGAATGAGCAGGAGGAGTTAGAAATCTGTGTCCAGTCAGGTGATTACAGAGACCTGACGGATCGCATGACTGGAATGTGGTCATGGACAGCTGTGTCCTTTTCAGGAAGGACAGGTCAGCAAGGCAGGGTGGTGGAGGTGCTCTTTACATGAAAGACCAACAGGAATGTATTGAGTTCTGTCCAGGGGCAGATGAACAGAGAGTCAAGACTTTGCTGGTGCGGAACACGGGACAGGCTGGCATGGCTGACACTGTTGTGGGTGCCTATTACAGACCACTAGAACAGAATGAGGAGGTTGATGAGGTCTTCTACAGGCAGCTGACAGCAGCCTCACAGATACAGGCCCTGGTTCCCATGGGGGATTTTAACTACCCTGGTATTTGCTGGAAGACCTATTCAGCCAGCCACCCACAGTCCAGGAGGTTCCTCCAGTGCATTGGTGACAATTTCCTGATACAAATGGTGGAAGAGCCCACTAGGAGAGGAGCGCTGCTAGCTCTTGTACTCACCAACAAGGAGGTTCTGGTTGAAGCAGTGAAGGTTCAGGGTTGACTTGGTTGCAGCAACCATGAGATGGTGGAGTTGAGGGTCTCAAGTGGTAGGAACAGAATACCTAGAAGAATCACAACCCTGGACTTCAGGAGGGCCAGCTTTGGTCTTTTCAAGCAGTTGCTAGGGGAAATCCTGTGGGACAGGGCACTGGCAGGTAAAAGGGCCCAAGACAGCTGGCTAACATTCCCAGACCACTTCTTTGAAGCACAACACAAAAGCATTCCAAAAGGAAGGAAGTCAAGGAAGGGAGTCAGAAAACCTGCGTGGTTAAACAGGTTGCTGCTGCNTATTGAGTTCTGTCCAGGGGCAGATGAACAGAGAGTCAAGACTTTGCTGGTGCGGAACACGGGACAGGCTGGCATGGCTGACACTGTTGTGGGTGCCTATTACAGACCACTAGAACAGAATGAGGAGGTTGATGAGGTCTTCTACAGGCAGCTGACAGCAGCCTCACAGATACAGGCCCTGGTTCCCATGGGGGATTTTAACTACCCTGGTATTTGCTGGAAGACCTATTCAGCCAGCCACCCACAGTCCAGGAGGTTCCTCCAGTGCATTGGTGACAATTTCCTGATACAAATGGTGGAAGAGCCCACTAGGAGAGGAGCGCTGCTAGCTCTTGTACTCACCAACAAGGAGGTTCTGGTTGAAGCAGTGAAGGTTCAGGGTTGACTTGGTTGCAGCAACCATGAGATGGTGGAGTTGAGGGTCTCAAGTGGTAGGAACAGAATACCTAGAAGAATCACAACCCTGGACTTCAGGAGGGCCAGCTTTGGTCTTTTCAAGCAGTTGCTAGGGGAAATCCTGTGGGACAGGGCACTGGCAGGTAAAAGGGCCCAAGACAGCTGGCTAACATTCCCAGACCACTTCTTTGAAGCACAACACAAAAGCATTCCAAAAGGAAGGAAGTCAAGGAAGGGAGTCAGAAAACCTGCCAGTGCCCTGTCCCACAGGGTACTAG
>VXBP01004865.1:0-10410 GCA_013400115.1 Rhinopomastus cyanomelas | reverse complement strand
AAGAGAGGAGCCTGCCTTGGTTGATGAGGACTGGGTTAGGGATAAGTTGAGCAAACTGGATGTACATAAGTCTATGGGCCCTGATGGGATGCACCCACGTGTGCTAAGGGAGACTGTGCAAGTCATTGCTAGGCCACTTTCCATCATCTTTTCTAAGTCACGGGGACTGGAGGGTAGCAAATGTCACTCCAATCTTCAAAAAGGGTAAGAAGGAGGACCCAGGTAACTATAGACTAGTCAGCCTGACCTCCATCGCAGGAAAGGTGATGGGACGTGGATGTCTCCAGGCACATTAAGGACAGGAGAGCTGTTAGGAACAGTCAGCATGGCTTCACCAAGTCATGATGGCAGAGTGGTGAATGTGGTCTATCTTGACTTCAGGAAGGCATTTGACACAGTCTCACACAGCATCTTCACAGCTAAACTGAGGCAGTGTGGTCTAGATGATTGGGTCGATCTAGATGAGGTGGATCATGAACTGGCTGCAGGATAGAAGCCAGAGAGTAGTGGTCAATGGGACAGAGTATAGTTGGAGGCCTGTATCTAGTGGAGTACCCCAAGGGTTGATGCTGGGACCAGTCCTGTTCAATCTATTCACTGATGACTGGGATGAGGGATTAGGGTGCACTGTCAGCAAGTTTGGTGACGACACAAAGCTGAGAGATGGCGCCAACACTCCTGCAGACTGTGCTGCCATTCAGTGAGACATGGACAGGCTGGCAAGCTGGGCAGACAGAAATGTAATGAAGTATAACAAGGGTAAGTGTAGAGTCTTGCATTTGGGCAAGAACAACGCCAGGTACCAGTATAGGCTGGGGACTGACCTGTTGGAGAGAAGTTAGGAGAAAGGGACCTGGGGCTCTTCTCCTCCTCTACTCTGCACTAGTGAGACCACATCTGGAGTACTGTGTCCAGTTCTGGGCCCCTGTGTTCAAGATGGACAGATAGCTGCTTGAGGGTGTCCAGCATAGAGCAACAAGGATGAAGGAATGAAGTGGAACCTCCCTTTTGAGGAAGGGCTGAGGAAGCTCTTTAGAGGAGACTGAGGGGTGACCTCATTACTGTCTATAAATATGTGAGGGGTGGGTGTCAGGAGGATGGAGCCAGGCTCTTCTCAGTGTCATCTGGTGATTGGACAAGGGGGAATGGGTAAAAGCTGGAACTTCTTCATAGTGAGGGTAACAGAGCACTGGAAGCCCAGGGTGGTTGTGGAGTCACCTTTTCTGGAGATGTTCAAAACCCACCTGGATCTGTTCCTGTGCAACTTTGTCTAGGTGATCCTGCTGTGGCAGGGGGATTGGACTAGATGTTCTTTCAAGGTCCCTTCCAATCCCTAATGATTCTATGATTCTTTGAGAAAGCCACTGTTATGACTATTAGACAGTTTGGTACATGCATCATCCATCACAGACAAGAAGGTACAGAGCACAACAGACAGTTATATTAACAGCCAAAATCAGTGCAGGTAGCCATCCATTTCTTTCCCATTTCAATGCCATTTTATCAGTCACAACTGCATTATGTGCAACATGTTATTTCTTTACTGATCACCTACAGGCACAACACATACCACATCACATTTTGTGGTACCATGTTAGCAGATGAGATGGCTAACACACGGCACTGCGGGCTGCAAGTTGCTTCTACAGATACTTAGTGCCATTATTTGATTTAAAGTGAAAATATGCCATTTTTCCTACAGGCTGCCACGTGCCAAATAGATTAATTTCTTTTAAAAATAATTAAATCATATTAGAAAGAGAAGTCTGAAACATACACTCCCTGAATTATCAAATAAAAGTTGTTTCTGTTTCAGCAGTACCTGGGGCTAAACTTACAGCAATGACCCCTTATCAGCCGAGAAGGGGAGCTGGGAAAAGGAGAAGAGGCCAAAGGGCTGAAACAAGAACAAAGTGGAAGAGACAGCAAAACTGATCTTAACACCAGTACAAAGGGCATAAAGTTCTGCACCAGCAGACCAGTACACACGGTGGTCACAAGAAACAGGAAAACGGTCCTCAAGTGCAGAAGCAAGCCCCCACTGGAACAGCAACCCTTAGAAGGAGAAGGAAGAGGAGAAAGAGAAGAAATTTACATTTTCAGCAAACTCCTCCATCTATACAGAGCCTGTGCCTGTGTGCCAGCCCAGGCCAGCTGCTCTGGCTTCTAACCCTCCCAGCCAAACTTCCTGGCTGATTCAAAGCCTGCAGACCATGGCTGGCCTGGAAGTGTAATCCCAGTGAAACGAGGACCATTTGTAACAGGCTAACCTGAGTACTTCAACGTCCTTTCACTCTCTTTTCCACAGTACTATGGCATTGCAGTGACTACAGAGACTACATATGATCAATTTCTTTTAAACTTCATTTAAATATCTATTTCTGCTGTGTTTTCTCTGTTGAATTTAGCTACCTTGCCAGTTAGGACCCTGTCTCTAAAAGACCATCAGACTCCAAGTTCTTAGAGAGTATCATAAAAGCACTTGCAGAGATCGAGTTGTGATGCCATGATTTAGCTATAATAAATGCCACAAAATGGTTGAAAGATATCAAAAGCCCTCCTCTCCAAAGCATTCTGAACAACGTGCATTAAAGATTAGGCAAAAGCGGGGGATTGATTCCAAAAAATAAACTCTTTTGAAAATGAAACACAAGACTTATTATACAGTTCAGAAATGATTACTCATTGTAATCTCTGCATCAGGCATTCCTGACAAAGTAAAAACACTCTCATTCCAAGTCTGCCACAGAATTCAAATAATCATTAATTAATTTATCCTAGGCAAAACCAGATATATTCAGTATAGACTAGGGAAAGCTTAATAATAGGTCAATGTCTTAATTATATACGATTCTGGTCTAACCAATTTGAATATTTGTGCAGAATAACAAAAGACTACCTTAAAGCATTTCATGCTGAGATAATCACAAATTCCCATAAAAACAATATGCATGAAAGCAAGCTTAATATATCCACATCAGCTGTCTACCTACAGCAATGTTACCTACTGTGTCGTGCTTCTATTTTCTTTCCCATCAACTTTCAAAACGTGTCTATACATACAAAATACATCATCTTACAAGATTACAACTCTGGAAGGAAACTAGTTTTTAAGGGACTAAATGCTTGCTTAAATCTTCACCTCTGAAAACACTAGTTTCCAAATTTCTTTAAAACAAGAAGTTTCTAGATACTGTTGATCAAAAATAAAAGCTAATCCAAGTGCAACGTGTAGGTAGAGGAATCCTTAAGAAAAAAGATGTGGAGGTTTTTCTCCTCCAAAACCTGACTCATTATTTCTGAATTCAAGAACACTTCCTTTCTCCCTCCCCTACTTCAAATCCTAACACTGTAAGCACTTATTGCAATAGACCCTGGAATTCTGAAAAATAATCCTTTCCCTGAAGTAGCAGGGAGCTGTGGTCTTCCCTGCCACAGGAGGGCACAGGCAGTTGCCTCTGGATGACACTCCATCCATTTCCTCTGGGGCCACAGCAAACCTTCCGAACTGACAATTACATGAAGGGAAGGAATCCAGGGCTCCAAGAGCAGGCGAGAAGCGGCAGCGTGATTTGGTACAGCCCAAATACATACAGAACTGGGAAAGAGTCAGGGAACTGCTGATGACTGAGTCCACACCATGGGATGTTCTTCTTCACTCAGAGGTCTCTCCAGGTAGGAAAAGCCAGGAGAGTAAGAATTTGAGAATTTGATCAGTTTCTTCATTTTGAGTGGCCATGTTTTTCTGAGGGCTCTTCTCCGAGCAAAATACTCACATTGTTAATGTTGAAGCACTTAACTATAAGGCATACAGTTGCTGCTGAACGATCCAATACCCAACACAGGCATTTATCCTCCAGATAAACAGAAAACTGGTTTCCTAGACGATATTTTTACAGTGCTATCCAATCAGAATCTATTTGCAAATTTACTTTTCAGAGTTAAATTTCAGAGTTACGCATGCTGCAGACGTACGTCTCAGAAATGTTCCTTTATCAGGTTAAACACATCCTAGGGGATGTTTTCCCTTTCAGACACTACTGAGGAGAGATTCAGACATTATCTTGGGATTCAGCAGAGCCAAGATAACTGGAGTTTTAAATTGCTTTTGATGTTTCTTACATCTAGAGTAATGAATGACATAACAGCTGTCTATTGTGATATATGTGCATCTGAAGACCATTATCATGCTGTGTGTACTGGAAACTTTTTTTATGTAAAAATGCTAAACTAAAAAGATTTAAAAGGGAGGATCAAAAGGGAGCTGCAGAAAAGCAAAAGGCAGTATCTTCTTGTGTTCTTTTTTTATTATTTCAATACACATACTAGAGGATATATAAACAGAGCATTCCTTACTCTGAAAGGTATTTTCCTTGGCCAACAGAATGTTCTTAACCAAAGAAGGGAACAGATTTTCAGATATTTAAAATGGCAATCTGTCTTATGAATGATGATGAATATCAAAGGTCATTTTTCATTCCAAAGCCTTCTCTCATGGGTTTTAGCAGAATGGAACTGTTTTTATTTTCTGATAGTCTATCTGGATAAGCACACACGACATAAATAAGCACAGGATCTCAAGCTGTAAAATAAAATGGTTGCTGTGAACGATTAGATCACAGACAAAGGAATAATCAAAACAAAAACATTTAAACTTTTACACAATTTTATGCACAAAAATCTTTATGACCAAAGGCAAAGTCCAAACTGATGTAGTAAAAACCAAATTACTTGATCTTCATTAGAACCCTACCACTGCAAGCTATACTGTGTCTTGTTTTCTGAAGCACATCTACGCACTCTTTATCTTAAAATTACACCCATTTATGTAAGTGTTGTTTAACAGACAGCGAATCAAAGTACCAGAAAGAGACTTACTCACGCAGTTTTGGACTGGTGGCTGTTTGCAACCAAATCAAATTTCCAGTGTTTGAGGCTACAACTGTGAGCAAGCGGCTCTCCTTCCCACTTTACTGATTTCAACCTGAGCATTAGGTTGAATGACAATTACATAGCTAGGAATTACTAAAAGAGCAAAAATTGTGAGCAAGAAGTAGCAGAGATGCACGAGTCAACTTAGGAAAGCTTTAAGCCAAGCTAATTCCTGTGGTCCCTGCTAACCCAGACTGACTATATGACTTGGTCTAGGTGATCCTGCTGTGGCAGGGCGATTGGACTAGGTGATCTTTCGAGGTCCCTTCCAACCCCTAATGATTCTATGATTCCATGATTCTAATTTCACAGTTAAGACTGAGCTTCTTATTAAATCACTACGCACCAAAACCAACATACATACATGTATTCGTTTTACATATTCCATTAAACCGGTCACATTTCAGCAAAGTGCTCACTCATCTCACTGGAAAAGCTTTCTTGTAACTTTTTCTATTAAGTGTGAAACAGCTGAGACACCCAGCTCAGATATGAAACCTCTCTGAACAGAAGGCCAGTGAAAGCAGCGATTCCTCCTTGGCACATCCACCAACCCAGCAGTGGATGGAGCCAGGGTCTCATGAGAGGAGAAAGGGAAAACCTCAAAGCAAAAACCAAGTCCATTTTGTCAGCATACTACCATCCAACACAAAAATTAACTACCTACCTTTGTAAGCAAGATGCTTGGAAATTTGTTCAAGTTATATACCTCAGAGAAGACTATGCTGCAATAAAAACTGGTAACATCATTTCAGCAAGCATCTGCAATTCTAGAGGGGATTAGGGTCACTTTCAATCTTGTCAGCCTTCAGTTACCTACAGCCCACATCAGTGGCCTTTAAAACTGTTATACACAAAGTACCATGCCAGATCATATCTCTGTTAATGCCAGAGACAAGTGTTTTACAGACCTCCTTGGAAAACCAGTATCTTCTCTGTGTTGCCAAACCCTAAGGAATATTCGACTGAGCTGTAAGGGCTATCGACTCATTCTTACTAATATGATTTGATAGAAATTCAGGAACAGCAGGACAGAATTTGAGCAGACAAGACTAAAAGGATGAGAATACTCCACAGAGTGTTGACTTTGCAAAGTCAAGCCATAAAGACAGATATCACTTCAGCTTAGCAGATGCTGTGCACAAAAAGACCTAAAATCCAGTACAAGAAAATCTGACTACTGATGCACACAACTGATCATAAACTTAAAGGCAGCAGCAAACAAATCCTGCCTGACAATGCATCTACAGAACTCCATCAAGGTGTCAGAAATCGCCCGTATTCTCAGCTCCCTTCTTAAGCAGAGGACATAAATACAAAGGATTGCTGGACTCAACAGCATCTTTATGGAGTGCTTTAAGTAATTGCATTTGAAAGGAAGATCTTGACTGTCAAAATTTCTTTTCATATGATCTCTATATATATTTGAAGGGCACAAAGTCAGAAAATTTATAGTCATTCTTAGTAGATTAAAACGACAACTGAACCCAGCTAACGATGAGTAATTTCTTTTAATGGGTGCCACATATCACAAGAGCAGCTGCACTTAGAATTGGTGCAGTTAGAGTTAAATCAGTTGTCACTTGGAGAAATTCTGACATTGACTTTTGTCTAGACCCTTGACTGCCATGAGCAATGGAAAACCGTGGTGGTGTTTGTTAACCTTTCATCCACACCTAATATGGTCTGACAGAAAGACTGTTAACTCAGTTTGCCAATTATAAATTGCAACTCTGCTCTCACTCTGATCAACTAAATCATCTGTGATACCAAAAACTAAAAAAAAAAAACAAAAACCCTCTGTATCTACCTTGGCAATAAGTCTCATGAAAACATTTACTTTTGGATAGGTTTTGAACTAGCACCGACCTTTTACAGCTGGGATAAATCACTGTTACCGTGGTTTGTGTGACCACAAATTTATCTTAAATGTAGATGAAATCTCCTCTGCAGTTATGGCTTGTAATCCACAGGAAGACTGTTAGTCTTGTAAACCTTTAAAATCCTGTTTCTGAAACTGAATTCAGAACTTTGAGAACATACGGCTAACACGGGAGCCTAAAATAAAATACCTTCAGAGCTACAGTATCTGCTCAAGTTCAACTGCAAAGAAAAAAGGGAAGGGAGCTAAAATTAATAATAAAATGCCCAAATTAATGCATAACTGCTTCTGGAAATACCTTTGAGTTACACTCAATGAGAGAGCCAAGCACCAATCTCATTTGGAAAATGTTAACTATAAAAACCATCCAGTATGCAGTTAACGCTGCTTAAGCAAGATCTGACCAAGTATCTGACCAAGCAACACAAGTATCTTCAAGATTTTACACATTTCACCACAAACACTGACTCTATCTACAGTGGATTAGTGCTGTTCAAAATGCCAGACCTGGGGAGAGTTCTTTGTCAATTTACCTACATATTACGTATTTGTAAAGCTAGTGACATCATTCAATAGTGAGCAATACAAGCTGAAACAAACTGTGTAGTGTGGTAAAGATGTTGGAGGGAAGGGAGGCTATCCAGAAGGATCTTGAGAGGCTTGAGACCTGGGCCTGTGCAAACTGCATGCGGTTCAACAAGACCAAATGCAGGGTTCTACATCTGGGTCAGAGCACAAACACATGCTAGATGGTGAATGGACTCTGAGTGACCCTTAGGAGAATGACTTGGGTGTGTTGGTAAATGAGAAGCTCAACCCGAGCCAGAAATGTGTGAGTACAGCCCAGAAGGCCAAGTGTAGCCTGGGCTGCATCAAAAGAAGTGTGACAACCAGGTCAAGAGAGAAGATTCTTCCCCTCTACTCGGCTCTTGTGAGACCTCACCTGCAGTACTAGGTTTAGATTTAGAGTCCCTAGTATAAAAAGGACATGAAGCTGTTGGAGTGAGTGTAGAGGATGTCCACAAGGATGATCAGAGGGCTGGAGCATCTCTCCTATGAAGACAGGCTGAGAGAATTGGGGAAAATGCAGTGCCAAGGTGACATTATTGCAGCCTTTCAGTACTTACAGGGAGTCTACGAGAAGGATGGCGAAGGCCTGATGTGACAGGACAAGACAGAATGGTTTTAAACCAAAAGGCAGTAGATTCAGATCAGACATAATGAAGAAATTCCCCACTATAAGGGTAGTAAGGAATTGGAACAGGTTGCCTGGAGAAGTTGAGGATGTCCCTTCTCCAGAAGTGTTCAAGGTCAGGTTGGACCGGGCTCTGGGCAACCTAGTCTAGTGACAGGTGTCCTTGCCTAGGGCAGGGGATTGGAAATAGATGATCTCTGAGGTCTCTTCCAATCTAACCCACTCTATGACTCTATGATTCCCCTGCAAGTGACCAGAAAGCCAGAACAGCATGGCTGCTTTGTATGTTGTATTTTGTTGTCATTTTATTTACAACATTTGTTTTCTTTTAGGCATTATTTCTACCTTTGTACATTTACAGACTGGAAAAAATACTTTTTAAAGGGGCTTAAAAGCTATGACTCAGGTATTTTATACCTGAGTCTGCCACTTGCAATCACTTTAAATTATACTTACTTAATACTCGTGCCTGCCACTCTTACCCACACTGAGTATCAGAAACTAGCTACACAAATCTCTGAAACCTAGAAGGCCACTTTATAGGTCTCTTTTTCACATTTCTAGGCAATTTCCTCACCAATATAAACTCTGCATAGAGCTGGAATATTCTCAGGAAGCACCCTTTACCAATGCAGAGTATCAATGTATTTGCTCTAGAAGCCACCATCAGGATAAGATCTTGCCTCCCTTAGCTCAGCACCTGAGGGCCACTAACCACCTACAGTAAAAACGTCAAAGAGAGGTCCTTGTCTACAAACATCCAGAAAAGGTCAAGGGGAGAAAACCTGGTACAGAGGCAACTGAGGCAAATATGTAACAGGATCAGCTTGAAATTATTAAAGTTAATTCATCTTTTATCACTTTCTCACACTTTTTAGACTACTTTGAATAATCTCTTCAGAAATGCCCAGAGAGGCACTTCCATGAATGTCCCAGCAAGGTTCAGCATATTTACTATACTCAAAGGAAGAACAGATTTAGTAACCTAATGAGAGGTACCCTACTTTAACTACTTGAGCACCCTTCTAAAACATCTATGGTTGCAATTTTATCCAAATGATATACCAGAACTATAAAAAGATCCCTCATCTGCAATCTGGGTCATCTCACTCCCATCTGTAAATAATTAGCTAGCCACTGACTAGTCAGCAGTTACACACTTTAGGTAGCAATTTATTATATAGATTTTAAAATATATATAGAAAATTACCGGTGGTTTTTAAGAGGCATGCAAGATTAACAGATTTCTTATTTATCTTGACTATAGCTTAAATGACATTGCCTGTATCACAGCCTTATGCCGTACATGTGATATTGTTTAACTTACATTTCTTTAAGCTTGCAGCAAGATTTTATAAGCTGTATTAGCCTAAAGCATATAACACACATAAGGCAAGTACGACTTCTAGCTGCATTATTTATACTGCATAATTTTGTAGCTCCACAGTTTCAGAAACAATGAGCAGCAAAAATTACAAACCACCTCACTCATTCTCAAATGAATTATCACTTAAAGATGTAAAAATTCCAGTCTCTTACTTGCTAACATGCAGCATAACTTAAAAAAGAAAATACATGGTTTGCTTTCCAACTGGACTCAGGACCTTAAAACATTCACTCTGCTCCCTAGAAAAGGTTATTGAGCTCCTAACAGTTCCATAAGCTCAAAATAAGAGTGCAGCTCTTGGTCACACTGCTTTGGAATGTTAAATCTGTAAATAGGCGAAGTATTTTATATACTTAGGGGTGGTTTTGATTCTGAAATAAAAGGAATTTAAATTCCTAAATCCTATGGTGTTATTACAAACCCTCAGAACAGTTCTCTACACGTCAGCAATGTGCCTTTATCTTTAAAGTCTTTCAGCTTTCCTACTATGTAAAAAGAAAAAGAACCTTCATAAAGCTGATTAAAATTTTCCTAAGATATATAGTTTCATAAATATGTTTTCATGAAGAAAGAGGAGCTCTTGAACTTGAGATGGGCAGCTTTTGAATCTAGAAATTCAATTTCCTTAGAGAGTATCTGAGAGCCACATTACAGGAAGCTATGGTTCCTGACTTAAGGGAAGTGGAGGGAAGGGAAAAGTAAAATAACAAAGTGTGCAGCTGACCTGAACCTGACAAAAAAACCAAAATAAATATTACCTTGCATATATTGTGTTGATCACATGTTTTATTAAAACAGCAGTTCACACGCACCGATAAATACAATAGATATGAACTTCGTACAATGTCAACACTTAACAAATTATCAGACCAAAGCAGCAATTGTATCAGCATTCATTGAGGTTTTCTTGCATCTTCCTAAAATTTAAAACACACTTCTGATTGCTTTTTGTAGTGAGCAGCACATAAATATAGGCACTATGTTCCTGATTATTTTATTGTACATTAGCAACCC
>VXBP01004864.1:0-97782 GCA_013400115.1 Rhinopomastus cyanomelas | reverse complement strand
CACCGGCGGTGGGGTCAGGCCGGGGCCGCGGCTGGTTCGGAAGCCGCGGCAGGTTGCAGCTGCTTCAGGAGCCGCTGTCCCCCCGGAGCTGCGGTTCCCACCGCCCCCCACCACCCGTTCCCGGGGCAGTGGGGGGCACTGCCTTCAGGGCCACAGCCCCCAAAAAGGGCGCGAACAAATACCCTGCTCTGGTTTTTTATAGGCTCCCCCAGCCCACCTTTCAGGGGCAGGTCCCAGGACAGACGCTTCTGGGAAAGGCTCCTGAGACCTGTGCAACCAGGAGCAGGTCCCCCAGAACACAACTTTTCTTCCTCATGAAAGCACATCTACAAGTTCTAGCAGTTCTCAAACTGCAACAAGGACAAGGGGCAATGGTTGTAAGCTGGAACATAGGAGGTTCCACATAAAAATGAGAAGGAACTTCTTCCCAGTGAGGGTGATGGAGCACTTGAAGGGGCTGTGTCAGGGGGATTGGACTGGATGATCTTTCAAGGTCCCTTCCAGTCCCTAATGGTTCTATGATTCTACGACATACATCCATGAGGGGAAAAAAGGTCTTAATGACAGTGAACTCATCTACTGAAAGAAATCTGTCTTAACTGAATTATTGAGCAATAGCTTTAGGGTTCTTTCCATGCCTTTTGTGATGATTACAAAGGGATTTGCCAGTTTCACTCAGAACAAAAATTTTGAAGCAAGTTTCCTGGTTTTTATTGTTTGTTAAGAGATGTTACAGACAGCCAGAACTTCTGACAGCTCTCAGGGATTCCCTGTGCTCAGCCCATGGACTCTGGGGTCTCTCTAGCTGATGGATGTGGACAGTGCTTTCCCATTTGCAGGTTCAACCAGTAGTGAAGGCAAGGCTGGTTTTGCACTAGGCTGAGTATATTGATCTCATTTTGGTATCCTGCTTGGAACGTCTCACGGTGAATGCAAATGTGGGAAACAGAAAGACTGCTCGTGATTTCAGTGGTTGGCATTTTCCAAACTTTCCTGCTGTGCGTTTTGACAGTCGTAGAGAGAGAGCTTGTCGCTCACTAGGATTAGCAATTGCCAAACTGTGTTTCATTCTTCCCAACTTATAAATTCAACTGAGGCTGACAGTATTTTTACTTTATAATTTAAATGTGAGTAATTTTCACATGACTTTTCAGTGTTTGTGTTTATATTTGGCTATCTTTACAGTTTCTTTTTTTGGTCAAAGTGCAGTGCTCATAAACTCCTAGTCTGGGATCATGTGCTCTTGTAAAGTATCATAAAAACATTTCTAAAAGCACAACAGTCTTATTTTTTCCTCACAATAGGATGACAGCCTGTTGTACCTTATTTCCTCTTGGCATTAGTGGAGTCCTGTTGTAGGTTCCCCACTAGTGCAGCCACCTTTGAAGGGCATGGTGATAGTTAAGTTTTAGTTGGAAGTGTAGATCTGAGCAGTAGATTTGTGATCCTTGAAACTTTACCTTGGTTTTATGTTTCCCTGCAGTAGTTGCTAATTCTGCTTCTGAGTCACAGAGCCAGCAATGCCCTTGTAGCGCTTGAGCCTCTGCAGTGACTCCGTATGGATTTCATGTAGGTAAGAAAGCTGTGGCTGGCAGGTCAGAGCAGTTCATCTCACAAAGCCTTGTATTAATAAGAGCAAATTTGACAGTCAAGAGTATTTTTAGTTTGACTTTCAGAAAATGCAGGATGCCCCCACATGTCATATAAAATTAAATTACTGCAGTAGTTTGACCAGAATAGACTTTCATCTCTTATTTCACTTGCAGACCTTTAGAGGTGGGGGTTTTTCTGGGGTTTTTTGGTTTTAGTGTTTTTAGGGTGTGACTCTTTGGGTTGTTTTTTTTTTCTGCAGTGGGGTGTGGAATCCTTTGGTAAAAGTTCTCATAGTCTTGTGTTACTTTGGTCACATTTCAAGGGTTCCCTGAAGGGTAGTCCATAGGACCCGTGGTTGAAAGCCACTGGTACAGAGTTCTCTGAGTACAGATGATGCGAACAGGAAAAAATATATTCAGTTTCGTTGAGCTAAACCGTGTGACAGGCTTTGAAATGTCGGTTTTTTAATCTTAAATCTTAATTTGTATGTAAATAGTTAAGTGCATCACTCTAATCTGTGTTTTGTGACTTTCTGTTAGTGGACTGAACTTGAATTGACTTGAGCTGTCTTCTGACTGACCCTTCTCCAGAGGGAGAGTATTTTGCTGCACTGACTAGGAAACAGAGATCTAACTCTATTCACTAAAATTTTTCTGAAAAAAGAAAAAATAGTAAAAAAGAAACATCTTTAACTCTTATGTACAAAACAAAGACTTGTTTTAAATGCTATTTGCTCACCACATTCAAAACCAAAACAGAGAGACAATAATGTTGGATAGGTGCTGTGCATGTTTCTGTGTGCAGTGAAATGTTCACCACAAGGGTTCTTTCTACATGATTCATAGGTTGTTTCCTGCAACAATAATGGATTAATTGATCCACGTGTGTTTTTTATTTTCCAGGTGGTCTAGAGAGAGTTGAGGTACCATAATCATGGTCAGAAATTTTGAAAAATTTATTTAAAGAAGGTAACAAACTAAGATGAACCTAATAAACAGGGCTAGAGCAAGTAGGGTGGTCAGGGGCAGCTTTTAAATAGATCAGATTTGAGGAAGAAATTCTTTTCAGAAACAATGCTGAGACACTGGAACAGGTTGTCCAGAGAATTTGTAATGTCCCCTCCCTGAAAGTGTTTAAGGTCATGTTGGATGGGGCCTTGAGCAGCCAGGTCTTGCAGAAGATGTCCCTGCCCATGGCAGCAGGGTTGGAACTAGGTGATCTTTAAGCCCTTTTCAGCCCAAACCATGTGATGAATAGACAGGGGGTTGTTAATGTCCACCTGGATGTGTTCCTGTGTGACTAGGTCTAGGTGATCCTGCTGTGTCAAGGGGATTGGACTGGATGATCTTTCGAGGTCCCTTCCAATCCCTAATGATTCTGTGATTCTAAGGCTTTAGCAGTACATTCAAATACATCACGAAGCAGTGTCCTCCTTGGGGAGTTCAGCTGAGCCATCCTTTTTTTCTGGACTGCATAGAACTAGATTATAGAAAAATCTACAGCAGCAGCAGAAAGTAAGCATGTTTAGTGAATAGCTATGAGACAGATGGTTTTTCATGTTAGTCTTAATAATATTACTACTTTGCTACCTTCAGTATCTTAAATCCTGAGTTCTGATCTTGCTGCGATGGTATTTCACGCAGAATCACAGAATGCTACAGGCTGGAAGGGACCTCAAAAGATCATCTAAGTCCAACGCCCCCTGCTGGAGCAGCGTAAGCCTACAGTACTGTCTCAAGATATCCTACATGGGGCTCAAACCCATGACCTGAGGAATTCAGAGCCTCATGCTCTATTTAATAGTGTGCCAATGCTTTGATGGGAAGTAAGTTTTCTAAATCAACTCTACATTTTGAAAGCGAGCACTGGAGTGCAGTTGTCAGTTCTGTGCTGTCTGAATACTGAATAAAACCCGATACTTCCGTGTTATTCGGGTCTGCAGAGCGCTGTGTGTCCGCAGTAAATACGTGTCCCGGGTGGGATTTGTCATCTAGAAAACCGTAATTCGTCATTAGGTATCGTTTCTTTCTGGTTTTTGATTTTTGGAGCACAGTGGTTCTTTTCACTAAAATCCAGGCAGAGCTTGCCTAAGAAGTCTACGTTGCTGAGATGCATCGTAAGCTGTAGAATGTGGGATGCTGCAGTGTTCAGAGCGAAGAGGCAAGTGCAGGGTTCAGCGGCGGGGGGGGGGGGGTATGGAAATACTGGGGCTTTCCCTTGGGCTAATCCAGGCTCTACTGACTTAGAATACATTTGTTAGGACAGCCCTCAAAAGACGAGCAAAAGCTTTTATATGGCTACAGCTTCCTTTAGAACGTGACCCAAAGGGCTGTAGATTGCAAGCAGATATTTTTTCTGTTTCATGTTACAGAATAAGGACTAATTTCTGTCAGTACATACTCTGAAACCTAGCACTGAGTAATTCAGTTGTAGCAGTGGGAAAACTCCGCTGTAGCTGTAACTTCTTAAAAAGCACATTTGACTGACTTGCATGTGCAAAGAACACTTTCCAAGCTTTTGCATGCTTACAGAACTGGAGCTTGACTACATTTGCTTTTTACTAATCTTCATTTTGCTAAGGTACCAGAAGGAAGTCCCCCAATCTTGTCTTCTGGAGCTAGTTCTCTTATATATAAAAAAATCATAAATCCTCTTGCAAGCTTGTGTTAGTGCTTGTACTAGCACTTGCATCTTGCAGAAGCCTTCATAAATCCAAGCCTTGTACTCAAGATTCTCAGACTGCTTGAATATTTTTAGGTCTGCACCTTTATGTATAATTTATGAATAATTTTGAAATACGGCCTTGTAGACATGGCACTGTCGCACTTGCATGAGCAGTAGATTCTGCTTTAGGAAAGAATGATACTAATTTTGGTGTCAGGGTATTAAAAATACCAGCAGAGTAGCATAAATAGTATTTGCTGATCACATAATTACATTATGTGCTACAAGTGCTCTGTCAAAGACACTGCAAGGAGTGGAAGTGTAGCACCAAGTGCAATCAGGGCAGGTTGTTTTGTCTTACGACAGTCTAATAGTGCAAGGGCTGCCCAGTAATGTGTGTAGCACTATAAAAAAATTAAGGTTGGCATTAAATCCTAAAAGGGGGAGCTGGAATAGTGACCTGTCTATTAGAAACTTTCATGACTCATCTGCTGAAGAAGTGGGAGGTAAGGGGGAGAGAAGGGGAAAGTTTCTAGCATTTGTGTGGCATTTAAGAGCCACAGATAGAAGAATTGTGTCCTGATGTGTCAAGTTAGTGGCTCTTTCAAGCAGTCCCCCGTCCTCCTTGAATGGAGGGCCCTGGAACTGGACACAGTATTCCATGTGCAGCCTCACCAGGACAGAGCAGAGAGGGACAACTTGTCTGGACCTACTGACCACTCCCTTTCTAATCCACCCCAGGATGCCATTGGCCTTCTTGGCCACAAGGGCACATTGCTGGCTCATGGTCATCCTTCCAGTACCTTTCCCCTGTGCTGCTGTACGACCTTCAGTCTTTGCCTTTCAGCCTTTCTCTCACGTGGTGCAGCCTAAAACCCGGTACACTCTACAGATATTTATACTAATCTAACAGGCTGGTAGCTGTGACATTTAAAAATCACCAAGTGTGTTATAAATTAGTGACCTGAAAAAAATGACACTAGAAAATGTCACAAAGCATCAAAAAAAGGTAAATATTTAAGGTAACTTAATGAAAGATTTAAACTTCATCTGTAGGGAAATCAATGACTTTACACTTAAATATCACTTTACTGTTTATTCAGTAAAAAAGTGGAGAAGATGGGATGGTACTTATGAATAACCACATGATGCTGCTGTAGTTGAGTGAAACTGTAAACATACTCTTTTGTTCACTGCATTTTGTCTTAACAGTTTACATTTTTGCTGCAGTCTAAGAGCTGTAATAATTAAATATTTGATAAATTTGCACCTAAAAATGTGGGAATGCGACTTAGAAAGTAGAAGGAGCCTGCTCTCCAATTTGCTCGTGTTGTGTGTTGTCTCCTTGTACACCCAGCAGAGGTAAATTACACAGTGGCTTGAAAGAACTCTTTGCTACAGATTAAAAGTAAATGTGTAGGTTATGTGCTCTTCCTTCTTGTTTTGCCTGCAGAAAGATGATCAATTCAGAGGCAGAACTGTGCAGTTTTAAAAAAAGGTTAAAGCTATTTGTTTTGAGCTTGGTTCCACTGAATTACTCCCACGTCTGTCTGGAGAAACCGGAGGTAAATAACGCAGGTGAACAGTCTAGATGAAATGCTACTTTACCTTGTATTTTCTTCACCAGCAACAGTTTTAAGTCCGGGGACTTTCCAAGACAGATGTGGAATTTTTGTACAGAAAAATAGAATCATTAGGGATTGGAAGGACCTTGAAAGTTCATACAGTCCAATCCCCCTACCACAGCAGGATCACCTAGACCAAGTCACACAGGAACACATCCAGGTGGGTCTTAAACATCTCCGGTGAAGGAGACTCCACAACTTCCCTGGGCAGCCTGTTCCAGTGCTCTGTCACCCTCACTGTGAACAAGTTCCTTCTCATATTTAAAATAGTTGCATCTGTGGAAGCCTGTGGCATCAGAACCATCTGATGGCATGGAGTCCCACAACCCAGCTTTAACTTAGAGATTTACCAGTTTTTATTTGTTTGGAGTGCATGCCCTGCTGGCCGCCTTTGATGGCTCTGTGGAAGACACCTTCTCCGAGAAGGGACAATGAGCAGTGAATCCCCTCTGTCCATTTTATGCCTTTCATAGTTTTTTAGTTCTCTGTCATGTTCCTTTGGTTCCTGTCCCATGGTGTAAGTAACTAAATTGTTCCTTACACAGGAACTGTTCCATGCCTCTTCTAATGCTGTTGTAGTTCTTGAATTTGGCTTGTGAAACCAAGACAATGTTCAGTTGTACAGGATGTGGGTGTAATGATGTTCTCTGTGGTGTTCACTTTTGAGTCATTTAGTAATTCCACAAAGAGTTTGTTTGTTTGAGCACTGAGATTCAGATTCTGAATGGTCGTGGTCAGATCTGAACTTTGATGGTATGTGAAGGTAGAATTGCAGTGTTTTGCGTTTTTAGTATTAAGTTTCCTCTACCATTTTAAAATCTACTTTTTCAGTCCAATGAAGTTCTTAGGTCCTTCTCCACAGCCTACCTTCAGCTGTACTAACACTAGCTGTACTAGAAACTTAATATCATCAGCAAACTTCCTTATTTCATTTTTATCATCCTTTCTCTTCCATTTTTATCAAAGAGGTTAAACAGATACGACCCCAGAGAACTGTGCAGGTAGTTTCTTTTAATGTGGAAGTAGTCGATTTAGTATTTTTCTTCCTACTTTCAGGCAACTGTTCAGCCATACAAAGCCTCCTTTTTGGTTCCATGAAGCCTTTGGTGGGAAAGGGAGCAGGACATCAGTGAGGGCTTTTGGAAACATATGCAAATTTATATGGGCTAGATCCTGCTATGGGTGTGTGATTCTTTTGCTTCTTCCAAGAAACTGCTTAGGTCATGCAGCAGAGCTTTCATTTTCCAATGCCGTGCTCGCTCGTCCCCAGAACAGCGTGTTTATCTGTGTGTGGATAGATCCACGTATCCGTTCTGTTTCTTATCGCTTCTTCTGACACATCGTGCTGGCATCGCACTGTCCTCCTTTCACGTCTCCCCATATTCCTGTGTAGGAATTCAGCTGTTTTGACTAGTTAACCTCTGCTTTAGCTTTCAGTGAAAGGAGACATTTGTGGCATTCGACTGTTCGATTTTTCAAAGCCATTGTGATTTTGGACATTCATTGGCTTCACCCTGCTCCAGATTTGAAAAAAATCTTTTTCAATAGAAAATTGAAATTTCCTCGATGTGTTAAATTGGTTCTGTTCTTCCTGAATAGACAGTCTTTATTTCAGAGGCAGCAGCAGTTTCTGAAGCTCCTTCTCACTCCTTTATCTGTGGTGTTCTAAATCCATGGACATAAATTAGCTTTGATGAGATGATCCTTCTGTTTGGTCAAATTCCTGTTTGCTTTTTAGATTTGGACTCATAGCAGTGTCCCAGGGAGATGGTGCTGTTGTTCAGTAGTTTTTGTTTTGAATCAGGTTGCAAATAGGCTTTATATTTTGCACTGCAGGAGGCAGATGTGCCTGTGTATTGGCACACAGCTCAAGAATCTTACTTAACATCTGTTGGATAGATGCGTTTTGTTGGTAGTTAGTATTTTTATGCTGAGCTGTTGCGTAAGACTTGTGGGGTTTGTAACACGGGGCTGTGCAACCTACTGGTGAGCAGTAGAACTGGGGAAAATGTAGGTTACGCTGCAGTACTTGTGCTGAAGGCCGGCTGTGGGGAACTCCTGTTGTGTTCTTGATAAA
This sequence comes from Rhinopomastus cyanomelas, assembly GCA_013400115.1. Lineage (NCBI taxonomy): Eukaryota > Metazoa > Chordata > Aves > Bucerotiformes > Rhinopomastidae > Rhinopomastus > Rhinopomastus cyanomelas. The sequence continues at coordinate 89,823 of VXBP01004864.1, read as the reverse complement.
AGACAGACTTTGCAGTGATCTGTGCTGTTACTGATCGTTAACAGCATCTGAAGACAAACTAGTACAAGTTGAGTTCTTACAGGATCTTTGCCCATTACTTTTGTATTCTCACATTCTGCAAACTGCTCTTCCTGAAAGCTGTGCTTGAGGCTAATGGTATAAATAGCGTGTCACAGCCTTAGTCACAGTGCAAGGTAATGGAGACAGCGTGTACTCGGCCAAAGGAAATTACAACTGCAGAATAGAAATTAATGATGTTATTAGAATGGCTGCAAAGAGTCTCTGGAAACTTTATGTCTTCCAGTTTCTGGTTGTTACATGCTAGCTCATTGTGGGAAAATGACCGTGTCTAGTTGGTGACCTGTTTATGAAGAATGTAAATCGTTCATATAAACCTTTGCAGAACATACATATTGTCATATTGGAAGGGTATTTTTTATGAATAAAATTATGGCTATGTACTTATGTATTTTCTCCTCCTTTCGTAGGAGAAAAAAAACACACCTTTGTTAGGTGTCCTATAAGGAACTATTGAGTGGTATTTACACAAAGAGATGCTTGTGTGAGAATGAATTGTAAATAGGCAATACACTTGCTACATGTAAAAATAGGGAATCACAGAATCATTAGGGATTGGAAGGGAACTCGAAAGATCATCCAGTCCAAACCCCCTGCCACAGCAGGATCACCCAGACCAAGTCATACAGTCAGTCAGGGTTAGAAGGGACCACAGGATCATCCAGTTCCTGCTCCCCTGCCATGGGCAGGGACACCCCACTCTAGATCAGGCTGGCCAGAGCCCCATCCAGCCTGGCCTTAAACACCTCCAGGGATGGGGCCTCTACCACCTCCCTGGGCAACCCATTCCAGGCTCTCACCACTCTCACGGTGAAGAACTTCCTCCTCACATCCACTCCCACATCTACCCATCTCCAGCTTTGCTCCATTCCCCCTAGTCCTGTTGCTACCTGACATCCTAAAAAGCCCCTCCCCACCTTTGTTGTGGGCCCCCTTCAGATACTGGAATATCTGTATCTATATATTGTATATATAAAATTTAGGTTAATGGGTTCAGGGATCTTAATGGCCTTTTCCAGTCTAAATGATTCTTTGCTTCTGTGAGCACATTGCATTCCCAGTGAACACACCTGAAATGCAATGGATATGAAATGCACTATAGGATATATCAAAAAAGAAAGCCATGGCAAATAAATTTTACATTCCAGCTGGGAGATGGTTGTCTCTCTGTTTTTTATTGTTTGGCAAAGAAATATGCCAGTTACTCTGCCCTTGTGCTACTTACTCATCCTATTTACAAAACAGAAGCTGGCTGAAGGTGTGCTATTGAGTAAAATTGTTGGAAGGCTGAACTTCCCTGCATTTTGGGACAGGCAGGCAGTAGGAAAGAAGCCAGAAGCACATTGTATGTTCAGATTTTGAAAGCAGGGATTGTCAAAGCTGTGAATGGCAGTTAGGATGTTGAGAGCCAACTGAGAATTAGTTGTTCAGTTCTGGTGATACTGTTGAAGACTTCCTCGGGCATGTTCATCCTCTGTGTGTGCTTCAAAAGGAATGAGCTGTTGCTTCTCAGCTAGCTGCTGAACTAAATTCCAGTGACTTACAGGTGATCTGCAGATCTCATGATCAGATGCAATAATTCATCTGGGTTGGTTTGCTTTGATTTTTTCACAGTAGTTTTTAGAATGACTGCAGCAGGGTCTAGTTCAAGGAAGAGAGAGTCTTCAGCGTTTAGCTGCCTGTACAAACTGATGCTTAGGACACGTGTAATCCATTGTAAGAGACAGGTGTTGTTGATAAGAGAATGTCTCTCTAGAGCACACTTAAAGCTGTTCAAAAAAAAAGGAACTCTGTGACTCCCATGGACTTACCAGTGAAAAGTCTTCCCTGTGAACATGGCACCTAGCACCTCCTCACTGAGCTTTGCATTTGTTGTGCCTTTTCCAGTACTGTTTTGCAGAAGGGAGATGAAAAGATCCTTCTTTAGAACATTGTCTTAAAGAATTTTAATACTGCGAATGGAGGAAGCATTAAAATCAAATGCATACATTGAAGACATCTTCATTGATTGAATTTACTTCTTTACTTTGTGTGAGGTTGGGAACTTCGGAGACTGCTTGGTACTTTTCTAAAAGCAAATATATTTTGTATTCCTTTTCTGTAGGAGATTCCTTTACACAGTTTCGACTTGCTGATGAGAAAGAATGGGATAGAGAAATCACATGCCATAATCAGGTGAGAGAATTGTAATCCAAATGGGTTTGTAGTGGTAATCTCCTCTGGGTTTGTCTTAAATCATCGTGGAACTGTGCTTGAGTGTTTCTTGAAACATAAATATCTATTAAATTTGTTGAAGTTTCCTAGTTATTTCCTAAAGCATTGACAAGAATTATTTCAAGGTACAGTAATGTTGCAAAGTCAGACGAAATGAGGAAATAAAAGCTGGTGCAACATTTGTTTAAACCACTGTGTGCTTGTTCAACGGGATAGAACCTTCCAGTGACTGTATTTTTTTCTTGTTAGTTCCTCCTGCTCCTAGTGTGTCCTAGATGTTAAAATACGTGATGGATAAACAATTTTTTTAATCAATAGTGAATGTGTTGAAAGTGTTCTGCTGTACTGTGAAAGCTGTTTAAGACTACCATAGTCCAGGGTGTTCTGTAAAATGTCAGATATTGCTGGTCTATTTTGTGTAAATTCATTCTTCAGAGTTTACAGCCAAAAAACCCCAACTAAATGAGGATGAAGAGAAAAGGAAATGTCAAGTTAGTATGTGACATTTCCGCCTTCTAAGCTACTAGGCAGCAGTAGAGGATCTGTCTTGAATAACTGGAATGTAATTTTAGCAGTGTATGTAACTGCAGTTTATAAACAGCCTCAGTAAACATCGCAACAAGATTTTGAAAGATGAGGAAGTACTAAAAGGTGCAAGCTGTTCAGACACAGAGCAGCGGAGCATGGTTAGTTTGCTTGGAAAGTGTAAGCAGCTCACTGGAGAGCGGCGATTCCCACTGCATAGAAAGCTTCAGAGAGGAAAGGATGTTTGTGCTGAAAAAGAGTCTTGTGGCATAGTTGTCTTTCAAAACTGTTTTCTACTTGGGCTTTCCAAGGCACTGCCTAAGGAGCACTCCATTTACTCCTTGTTTGAAGAGATTATTTGCATTGTAGGTGTTTGTATGGTAATTTAGCCAAACTGCATCGCACCCGTGTAATTCACAGCTGTGACTTTCTGCATTTCTTCACATTGTTCTTCACATTGCTTCAGCGTGTGGCACAGGCAGATGTAATAGATGCAAGTAATTAGTTCTGTTGTTTTGTGTGTTTTTAATTCATACAAACATCCTGCATTTTGAATTCTGTTTCAGTGTCCTGCACTTTCAGTTGACTGCCAGTCTTTGGTCCAGGCTCTTCAGGAATTGCCTCTACATGTAAGGCTGAATGTAGCTGCTGAACTTGTGCAGGTAATGCTGTCAGTTTTCTCAGGTAAATGCAAATATTTGAATTGGAACAGTCTATTACTTGAAACTTCAAAGATAAGTAGAATATATTTTAGAAGTACATATACTTCTTGAGACTAGCCTGTCAAATGATGTGTTACACAGGAATCCTCTCCAGCAGTCCTTTTTATACTTACAGAATCATAGAATCGTTAGGGATTGGAAGGGACCTCGAAACATCATCCAGTCCAATCCCCCCACCACAGCAGGATCACCTAGGCCAAGTCATGGAATCAGTCAGGGTTAGAAGGCACCACAGAATCATCCAGTTCCAGCCCCCCTGCCATGGCTTTAAACAAAATGTCTTGATGTGCTTCAGAAATATTGCACTGGATGTGAGGCCAGGTACCAGTGTGTTTGACGTGGAATGATTGCACTGGATTTGTATTTACTTCTTTTGCTAGCAGCTGCTGAAAGCTTGTAAAATGTTCCAAGTATTTGAATAGTGATTTATTCTTCCACCTAGCTAATACCAACATCCATGTTCATTCCATGAGCCAAACTTACATCTGCATTAGAACAGATAGAACTGGCAATTAAATAGGTGAAGAAAATTATGCTCCGGTGAAAAAGAAGTAATTTAGAGGAAAGACCTACAATGGGATAATGTTTCTAGCCAGATTGTGACTTGAGTCATTCCAAAATTCAGAGTAGTGCTGGGATTTCATAGAATCAAAGAAAAGGAAGTCTCCAGGAAATACTAATGAAACAACAGAACTTGCTGATTGAGCACACAGTCTCATGTTCTCTAATGAGTTATAAAAGGAGTTTGTGTTTTATAGTTGCTTCTGTAAAGGTATCAGCAAGTTAAATTTAGTTTACTTCTACATCTGGAGATGTTTAAGACCCGCCTGGATGTGTTTGTGTGCGACTTGGTCTGGGTGATCCTGCTGTGGCAGGGGCATTGGACTAGATGATATTTTAAGGTCCCTTCCAATCCCTAATGATTCTATGATCTGAGTTCAAGTCTGCTGAAATTCATTGTACCTTCTTAAGTGACCAAGTGTAGGAAGCATGGACTCCTGTCCAAATTAGACAGAATTGGTAAAAGTTTAGTTAATAATGACAAAGACTTTTCTTTTACTCTTAGGCATCAGCACCTGTAGAGCTCCCACAGATGAAATCTAAACTTTTTGAAGACAGCAAGAGGAGAGAGCTGCTGTTCCGACAACGTCAGGCTCAAAGAGAACCGGTGCTGATCTCCCATCCCACTAATGATTCTGTCGCCTTATCAGAGCCTGGAAGTAAAAATGGTCCTCATGCAAGTGCAGCAGAATCATTTCAAAGAGCCCATCCACTGTCAAAGCAGGAGACTGACCATTTGGATAAAGAACTAGATCTTCTCCTAAATCTAGATGCTCCCATTCAAACAGAAAACAGACCTGAGTCAGATGCTTTATCCTACAATAGATCAACTGAGAAAGATTTGAAAATGGGTGGTAAGGAAAAAGGTAACACTTGTCTTCTTTCCAGCATGACCTTACTTGATTTCTGTTGCTCTTTCTTTTGCTGATTAGTTTGGTCTTCATTAGCTAGTCAACAGTAATGCTGTCACCATCTCTGTCATGCTGCATTTCATTTATCTGGGACTGCATTCTCACCCAGTTGTTTTAACGCTCTACTTGAAATAGTGTTTCACCATTGTCAGTTCATTTTAAGCATCAACGGAAATTCTTCTGCAGAGCATCAGTGGTCTTATGGTCATATTGGTCTTCATCAGAATTTTAAAAAATTACGTACTGCTACAGGATTTCAGCAGAGAGAGAGAAGATAAAGTTCTCGTGTAATATTAGCAGCCCTTAGTTCACCGTGCCAATAGCATCTAGGAGAATTGACAGCTGCTGATTTGTGACAAATGCTCTTTCAAACTTCAGTAGCACTGATTTTACTAAACTAAGTTTAGTGTGGAAACAAAACATATCCAGAACTTTCATACTTACATTCCTAGAAGTGATACTGCAGTTCATTGGTTTTGATGGAGATGTTTGCTACTCCTTGTTAGCCCACAATGCTCTAAAAGACTTTTTAACATCTCTCTTTTTTGTGTGTGGTTTTTCTGCTCTCCTAAAAATTCAGATGCTTGAGCAGGTAAGATGTCACCACAGGCAATACAGCAAGGCTTGTTACTGAAGACAATCTTGAAATGAGGTTTCACTCCAGTGCTATGTCATGCTTTCCACTCCAAAGCACAGAGCAATCTCTTAAGAACATGCTACCATCAGAGTATGGAGTGTTGTCATCCTGCAGTAATCATGCAGGGTGAAGCAGGTTAAAACAAAGAAACCGCTCTTTTCCCAGGTTTTTTGGCACCATTTTGTGGTGGGTTCAAGACCACAATTAAAAACAGAAAGGAAAAGAAGCAGCAGCTAGGTCTCCGTGAGATCTCGGATAGAATTTGTCAGACAATGGCTAGCTTAGGGAAAATGAAAAAGGTTTATTAAATCTATAACTATATGCAGAAAGAAGAAAGAAAAAGCAAGTTAGTGCACGCAATCCAGAAACTCCATCACAAATGCCATCACATATTCTGAGGAAAAAAACAAGGGGAGTTTATTAGCCAGGGGTCCTTGGGTTTGTTGTTTTTTACATTAGAGACCTGGAGAAAGCATGTCAGTCAAGCAGAGAGGGGTACAACCACCCTCTTGTCTATTTGTTCTGAGAGGCCCTCCAGGTTCCTCATGAGTCACACACTGTGGTCTGCAGACGCCGAACCCTTGGCTGTTCCAGACTGGCGAACTCTTCAATTCTTCAGCATCGCTTGTCCAGCAAAACGCTGATCAGACAGGCCTGATTCCTCAGCACCTGAGCTGCATCTCTCGATGCAGTTCACATGCCTTCAAAAAAGAAACCAGTCTCCTTTCTTGCCCAAGGTCTGAGGATTCTCGAGTCCTTCCGCTTCTTTCAGAACAGACAGTTCAGCTAAGCACAAAGAAATTCTCAGATGCATTTCCAGAGGCTTCTTCTCTCCCTAATACTCGAACATCCCCAGCTTTTCTCAGCAGCAGAAATTACAGTCTGTCTTTCTGCTGAACAATAGCAGCTCACCACGTGGCGAGCATGAGATGGCCAGCGTCAGCAGAGGCTTCCCCCATGCCACAAACATGATGGAGAGAGTTCCTGTCTCTCTCCCTCTCTCTGTCTCTCCTCTCCTTCTGCCTCAGCTACAGGGGAAAGGGGAGTAATTTTCAGCTTGCCATGGGTCGCTGGATGGTTGCCCCATTTTGGTGGGATGAGGGCTGGAATCGACACTAAGTTCTTGCTTCTCGGCCTGACTCCCTCAGGCAAAACAAGGACCTGGGCTGGAGGGCAGCCACTGCCCACCCCGTGCCTCTGAGAGGGCAAGCTGTTGCGGTTGCTCCTGTTCCATCTCCCCACCACACTCGGAAGTGAACGGGGGAAGACCGAGCCCTATGTCGATGTGCTGGGGCAAAGCTCCCAGAAGAGAAAAAAGGGCAGGGCTGGGTCTTCAGCCGTCTTTTATAGTGTCACCCAGTGCCCACCCCTCCCAGGACAGGTCACTGGGAGGATTTTGTTAAAGCAAAATGCACATTTTTCTTCATGAAAGCATAAATCAGAAACTTTTGGTAATTTTCCAACCGTAACACATGGCAATAGGCTGTTGTGGCCTCCTGCTCCTCTCCTACATTAAACTCTTCATTGACACTAGAATTTAAGTAGAGTCTGTTGCGCACTGAAAAGCCAAATGATCCAGGCTCAAGAGCTGATAGGGAGTTGTTTCCATTTTTCAAGTCTGTTCTTTTCACTTTTCTAGATCCTGTAAAAGTAGATGTTCCAGAAGAGGAGAGTACAGCACCACAGCAACAGCAAAGGACATCTGAAAATGTCACTGAGGAGGAGCTTGAAGACTGGCTGGACAGCATGATTTCCTGAAGTTCTGCTCTCCTGACGTGAACAACTGAATACAGAAAACACTAACTACAAAATACAATCCTTCACCGCACTCAGTGTGCCAAATTCCTTGTTTTCTTTGCTGGCACCTAAAATTACGTCCAACCAAAATCCATGCAGGTGCCACTGAAAATGTAATGTTCTTAAAAAGGTCTAAAAGTTGTGATGAAATTAGGATTTTTGTTTGCTAAAGATGAAGACTACAAGATGTTAAGAGTTATTTCATCTTAAAACTACTCTATGTAGTCCTTAAAATAAAGCTATGAATGAACAATGAATCCCTGTGTTTTAAGTCACCATCTTGACAGCACATCTCTAAATTGTAAAAAAAACAAGAAGGAAGACAGCAAAGGTAGTACTTGGTTTCTAATATTTTATTGCGGTGGGCACTTTTTATTAGAAGAAAAAAATGCATAATCTTAGCAGCTTCTACTTGCGGGTGACCACAGAGGATTGTTTTAGTTTGGCCTAAGATTTAAATGGTGTTCCTTTCGATACAGCGTGTGCCTTCTTAACAGCAGCACCTACTAAGCTGCTGTCGAAGGTAGTGTAGAAACAAACCTTAAGTGCAATTTCATAGAGAAGGACAGAAAAGCAGTACAGTTAATGGATCTGTTCATCTAGGATGCTAACACAAATAAAAAGTTTGCATAGCTATGTCTACAGAGGTTTTAAGGCACTTAATGTTTCAAGGTCGACAAAGTGTTTGAAAGTGTTTCCTTTTGAACTGCTTAAAGCTCTTCAAGATGTACTGCAATACATTCGCTAGCAAATACTGGGGGGAACTCTGGACAGCAGTCAGTTAAAGTGTTTTTTCTGAGGCATGGCCTCTGATGTTCAAGTTCTTGCATGTCAAATGTTGTGCAATTAAGACACCTTTTAGCCCTTTCAACTGTACTGCCAAACACTGTGTTAACAATATAGTAAACAGGTACCACTTCAGACCATGTTTGGTGCTGGGAGGCTTAAATTAATCTGGCACAGATTATTTTTGTCTAATCAAAATTCCAACAAAACACACAGCAGTTACAAAAAGCCTATGAAATAGTGTCTCGAATTTTATGGAGGTCCTGAAGTTTAAAGACATTTAAAGTAAATACAAGCCGTGAAACTACACCATGAAAAGAAGGTTTGTTGGATTCTAGAGCTTAACAGTTCATGAATAAATAATTTCCTTTGTGGTATTAGCCAAGTTGATCCTCATACTGTTTCCGGAAGCAGTCCCCTGCTGGGAAGAAATCCCAACATCTTTCTTGGTACATCTTCCACACAAATGACTCCTGCAGATGAGAGAGTACACCTTGCAGTTATTAGTGCTTTAGATAGACTTTTAACAACAACCTGGCACCGTACCCGGTACTCTGGAGTGGAACTGTGATGGCACTGAAATACGAAGATCGTAGCCAAGAACATTTGTGTAAGTGTTGTTCTACACTTGTCTTGATTTAGTTGCTGAAATGTAAGCCCTGTTAGAAAAACTAAGTGTCACCTAAACAGTCTAGTTATATCGGAGCAAACCCATACATAGTCTGTGTATCTAAAATGTGTTTTGGTTTGCTTGGAAAGGCGGAAGGTGCTTTTGTAGTGTTTGCGTCACAGCCTCTTACGTAAGTTAACTAAAATAAACAGGATTTAATTATATCTTATTTACATTTAGGTCCTAACAACACTGTGCATACCTACAAACATCCCTGTATCTCCCCATACAGATGGATGTATGGACTTAGACTGTAAATATAATAGCATATAGAAATCTTTTGGGAATAAGCTACAAGTGGTGTATTTCAGGGTTTCAGAGATGACAATGAGATTACTAGTAACTGTCTTCTGACAGGAGTTCAGTGCTGGGTAGAAGAGCACATCACTGCAGCCCACAGCCTCCATTTTTTTTAACCACTCCTTTCTCTTTCAGAAGGCTCTCAGGGAGGGTGGTGGCATCATCTGTGTGCCTTGGTGGTACACAGCTACAGGGCTGGGGAAGATAACCTTGAGAGGTGATCTTAAGAAACAACCCAGACTTGTATTTTCTACTCACCTGGCCAGTATGCTCAGTTTCATCCTTGTTAATGAGGTACATTAAGAAGAACCTGAAAGAAGGACATAAAGCCAGTATTAATGCAGAAAAGTTAACATCTCTGCCCCACATTTTCTAGACTGGGGAATGTGAGGGAGCCAACCAGTAATGATATCACAAGGCATCTAAAGCATTTATGTTAAAGGAGAAAATTCTATCCTCCAGCACTTCTGCTGTGAAAGAGCTAATAGACATAAAATCTGTGGAAATGGAAAAATTTCACTGCTAGGAGCAATCCCTGAATTAGACATCTGCCACCTCCTATGCACATATGCTCCAACATCTCACCTTGGAAGAAGTAACTATGGCTACTATGCCTGAGTTAGAAGCATTGCAAATACTCATCTGCACAACCACTTCCAAACACTCCTGCTGCACGGCTCATAAGCAGAGCCTGTCTGTCTTAGGAAGGCTGTAGAGCACTATGAATCACCCATTTCTGTGTAACTCTTGGTTAGTTGCCTTTAATACAGGGCCTGTGGCTTTAAACTTGGTACGTGCTTGCATCGTTAGGAAAGGAATATGTGCTAACACTAGTGAGGCAGTCTAATTAAAGGGCAGCCTGGTTCAGAAGACTGTTCACTATATATTCTAATAGTAAGAAAATGGCCATTTTTAATGTCAGTATCGTGAGAAAACTTGGAGCTTGTGTACTGGTCAAATCTATGGATGTCACTGGAAATTTGCCTTGCAAACGTAAGGTGCCGTGACCTTGCAGCGCCAGTTGCTGTGCAAGGAGTCAGCAGCAGCATCTGCTCCAGAGGGACACCTTTTAAACATTAATTTTAGAAGGTGAGATTCCATATTCCACAGCTAGACTTCTGTCAGATGCCACCAGCTCAGGTCCTTTGGGTCTGCTGGCACAATACTCATATAATTATCATTTTTGTATGAGTAGCTGACACCATCAAATTAACTTTTAAAATATCCTCTTTGATCTGCTCTCTATTTACCAACAGAAGTAGGTGATCACTGTCTTGGGAATCTGGGCAGTAGTCTAAACACATAGCTCCTGATTGCTTTGAGGTTTCAGAAGTTGTGCCACCACTAAAGAACTGTAGGATCAGACATGTATATTATTTGTTGTGGCCTTTCATCTAGACATGCTCCAGAAATGCTGTTTTGGTGTTGTAATGGTTTGGTTCAGATTTTATTTTTTGTCACAGTGAAGCTAATTTTCAGTGATCTCATCAATGTCACCAAGCCCCTCAGCAATCACAGGCAAAACTTCCAAACTAAAGTAACATGAAATTGCTGTTCCCCATTGTTTCCATGTACCTGGGTTTGTTGTTCCAGAGGAATAAGAAGTTGGGGTGCTTGCAAGTCTCCTTCCTCCGTGTGTAAAGTGAGCACTTTACAGATAACTAGCAGTGTGCAGTAGAGAAGGGAGATCAGAGAGACTGAGATACTCCCGAGTTCTGCAGAATTCTGCCTTAGGGTTGTCAGCAGTGTGTGAACTGAAATTGCTCTGGAACTGAAAGGTCTCTTTGTCTTAATTCCAGTAATGAAATGTACTTACAGATAGTTTGCTAGGTTGTGTTCCTGCAAAGTATGTGTTTCAAAGCCATGTGGGGTTGTGTCAAAATAGTCATTGCCGATTCCACATATGAAACATTTGGTCTGGAAACAGAAATTGTGGTTACATAGAAATTTGAACTCAAAAACACTGTTACACTTTTGATTAGTAAAAACATAGGTGACTGAGAGTAATCACATGTATAGTGTAATGAATCATACCTCCATATCTTCTCTCACTTGTTCTTGCTGGTCTCTTAATTCACCAAAAGCATCAATAATCAGACCTATTTCAAATGGAAATAGGAAGCAACACTTCAGTTCTTAGCAGTATTTGTACTCTGGGAAATCTCTGTGTGATGCTGTCTGTGTTAGGAGTCCAGTGTACTCATGGCTAGGTTGAACGATTCAGGTTGCAGTCTGGCTGTTTCCAGGTACCTAACGTTTACTTACACCGCACGTGCAGCACATGTTTCTCTCGCAGAGAACTACTGTCGTACTAGCTTGAGAGTGGAAAGACTTTTTTGTACTTTTAATTTTAGTCAGTTTAAGCTTCCAAAATCCCATCTCTTTTGTTCCCATAAAAGAATTTTTGCTTCCCCTAAAAGAATTATTCTTCTTGCAGAAAGAGAATGAACTCTTGTATCCCAACTTTCATTCAACAGAGATGACTCTTCTCCCACAGCCCTCTCTGCCAGTTCATGATGCAGCTTCATATTTGAATTGTTATTCCTCAGTGTTTTTCCTACCAGCCTTATGTCAGTTTACACAGTGACTGTTGAATACTGGCAGTCATTGAAAAGAGGCCTTGTGATTTTTTGAGTACTTGGGAGAATGCATTACACATTTATTAAATATAAAATTATTACTTTCAAAGTTAGTTATTTTACCAGCTTAGAAGGAACCCTTTACAGCAGTACTGCTGACTGCCTCAACACAAGCATCATTTCAACACACCACAGAACTTAAACTACATTCTGACAGCTGCACTAAGGTAAGTAATGTACCTTGAATAATGGCCAGTAAGATAACGATGACGAAGAAGAAAAATGTGATGTCAAAGACAATTCGGTACATTTCATAAGGGTCTCCAGCAGGATCTTCAATTTCATCTCCGATGCCACCACCAGCTCTTACACCAACATACATGTGGAACAGGTAACACTGATAGGGAAGAGGTAGATTTACCATCAGTGGTTCTGTTTGTTAGCAATTTTTTCTGTAACACTATCTGCTCTGATAGTTCACCAGTCACAGAAACAAATGGTCTTGCCTGCTGTATCACACACGCCGCACCAACCATCGATTGCTGCCTGAATTCAAGTCTTCAAGTACCTTTACTAAAAAGGGGAATCAGCATCGGTCTCTCTTACAAAGACCATTTGGGGAGAATCTTTCTTGTTGCTATGTTCAACTGTGTTCTACCCCTTATGTTAATTGTAACGTTCTACATGGCTCTGGGTGAGCAGAAGACATCCTTCTGAACTCCATTACAAGCCTGTAGATGTCGGCAAATACTGCCGTAGAGTAGATGGTGACAGACACGTAACAGGCGAGTGTGTGGCTAGGTGGTTTCTGGAATATTTTCATTTTGCAACAGCAGAGATCTGATTTAGTGCCTTGTAAATGATTTCTGATCTGGAAAACACTGCCTGTATTCAGTGTGGTGCAGAAGACATTGTTTTAAGATGATGTTGCTGTGTCTTACTTTCTGAACACACAAATCGTCATGGAAAAACCTTTGTTAGAGTGTTTAATGTAGGTTCATTACTGCAATTAGTCCTGCGCCTGTTTTATGACCTGTTGTGTCGAGTGCACAGAGGAACTGCTGAGGTCATACTGCCAGAGCAGTTTTAACCATCTCCATCACTTGCAGGTCTGACTTGCACTGGGTGTTTGAAAGGAAATTCAAGAAAGGCAAGGTCGTTCTGTGCAGTCTGTGACACCTCTCTTCTGAGGTGCGTTGTTCCATCTTTGGGACAGAACAGCAGGCAGTGAGTGACTGCTTGTGATGGTTCGGCATCGTGCTTCTCTGCAAGTAAAAAGCCATCTCCCACCCCCCAGAGAATCTGGAGCTCTGTGGCAACAGGGAGGGGCAGGGGAAGCCACCTCCCCGGCCAAACTACATCTGGGATGGGACAGGGGAGAAGTTCCCCTTTAAAAGTGAGAACTGCTTCCATTTTTGCTTTTCTCTGGGGTTCTCCCTTGGGATGAGGGCGCTGCGGGGCGATCTGCCTGCCTGGGCCCATGGCCCGATGGTGGGCAAGTGGCTGTTGGCCCCACCCTGCTCACGCACGCTGTGGCTGGGATGCCATGAGCATGATTCCCCTCCTGCTCGCCCAGAGCCAGGCGTGGTGGCAGTGCAGCCAGGCACAGTTGTGGTGCAGCCTGGCATGCACGCTCTAGCTGCCAGCAGAGCAATGGGGCCGTGCTGGCAGGCAGCTCCTTCCCTGCTCGTGCCACGAGGCGCGGTGTGCTGGCACAGTGCAAGACTGCCAGCGCCGGTTCCTTCCCCATGCCAAGCGGAGCAGAGCTATGACATTGCCACCAGTTTGCCTGAAGACATCGGAATGGTGAGCTAACTGTAAGAAGAGGGGCCCCTGGAGGGGGAGGAGGGGGGCTCCTGCTAGTTTGCTGCTGCCACTGCCATCTTGGCCATGCGGTCATGTCTCCTGTGGGCTGCCATCTTGGCCACGCAGCTGGCCACGTGGTTGACACTATTTGGAGCAGGGGAGGAAGGAAGCTGTTGTCACAGCTGCGACTGAGGAAAGCTGAGAAATGCTTGAGTAAGCAGGAGAATGAGGCCCAGAGGGATATTTGCTTTTCAGCTGGCTGAGCTGTCTGTGCAAGAAGCTGAAAGGACTCTTAACCCTCTGGCAGAATGCTGAGACGTTAGGGTTTTAATCGGCCCAGGGGTGGGTCCCCCTTATGCTGCAATGTGTGTTCTTTTTTCCCAGGGGTCTCACCTGAAGCCAAAGGCCACTACAAAATTCATCTCTCATTATTCTCAGACTGTGTGTAACGGTGTTGTGAAGCAGTTCCTCTTTAGTTTACTTCACTTGCTTGAGCTTTTCCTCGTCTTGTTCTTGGATGTGGGTTCAATAAACCCCTTTTGCTTCCCTAAGCTGCTTCACTGCCTGATAAATTCTATCCGAGAGCCGATTCGGTGTCCTTAAGGTTGGAGGCCAGGGCACCTTTTCTCAACCCAGGACACCACTTTTCTGTGGAAGAAATGAGCTAGCCACAAACTCGTATCTTCGCACCTTTATACAGAAAACAGGACTGAGCACTGGTTACAGAAGAAGTCTGCTCCAGACTATCATTTACTTAATATAACGTAGACAAGGCTGGAGGAGCACCCTGGGCTTTGAATTGGGAGTGAGGTATTTGTGCTGCAACACCACAGCTTCATTTTGCTGGGCTCACTGACCAGTTGGCCATGAAATTTCTTCCATACAATTGAAGGGTTTGGCATTTTCATGTGTAAAAGCTTTTCAGCAAATCATACACCACAGTATTTAGGAAAAAAATCATCCAGAATACCTTCCTACACTGGTGTCATCTCTTTACTGACCACTGGAAAATGCAGAGGGAATTGCAAGACCCCTCGCATTATCACAACAGCGTGTACCAGGGAGAAGACATGTTTAACAACACAGTCATCCCTCTCTCCTCATCATCTTAAGTAGCCATTTGAATATTCATGTTGGAATTTGAAGCATACGAGTGATATTTACCGTCATCATGTCATCACATTTCATGTCTGGTTCGTCTTCATCTTCACTTTTGTTGTAGAATTTGCGGAAGAAATTGAAGGCCACAACAGTGTAGAGATACACTACTACAGCAAGAAGTCCTACGGTAAGCACAAGCTGTGGTAAGGAGACAGGAAAGGAGATTTCAGTTCCACTGTCTCAGAAGAAATACGCTGGCTCATGGTGTTGCCCTAAGTACTGAGAAGGTAGCGCCCTTCCCACAGGAAGCCAAAGGCAGCTGTTCTGACAGTTTTGGTAGCTGCTCTCATGGCAAAATCAACGGGGAAAGGATTACCAACTACTTAATGTAAAAGTTAATTCTAGTGAATTGAAAAGCTGGATATCCAGTGAACGTTGATTAGTAAGTGAACCCCTTTTAGTTAATTTGATAAAGCATTTCAGAGACTTGCTGTGTCTTACCATGGTTTATTTTCTGTTCCACAGCTGGGGTACCACAGGGTAGCAAAGCTATTGATAAGGTGGATACAAAGCTCTCTAGAGAACCACAGAATAAGTAATATTCAGGTCCTGCTACTAAGCAAATAAATTCCTTAGCTTGAAAAGGTTTGGTAGTTAATGACACTAAATTATCCTCTTTATTGGATGTGACATCCAAAGATGCAGCTCTTAAGAGGAAGTTCTGATGTGGCAAAGTGCGGTAGTACTCTTCTAAAACAGATGTAAGAGATCAAACAGTAAGCTTGTCATCAGCTTATAACTCTCTGCAGATCTGTAAGTGTTCTCCCAAGGAGAACAGAAACAACTGCAGCTGTCTTTCAGTGCTCCTGTCTGCTATCAAAGAAACCAGCAACATTAGAAAGACTAACCTTCACGTATTACGTTCTAAAAGCCGTAGTCTTGAGTTGGAATGGTTTTGTCAGGCTTGTTTTTGAGTAATGCATTGAGAAAAATCTCATAAAGAAAATACATCAACCATTGCATTAAAAGGAGTAAGATACGGCCTGGATTGAAACCAAGGGAATAAAACGAGATTTCCTTGGGTTTTGCAATGATGCTGAAAACATTCTTACAGGTGTTATTTTAGAAAATCCTTCCCTGGTAAGGACAGAAACTTCCACTGGTCAGACTCTGCTGAAGTAAAGGATTAAGCAAACACAAAGAACATGTCAGAGTTACGCTAAGGGGATATTTTATGCCTCTTCTAAATCATCGTATGGATTAAAATGTTTTGACAAGTCTAACAGGGCATGAGAGTAGGCTCAGAGTGTGTGCGACTGCATTTTACTGCGCTTGGGAAGAAAGGGAATGTGTCTGTCTGAAATGAAGTACTGGCTTGGTTGTGTTAGATTCCTGAGATGGAAGGTTATGAGTGTGTTAGTGACAGTCTTGCGTCCGTTAGTTCACCAGCAAAGTGCTGAGAATTAAAGTTGGGGGTTTTTCCCCCGCTGAGAAGCTGCGGTGGGAGCAAATACCCAGTTATTGTGGAAGGTGCAAAACAGTGGGAGAAACATTCCTTTGGGCTTTTTTTGCCCAGGACCTTGAGTGCTGTAAAAGCAGGTCTGTTTGCAGAGGGAGTCAGGAGTCTGTCTACGAGTGGATGCACATCCCAGACAAACTGTTAGAGCTCTCTGGCAAACGGAGCTTCCAGTGACAGCAGGACAGGATGAATTGGACTAGGGAAATTAATTGGTTATGCATTTCTTGGGTGTTCTCTGCGATAAACTGGAACATGGGCTGTGGGTGGTTTCTCTGCTGATGGGGTTTTGGCTTAGGTGGTTCCGCGAGCCTATAGTCTCATTTGCCTCCTCTGCCGCTGGCTGTGCTACTTCATCTTTGCACGCTGTAGAGATAGATAATGAACCAGACATTTGTCTGTTAGCCTGCGTAACTGGCAAGACAGCTAGCTGGAAGCCCAGCACCTTTAGGCATCAGGGAATGATTCCCTGCGTAAGTTCCAACAGTTACCTTTGTAACTGGAACAGGCTGCCCAGGGAGGTTGTGGAGTCTCCTCTCTGGAGATGTTTAAAGCCCATCTGGACGTGTTCCTATGTGACTTCATCAGGTGATCCTGCTGTGGCAGGGGGATTGGACTGGATGATCTTTCGAGGTCCCTTCCCTAACATTCTGTGATTCTGTGATGTGATTTTTGTATGACAAAGTTATGTATAAATGTACTCCACAGTGCAGAACGCCCACGCCCTG
This sequence comes from Rhinopomastus cyanomelas, assembly GCA_013400115.1. Taxonomy (NCBI): domain Eukaryota; kingdom Metazoa; phylum Chordata; class Aves; order Bucerotiformes; family Rhinopomastidae; genus Rhinopomastus; species Rhinopomastus cyanomelas. The sequence goes on along the minus strand of VXBP01004864.1, from coordinate 72,892 downwards.
AGCACATTCTTACCAGCTAAGCATTGACATCTCAGTGCTCAGGTCATTATTACTTCTGCGGCTCAGGAGAGATAATCACTGATAACAATTTGCCACCAATCAGCTCAGTGCTAAGCACAGACCAGGAGCTGCTTGGGTCATAATTGATAATCTTGCATTTTTCTAAACTGATGCGTTTCTCTACTGGTTACAGAATGACTTTATCTACCAGCACTCAGTGGGTACAGATTATTATAGAATTTAACATGTGTTAAATGTGCTGCAGAAGACACAATGGGACCTTTTCTTTAATCCAATCCTGATCCAAATGGATTGCATTCCAGCAGTTCCTGTATGCAGGAATTTTCTGGCGCTGCCACAAACCACATCCATTTTCAAGCCTTTGCATGTAGCACTAACCTGTTTGCCATTGTGAGTGACTGAAGACAAGATGGTTCTCAGGGTCTTGAAACCCATGGCAATATCCAGCAGGTGAGCAGCAAAGAAGAAGTTGTTGTAGTGCCCAAGGATAGACATGGTCGTGTACCAGGCCAAGTACAAAAATGACTGTAGAGAAAGTGCAAAGGGGCAGGATGTTAGCAGGTGCTGGAGTGCCTGATGCAGTCCAGAATACAGGTTCCGTTTAGTCATTCAGATTTTGAAATTATGTTAAATTTATGATCTGATTTGAACCATAATCTGGATGTAGTACCTCTGTTTTACTCCTACTGTCTCATATAACCTCGAGTTCATTTGTGGCTTAGGTATGCCTGTGACACATCTGTTCTTCCACCGTTCAGTGCAGCCTGCATCATGCGTGGTACTAACATCAACATCTCCTACCTTGAAACTCTTTTGAAGGGAGTTTGTGACACAGCACTTTAAATTTTAACCCCAGTTCTGGAGGAGAGAAAATGCATTGTGTAACTTCAGAAACTTTACTCAAGTCTCACACCATGTCAGCCAGGACACCCAGACAAAGCTGAAGCACATGATGCAGCTTATTGTTTTAACAAGCAGTGAGCCTGCTGTCACTTTGACATCAAAGCTCTTACGGAAGAACAGTGGCTCAGCCGGCTTTGAGTGCGTGGTGAATTTGTACATCCTCGCATTATTCTGCGTGGCCTTGTTTGTGTGGGTGTGCTCAAGAGGCTGTAAACAGAGGAGTCACCAAAAAAATGACTTTTAATACTGTGGGCCTTTCAAGGGAGACGGTATGAGAACAAATCAGCCAACTATGTCACACAGGCAACAGAAGAATAAACAAGGGTAACTTTCTGTAGGCTGTGCTTCATCTTAGAAGGGTCACCTTTGGTTACTCGAGTGATTTCTACAGAATTAACTACTGTTAACTCTGGAGATACTGATGGAGGTGCATATTGCCCATTAGAGTAAAGAATTCAAACATCAAAGCGCTTTGCTACAACACAAGGCAGGAAGACACCTACTTTAAAATGGCTCTGCATTGCAATATTGGTTGTGTTTGTCCATTTAAAATAAAAGCAGATGATCGACTATAATAATGTGCAGCCAAAGATGGTAGATACAGTCATGTAGCTGTAATCATGTTTAGAGTAAATCAAAGCATGCATCTAGGCTGAGATGCTCACATTATCGGTGAAAACGACTCCGAGCTTCCAGACGTGGTACTTGGTATCAATGGAGCTTAACCTAGGAAATACAACATGTTTTGAAATGCATCAGTGCCAAAATGAACTACTGAATTATGTAAATGTAAACAAGTCAGGTTTGGCCCTTCACATTTATTTGCTGGAGTTGCTTATAGACATTACAGCTGCTTATTATTTCAGTGGTGTAGGTGCTTCATCAAGAGAGGTTCTTCTCCCCCTCTACTCTGCCCTGGTGAGACCACACCTGGAGTATTGTGTCCAGTTCAAGAGGGATGTGGAGCTGCTGGAGGGAGTCCAGCATAGGGCAACAAGGATGATGAAGGAAGTGGAGCACCTCTCTTATGAGGAGAGACTGAGGGAGCTGGGTCTCTTTATCTTGGAGGAGACTGAATGGTGACCTCATTAATGTCTATAAATATTTAAGGGGTGGGTGTCGGGAGGATGGAACTGGGCTGTTCTCAGTGTCATGTAGTGATAGGACGAGGGGCAATGGTTGTCAGCTGGAACACAGGAGGTTCCACATCAATATGAGCAGGAACTTCTTCCCAGTGAGGGTGACGGAGCATTGGAAGGGGCTGCCCCAGGGAGGTTGTGGAGTCTCCTTCTCTGGAGACATTTAAAACCCACCTGGATAAGTTCCTGTGTGATTTGGTCTAGGTAATCCTGCTGTTGCAGGCGGATTGGACTAGATGATCTTTCAAGGTCCCTTCGGATCACTAATGATTCTATGATTTTTGAGAGTGTTAACTGTGAGCACTCACACTCAGTTTCTAAGGTAGTGAAACCACTGGAAAAATTTGGGTAGGAGTGATACTGCTGTACTCCAGGCTTACAAAAACTAAAGTGTAGTGTAAAATGATGCCAAATTAACAAGAAAATGCACCTGGGTGTTTGCTGTCAAAACCAGTTTTGTACTTTAGTTGCTGTTAACAGAGTTACTTTATAAATCACACAGCTAAATAACTTTGAAATGCTGCATTGATTATTTTTAAAAATAACAGAGGTGCCCAATCATATGAGTCTGCATCAAGCTGGTGATTACTTGTGTTACTTTTACTGCACGTGCAGGTTTTAAAACAAGCAAAATGCTGGTTTATATTGTGTTCACACAAGGGAGACTTCTCCACTTCAGCTTCCCGTGCTGAGGAAAATATCACTCTTGTTTCAGTATAAAATCCGTGTTCATTTTGATGGCAAAGTCATGCCAGCATGTAATTTGCCTGAGGTTCAGAAGTCATACCATGATACAAGAGATGCCTCTTCTGGTTCACTCTCTTCCACTGGACTAAAATCCAGGGCGCTTTTGTCCAACCCCAAGAGTTCTGCTATGCGCTCTGCTCCATATAAGTCTCCGTACTTGTTAATAACCTAAAAATAGAAGAAGATGAGCTTCTACTCAGAGAAAGACCTTAGAAACATTCTTGGTACTTTAGAGCAGTCGTTGTCAGAAAAAATCCCAGCAACCCCTAAACTCCTTTGCAATTAGCACTATGAGAACAGCCAGAGCTCCCAGGAAGCCAGGCAGCGGGAGCATCAAAAATAAAAATAGTAGCAATAAAGCCTATTATCCAAAAGCTTATGTGTAATTTGCCACCACTTAAGCTGGCATGTTTTTCTCTTTTTAGGGGGATGAGGGGGCTGTGTATCCTAAAGATGACAATGATTGTAAATTAGACCCGTGTGGCTGATCGACAGCTCAAAGTTATTTCGATTGTCTGAGTCTGGGAAGGAAACGGCAGCCTTCTGTTGCCCTCCCTCCTCCCACCTACGATGCAGCTGCCTGTTCAGGGAGACATTTGCCACAACAGTGACTTCCACAAAACAAGTGTCGGTTCTCATCTGTCGTGTATTTACATCCACAGACACATATTGCACCGAGATACCTGAATTAACGGACTCGTACATTATTGCTGGGACCAACACCACAGGCACACAAGCAGCCTACCTTCCGCTTTACAAACTTGTCCCAGTAGTTGTTCGGAAAGGACCTACAATGGCTGTAAACAGAGGAGTCACCTTTATTATTTTCAAGTTATTTATTTTATTATTTTTAAGTAATTTATTTTATTATTTTCAAGTTATTTAACTTGTTAGGGAAAAGGGCAAAACAACAAAGGTAGAAATAGCCAGCTCCTGATCATTGTGGGGTTTAGTATAACCTCATCTCCTCACACACTGCCTGTTCGATGATGAGGACGTTTTCTTTTCATGTGGACATTTTGTTTTCACGTTACTGCTTAGCGTTCGCCGCATCATTGTCTTCCCCACCTCCTAACCCCCTTTTCACACCCACAAACAGAACTGGGTACCAAAGCACAGGAGGCTAAGTATTGTCGCCTAATGATCGAGCAAGTAATGGCACTGTACTACCATTTATCTGCTAGACAAACACTTCATTGCTCTTAGCCATAAAATCAAAGTGGACAAAGATTTTCAGAGGAACAGAAGAGAGTCTCGTAAAAGAACGAATTTTAAAATCCACCGGATTGAATTTCAGATAGAGGCTGAACACTGAGGAATCAGTGGGCAGTTTGTCAACATTACATTTCAAAACCCCTCTCTAAACCCCAGAAAATTGCAGAAGTCATTTTGCAGATGCGGGGCCGAGTGGTACTCTTGCTCTCAGCTGTGTCATAGTGTTGCTACTGAATTTGACATCCCAGGGGAAGCAAAAGTAATCAAACCTCATCATTCTAAAGCTGCGCGGCAGTTCAATTAAAGAGCATTCTGCATCATCTGCCTCCGAGCAGCCGTGCCCACACTGCTAATTAAAAGAAAAGCTATTGTGTTTACAGAAGAGAAAGAAACGAAGCGGTTAAGTCTGCAACAGTGAAGAGGCGTCGAGGTGTCTTTTCTTAAAAATTCTCTGCTTTTTGTGAGAGTAGCGAGTGACCGTGATGCTTCCATAAGCAACCACTTTTATCCAGGACACTAGGAAATGCATCAGGTTTGACCCACAAGTAGGAGATAGTCAGTCATCCCTTGTCAGTGAGGTTTCCCTGATCTGCAGCTTGATCGTGACAAGTGCTGGGTCTGAGTAGTTTGGTGAAGAACGCTGCCCAGGAACTCTGTCTCCCATCCTGCTGTGTGTTCTGCCAGTTTGGAAGAATGTGAATCAGCAGGAAACACACCCAAACGTAAGGGTTTTCTCTCTCTCTGCTTCCTGGGTGTAACAGTATGTTGAGCAAATATGCAGGAAGGTCAAAAATGAAAGCTAGCTGTTGAAACTGAAAGCCACTATTGGTGAAATAAAGCGAGTGATAACATCAGGGGTAGGAGCTTGCTGGGATGCAAGGGGAATGTCCTCGTTACTAAGGGCTTGATTTTTTTTAATGTTTCTGCATTAAGTTTCTTCAGGCGAGAGTAAATGGTTCCAGTGACTCAGCTCACGTGGGCTGCACCAGTGGTCTGTATTATTGCTTGCCTCGATTTCCCAGACTCTTAAGCAGTGTTTCTCTAATGCAGCCAGCTCATGTCTCTCTCTCTGGCCACAAACATCTAACAGTGCTGCATTTATTGGGGTACCACCTTGCCCTTCTTGATTTCTTTTCTCCACTTATTGAAAACACGTTTCAGAATCTGAACAGCACTGGGTACCACCCAGGACTGGCTGTCCGGGTGGAATACTATCCACATGAAACTTCAGAATCTGTTCCTATAAGAGGGAAGAATGAATTTGCTTACATTAGCCCTAATTCTTCTGTTCAGCTTCAGTAGAGGGTACAACAGGCTGTCATGCATCTCATTGGGATAAGTGACAATTAGTCTCATTAGTTTTATTGATTGTTTGTTTTTTTTTCTGAGGATAAACTTCCTGGATGTCTAGACAGCTTGTTATCAGTAGTTACAGACATGGTTTATACGTCTCCGATTTCCTAACTGCCTTTTGTCTTAATTTCAATAATTTGTATTAGTCTGGGTTTCTAACTGGAATGAAGGAAATGTCTTAAAATTAACTTGTAGGAACACCAAGATTTTCTGGTATTTTAGAAATTCTGACATTTCAGACATAATACAGATCCTTTGGCCTCTTAGCAGCTTATTGTTACTCTGATGCATTTCCTTCATTGTTTTTGCTGTCGTGTTTTTATCCAACTCTTACTCACACCTCAATGTACTGTCCACGAGTACCTTGCACCCTTTCCACAGCCTTGTTCTTTGCCAGCTTTCTGTTGCTGTCCTGAATTGTGACACTGTTAGAGAAAGGGAGGAAGCAAAGCCAAGTATGCTGGCACCAAAATGTGACTCTGCTTGTTTTGAAAAGGCCAATTATGGAAAAAATAGCCTGCAGACAGGGTATTGCTTCAAGTCTGACTATATGTGCCTGTGTCACTCCTACAGACTGCTGCAGCTTGCTGATACTTTCCTTTCTCTTGCCTACATTTGTGTCACTCACTCGCAGAACAGCAGGTGACTCCTAGAATCAGCGTATGATTACTACAGTGTTGCTAATGCGTGCAACCTGACGGTGACTCCTGCCATACCTACTCAAGTTCTGGCATTGCTGTTCCACACTAGCTTTCCTTCTGTTGTTAAGTTTTGCTAAGAAGTGGGGAAGAAAGGTGGAAGAATACTGCTCTACGATACGAACGTGGAAATGAGTCATTGAAAAAAAGACAGAATTTGCTTTTTTAAACTTTCTCAGTAGTGACTAAGATGTGAAATGTCTTGGAGCGAGCTGCTGAGGTTGGATGCACAGTCCTTGCCAACCCTGGAAACATAAAAATTATGAAGTATACATGATGGTGATAGTGTTTATTAAATAAACAGAGGATTTCTAATTAGAAACTATTACTGTAGCATTCAATATAAGGTGAAGAATGTGTTTTAGATGAAGTAGGTGGACAGGGAAGGTTCTAGATCAGTGGCTTAATGAACATAACCATTTAACTTTACATACGGAGTATTTATAACCAAGCGATCCCACTGTCCTTTAATATCGTCTTCAGAAGGTTGTTCAGTTATGTACAGTCCATCAAATTCCAGCTTTCTAGCCACCTCCTTTTCTCTCTTGAATACAACAAGAGGGACCTATGAAAATGACAGTGCACATCTTTGTAAGGGTTTATACGTTTTTAGAAAGCATGGTATCTACCTATGGTATTAAGTACTTTTTTTGCTGTGTATATTTATATAGAAATAACAGGTATGAGACCAAATATCACACTAGTACCACCCACGTGCGGGTCAACTCCTAGACAGTCTCTCAGGACCAGCCATCTTGGGAGTCAAGTCTTGCACCCTCCGCCCACCAGTTGCTATTGCTGAGAATTACATTACATAATAGGGACCATCCCTTGGATTCACTCAGGTCAGCTATCCCAGCTAATTACTAATAGATTACTAACAAGATTCAGACTTGCCTTCAAGCAGTAGTATCCAATCACACAGACAAAGGAGATGATAGTATGAATAACTGCCAGTGCTCTGAGAGCAGGTGCCATGTAACCTGTACTTTCTTCTAAAACAAAAAACACCATGCCCTCCTCATCTTCCTCTTCATCAAACGTATTCCAGAGGTTAGAGTTTTCCTCTACTTCATCAAGAGGCTCTTCTGTCACCTGAGAGAAATCAAATTTTCACACTGAAAACACACAAGAAGCTGTAAAGCTTTTCCTTCCCTACAACGGAAGATCACATGTGCAAAGCCAGCCCATGGGAAGATGCTGAACAGTTATTCAGGCCTTCATTTTGGCAGCAGGGATGTCTGCGTCATCTCATCTCACTGAAGAGGTGTGGAAAGAGCAAGTGCAGTTTATAGATGTCTTCTTTAACGGTGCCGTGGCAAAACCACAACATTGACAAAGTTTTCTTGGACAAGCCAAGCAATGATGGGGTTATCTGTGAGTGAATTTAGGCTTTGCTCCTGATTACTAGGGGCTGTAAACAGAGTTCTCATGTTGCCAACTCTGCACTGGCCGTGTGCTCTCTTTTCATTACTTAGTTCAGAGCTTAGAAATGAATAAAATATTTATTCAGTGTTTCGTAAATGTCCCAAGCCGTAAAATTAACAAAGTGCCCTAAATACTTCTAGCAGCTTGAAAAAAATCTGGCCTTTAACATAAAAGCCCTGAGTGCCCATCTTTTGACATTTGTTGAAAGCTGAAGTCCTGTTCAGTCATCTTTGGCCCCCACTGACCCTCTCCTGTCTGTGACAGATAGACCTGTGTGATAAAAGCACCGACTTTTGTTGGTAGGAGCTGCTTTTCAAGACATTTGAGACTGGGATTCAGTTTCTTCTAGAATGCTGAGTCGTGTGTTTTTGTCTTCTATAAAGTTTTTCACTCTAAGTAACAGAACTAGTAAATGGAATATTGAAAATGGAAGATTAATCCCTTTATTGCAATTTACTTTCAGGTTAATCCGAGATTACTAAATTAGTGTAAAATATGAAAAAAGGAATTACATCAAGCAAGCGTTGCCCACAAAAGCCAAACACAGGGCCTGGAAAGCATAAAAAAAGTTATGAGTTTAACAAAAACATACCAGCTCGTTGAGTCACCTGATTCTAATTTATCTAATTTGTTCATTTTTTTTAAAGTAGTTAAAATGCTTCAGTTTTTGTTTGAAGGACCAGTAGTAATGGCTTTGTGAAATCACAGAGTCACAGCCTTGAAATCATCGTTAGGCAGTTTTTAAACATAATGCATAATCTTACCTTGTAAAACAGAAGGATAAAGTTGATGGCAAATGCAACAAATAGAGCAAGAAACCTTAAATTATAAAAATTCCTTGCCAAGTAGTGCTGAAAGTTAAAAAACATGTAGTTAGAGAGAGCCAGTAGCTAATACCAAGATATCAACATTAGGGAGCAAGGTTTTTAAGAAGTAAATTTTTAATTCTGTTGCCTTCAAACACCAGTTGTGATGAATGAGTGCATTTCGTGACAGCCAGTTCTCCTGTTTTCATGGTGAACAGGATCAAAAATAAAGGGCTTACAATTGCCATACAAGACTGCAATAGAATTCTAAGGAAGAATGTCTAGGAGGAAGTCTGGAAAACAAATGCTATAATACTGGAATAAACTACCTGAGAAACTGAAGAGTTCAACAGTTCAATTTTTTTTTAGGAACAAAAAAACAACTGACAGAAAATTACAGATTCTAGCAATTAGATTTTAGAACTCAAGAAGTTAGTTTTCCCTTTTAGACCTAAATGTGAGAAATCACACAACCAAGCACCTTATTTATATAGCTCTATGAAGTACTAAATAAAGAGACATTTCTCGAAAGCCTGATTACAGCCTGGGACTTGACACCTCATGGCAATGTTCATTTATGAAGGTGCTTCTCCCTTCGATGTCAAACACATGTCCTGTATTTTACATACACATAAATTCAGTGGCTGAAAGAACTTAAGAAACACTTACAAGCATTTTTGTTTGATAAATTTCCAAAGCTTTGAAGAAGTTAGCCATAACAGCCTCCGGTTTCTCAATTTTTTGCCCATGCCTTCGCTTCTTTTTCTTTTTTTTCCCATCTTCTGGCTGCTCAGACTGTACTTCCTTTGCTTTATCTTGTTTCTCACCATCTTCCATGCTAGAAGAAAGGTTATTTTAACAAGAGCATCCAGCCACACTTCTACATTGTAAATGCATTCATTTAGAATGAATTCTAATTCAGAAAATTGGACTTTGAAATTTAGTTCTGATGGTGAGGGACGAAGTATGGTAAGTACAACAGTTGAGACCTGAGGTAGATTGCAAACCCAGACTTAAAAATGTGACCTTTCTTTCAAATCATATGGAAGAATAGAACTGTTAAGGGCTAAAAAGCCCCAAACCAGGCAGAAGCTAGTGCACCAGGTGTAAAGTGGATAATGTTTGCATGACCAGTGGTGTACACTGATAACCAGCACAGGCAAGAAAAACATGTTAAAGGTCCACGTGTACTTTATTGACCGTGGGGTAGAAAAGAAGTAAAGCTATTGGTGTTTAGTGCACTGTTTACACGGGATACAAATTGCTGAGAAGCATAACCACCTGAAAAGCTTAAGTCAAGCTACACAAAAATGCATCCAGATGGGTCTGAAACATCTCCAGAGACGTGAACTCTACAACGTCCCTCAGCAACACATTCCAATATTTAATAACCCTTACTACAGAGAAGTTTTTCCTCAGACTGAGGTAAAACTCCCTGCGTTCAAGCTGGCATCCATTACCCCTTGTCCTGTCTGACCCCTTCATAGCCTTCTTTTGCCCAAACTGAAGAGTTGCAATTTTCTCAATCTTTCTTTGTAAGGCAGTTGTTCCAGACCCGTCCAGTCATCCTCGTAGCTCTACGTTGAACTCTCTCAATTAATTATCTCTCTTTGACTGGGGAGACTACAGGATTACAGGTGCAGCCTCACTAAAGCAGAGTAAAGGGGTAGAAGAACCTCCCTTGATCTACTAGACATCCTCCTCTTGATCCACCCTAACACCTTATTGCACTTCTTGACCTCAAGGCCCCACAGCTGATCTGCTTATAGTTTGTTATCCATAATAACTCCAAGAACCCTCTCCCCGGGGTGCTGTCTATCTGGACACTACCCAACCTGTATTGATGCCTCCCCTTGCTTCCTTCCAAGTGAAGTCCTGTACATTTGTTTTTTGTTAAAATTCATTCAATTCCCCTCAGCCCAACTCTCCAGCCTGTCCAAAGCTTCTTGAACAGCTGAGCAGCCACTAGGTGAATCGGCCAATCCACCCACTTTGTTACCATCAGCAAACTTGCTGAGTAGACCCTTTATTCCATCATTGATATCATTAATGAAGATATTGAACAGCACTGGACTCAGGACAGATCCCTGGGGGCCACCACTAGTCACAGGTTTCCAGATAGACTCTGCACCATTAATCACCAGTCTCTGGGCTCTATTGTATAGCCAATTCTTAATCAATTTCAAAATCTGATCATTGATTCCACAATTCCTAAGCTTCTTTACAAGGATGTTATCAAAAGCCTTCCTAAGATCAAGGTGGACCACGTCAGCTGGTCTTCGCTCATCTACCCATTTAGTTACAACATCGAGGAGGCTATTAAATTAGTCAAACTTGATTTCCCCTTGGTAAATCCATGCTGACTACTACTGATCACCCTCGTATCCTTAATAACCTTTCCAGTGATGGAGGTTAAACTGTCTGGTCTGTAGTTGCTTGGATCTTCCTTTTAACCTTTTCTGAAGACTGGAGTAACATTAGCTTCCCTCCAGTACTCAGGTACCTCTTTTGTTGACCATGGTTTCCCAAAAATGATGGAGAATGGTTTAGAAACAACACCAGCCACTTCTCTCGACAGTCTTGTTTATGTTCAGTTTGCGTAGGTGACCTTTAACCCACTCCTCATTAATTGTCAGAAAATGATCTTTTCTACAGGTTATCTCACCTGGAATCTTCAGGGGCTGGAGTTCAGAGCTACTCACAGGCCTGTTCTGGGCTAGGAAAACAGATTCAGGGTATCACCTTTTTTTTTATTCCTGAAATAACATCTGTTGCGTTTTAGAGTATAAAGGATGCACAAGAAATCTGCTATGCCAGACAGCATTTTTTTGCTGCTCAGGGACATTGTGTCATTAAGAGCTGTCCATCCAGGTGTTGTTTCCATAATGGGCCATTTAAATGAACAGTAGCCTTAGCTTCTGCGGGAGCTGAAGACTTGAAAGTTGAAACCTGAGATTCAGGTGGCAGGGGCTTCCTCTACCCATCACCCCTACAGAAAGATTCTGGTTTGGGATGAGCAAGTGGCTTCTCCTTCTCTGTCCCTTCACTTTGGACCTTTGCCTGGAGCCCTGCACCTGCCACTTCTGCCTGCCATTCTGCCACGAGCCGCTGGCCTGCCCGTGGCTGCCACTTCCCCTCCACACCTTACTAAGTAGAATAATTGAGTCACAACATCATAAAATGAATTGATTTCAGTCAAAGCAATCACTGTTTTCACAGACGTGAATGAAGAATACACAGAAATTTGATTTAGAGGGCTGCACCTTACAAAGTACATAGAGGATGACGACCATTCCTCATGCACCATGGGACTGCTGAGTTTAAAGAAATGAAATTCATTAAATTTCATTAAATTCAGGGGACTTTACTTACTAAACTAGAAAATAAAAGGTGATTTTGCTTATATATTAAAGAGCATTAGGACATCGAGGTGGTTGAAAGTTTAAGCGTGAGGATAACAAATGCAGGACGTGGTTATCACATTCCTGCTGCAGTAGGAATCACAGTGGGTGTCTGAAAATGTATTTGCCTTCTACAAAAACAAGTCCCTGTTGCAGCCTCAGAAATACAATTTAAAACTGAGGATTTTTAAGCTGATGGCAGTTTGAACATGCGGTGGAGGTACAAGAGAAGACTTACAATGACTAGGGGAAGTAAGTTCAATAAAATAATAGAGGTAGAAAGAGATTATGCTTATGGAAGATGAGGTCAAAAAAACCTAAAATAAGAAAATCAGTGGCAGAGGAGATTTGGAACGAATTCCTAGGGATTTATAGACTTCCTCAGTGAACGTGCTGCTACTGTCTGAATCAGGAGGCCAAAATCAGTCATCCGTGACAAAGGCCCAGCAGTAACAGGATTCAATAAAACTTTTCAAAGGCATCACGTGATCATTCTAAATACTAACCAACCTAACAGTATGTTGCAAGAATGTCTAGATAAAACAGCAGATTCTGAAACCGCTTATTTTGATGCTCCCATTGTCGTCACACTAACACTCTAACAGGTACAAAAGAAAACCCATACAAGGGTTTAAGTGCACTTTTTCACTACCAAAAGTGCTCTAAACAATGAAACTAATATGTTTTCCCTGCAGGGATTGAAGAGAGGAGACAAATTTTATCAAAACAATTATATGGCAATACAGTGCAAGAAAGGGACTTTTCAATTGAATGCGTGTGCTAGTCACAGCATGAAGGATAACATATAGGAAATGACAATATAGTGAGCCATCATAGATGGTGTTTGGGCATAACTGAATGTGAAAAAAGCAAACCCACAGACCTTTTTAGTGCACACACGTGTGAGCACAAAGATATGTGTACACATTCTTGTCCATGTAGGACATTCGTATACGCATAGGTGTAAGTATGCACACACAGAAACATACATGTGCCGAGGAAAACAAAAGGTATGGTTTTCAGGCGCACTCGCCTGTGTGTGTCCAATCCTAAAATATTGACCAGTCAAAAAATTAACTTAAAAAAAATTGAATTCAAATCTTGAACTTTTAAAGCTTTGACAGATGAGAAAGATAAATGAGGCTGAAGTGGACATTTTAAATATGAAGCAAAACAGAAAACAAAACCAAAAATACCTATAACTTTTGAACATGCAGGAAACTCTAGGAGATCGTCTGCACGTGTCTGCAAGTATTGTAAGGGTGTGCATCAGGCCACAAGCCAACAGCGTGGCTGCAGGCCCACGTGGACAGCATGCCCCTTAAAAGCAGGATGCTGCTAAAGCAAAGGAAGGATTTTAACAGTGGACAAAGGATGTAACTGTTGTCATGTTCAGAACTTGAAAACATGGAAGACAGCCGTAATAGAAGTTGTTGGGGTGGTCAAATACTATGTTTCAGTGATCGGCTGGTGTTGCCTGAACATAGTGGGTAGTACTGGGAAGCGTGAACAGCGTTGATGACAGACTGTGGAGCTGGGGCTCTTTTTAATGCTGGTGCTCATTTCTCAGGGTGTGGGATAAAACCTAGCATTTTAAGGAAAGTTCTAAGCCTCTAGGGTAGAGTACAGCTGGAACACAATGAATCTCATCCTCTGATGGTTCTCCAGGCAACTGGGTCTGTAAACCACGAGGGGTGAAGCAATATGAAGGTCTTGCCAGCAGTCAACCCTTGTGAGGAAATGTGCAGCCATGGCCAAGGCCTGTGATAAGATGTACTGGATGAGAATGCACTGGTACTTCGAAGAAGATAAAGCTGTACTCTTGCAACCCTGAGTCATCATTCTGTCATCTTTTTCATGAATCACTAAATTTTACATCAATCAGAAACAAAAACATGTATGACTAGAGTCACTCAAGCTCCACCTCGCAGATAAAAAATAATATAAAATAGCCCGCAAAAGGGGGAATTGGGAGGGAAGATACCATCTTGGACAAGTCGGGGAATATTCGTGGACCTCTGACTCCTAGGAATCAGTTGACGGGCTGAGACCTCCTTCCCCCCCCATAGGGACGCCTTTGGGTGAGATACAAATACTTCATAAATCTCTATAGAGTTACTTTTATAATCTAACGCGTTAGTATAGAGCTGTTTTTTTATCTTAATGCTTTGGTAACTTTAACACTTGTGCACACATATTTTGCAAACAGTGCTCATCACCGACAATCCACAAAGAACCTGTAAATCTGTTGCTCTAATAAATTACTCCTGCTCACGTGACCTAGCCTTGCCGTTCCTCACTGGGCACCGCGCGAGTCCACAGATTGTGCCTAGACGAGAACAGAACACACTATCGAGTGAATCCGAGTTAGACGGACTCGTAGTGTGGCACTATCGAGTGAATCCGACCTAGTCATCGGACTCATAGTGTGAAATTGGATATTGCTCAGGATTTGGACCTGTACTCCCTGCCAAATCCACTGCCCCCCCTTAACGCAACACGGGGTAGTTACAAGGATTTTTAAAAAGAAGATAATGACTGCAGGTTTGTATCTGAAGAATTATCAAAGGCCACAAAAATCAATTGCCATTTTTTCTAACCACTGATATCTCTTAGGGTCTGAGCTGCTTTTCAAAACACTGGTGAGATCAGTTGTCCGTAAAGTGGACCGTATTGCTTAGATTCTTTCTGCTTACATTATCTCGTGTGATGAAGCAGCAAGGAACTACACAAGAGTTAGGTAAAAATAACTTACTCAGCCTTCTCAGCTCCTGCTTTTCTTTCTGCTTCAGCTTTAGCAATTTCAGATATCTGCAAAAAGTATTTTAACTGTTACAAATTATTCATCCCAGAACATTTTTTGTAATTTAGTTACTGTTTTCTAGTAAAGTATTGGTAAGAAATCTCTAAGAAATAATCACTATACTACTTCTTCGTATCGCTTTGCACTTTCAAAGTGTTGATCTTTACAAGTAGCTCAGACTAGATTTGAACAGCAAGAACTGTGTTACCAATACTGTAACTAGCTCAGCTGCCTGATCAATTTAGAGTAAGTCTTCATGGCTATCAGATTATATAGCCAGTTGAAGGTGAGGGTAACTACATCCTGGATATGCCCTGATACAAACGTCACTCGAAAAGACTCAGTGCAGTTACTAACTATGTGTAAAATGAATATGTTTGCACCATTCCAAACATGAAGTGAGGAGTAATGCACCAATGAATACAATAAAAGCCTGAACGGATCTTTGTAAATATCAGGTACTAAAAACCCAAATTACTTTGTCAAGAGCAACCGATGCAATTAAAACCCAACATGTTGGATGTGTTCCTGTGCGACTTGGTTCAGGTGATCCTGCTGTGGCAGGGGGATTGGACTAGATGATCTTTCGAGGTCCCTTTCCATCCCTAATGTTTCTGTGATATTAAATTAACTTCTACTTGTGCAACATTTTCTTAAAAGTGTCTGATCTTCAAGACACAAATAGATTTTGGGTTTGTGGAGCACAGTAACATTCTGTGGGCTTCCTCTCTCTATTCCTTTCCCAACAATTCAACATTTCAATTTGCTTTATTTGGAGAAAAACATTTGCATGAAGAGGAAATAATGAACCAAGACGTTGTAGAGGATTTGCAAAATATCTGGAAAGCATATCATAATGGAGTGGATTAATGACGAGGGGGTAGATCTACTTGAATTACAAGCAGAAACAGATCTGAAGTGTAGAGTGAAACATCATGCCTTCCAAACATGAGAACTGCATTTGGGTTTTGACATTTGTTCCATCCGTTTCTAAACAGATTGATAAGACACATTTAGCTGAGCATAAGTGGAACAAAACATATTAGTAATAAAACAATATAAGTAAAGAATTGTAGAATCATAGGATCATTAGGGATTGGAATGGACCTTGAAAGATGATCGAGTCCAACCCCCCTGCCACAGCAGGATCACCTAGACCAAGTCACCCAATGATTCTATGATAAAGAGTAAAGTAATGAATTCAGGCAACATGATTTCAGATCACAGGAAGAAGGGATGTTTTATCATATGTTATCAGGAAAGAACTCAGAAGAAAGATGCTAAGGCATTATTACAGAGAAAGTAGATTATAAAAGTTAAGGCAATATCCTGGGCAAAAGTGGAATATGGAGAATAAACTAGACCAACAACTGTTTAAAGCAGAAAAGGTGCCTAGAAAGCTTGTAGCACTTTCTGTTTTGACTGAAGGTCAAATGGACAATAACAACAATCATTGCAGTGAAATCTAATCACACTGGGATGAATTAGTCTGGAATGTAAACTCTCCCGTTTGTTTTCAGAGCAGCATGTTATAAAGGCTGTTCTCATCAGCAACGTTTCTTAATCAGTTAACTGGCAAAACAATCAGGTACTAATAGAAACTTCTACTTGTTTGTATGATTATTATTATTTTCTGCAAAGAAGTACAAAATCCCATTAACATACCTGTAATCCTTTTTTCTTACGAACTGTGTTTTCCAAAGTCGACTGAAAATCAGCACCAAGGATTTCTGCAATATCTCCCAGTCCAGCATCATGACCATGTTTTGCGCTACCTTCTTTCTTTGTAGGAATGCCAAAAATTTCTGAGATAATGTCTGCTTCTCCATTTTCACCCTTCACAAACTGCACGAGCTCGGCTCTGATGCCATGCTCACTACCTTCAGCTTTTTCTGCTTCCATAACATCATCATGGATTCCAAACTGTGTGGGGTCAGGCATGTCCCCTAATATTTTAGTGACTTTAATGTTCTTGGCTCCTTCAACCAGGCCGCCCCCAAATACGGTGCTCCAGAGAATCTGGAAAATTCCCCACACTATACTGAAGAACAGTTGGAACATCCCTATAAATAGGATCCAGAAAAAGGAGAAAAACACTTTCACCATCTCTTTTACTGTCATCTTTCTAACTTTCCTGTATTGTTTCCTAAGGTTCTTCAGAGTAAGCATTTTAAAAAAGTTTGCAATGTTCTTCTTCACTGCAACACAGGCGACTGCAAACGCTGAAGCAGATTCCAGGGATTTCTCTTCTTCCTCTTCGTCTGCAATATCCACTATATAACAGGGCTCTGGCTCTTCCTCTTCCTCAGGCCTCTCAGATGCATCTGTTTCAGAGATCTGGGATGCTAACTGCATTTCAAAGATCGTGTCTTCACAGAAGTTCACAAAGAGTTCCATTTTCTCTTGCTCTCCACCTTCATTCACAACATCAAATATAAACTGTCGTTTGGATTCCTTCACCTGTGGCTTCTCCCACTGCATTCTGCTGGATTCACTGATTTCAAAGTAGACTCTTTCTATTTTCTTGGCTCCACCCATTATTTCAATACGGCCAAGGTATGGCTCAAAGTAATTAAGAACACTTTCTGCAGGTTCCAGTAAGCTCTGAAGGCGTGAATCATTAGGCATGTGCTCAGAAAGGTTTGTTAGCAATACTGCTACGTTAAACCCAATGTCTTTGGCTGGTTCATGGAATCTTTCTACAAAATCAATATAGTTAAACATATCGTTTTCATCAGCTTCTGCACAGGACAGCAGGAATTCAATCTCTGACTGTATGTATTGTTTTTGAGCCTCCATTGATTTCTGAAATTCCTTCTTTGAAATGATGCCTTTGCCATCTGGGTCATACTCCTTGAAAGCATCTGAGGTAGTCAGGTCTTTTAATTTGAGGAACATGTCAAAGAACTTCAAAATCATTTCAACATTGCTAGATGACTCTACAAGGGTGTCTACCATCTGCTTTCCAATAGTTCCATTTACAACGTTACCTAAGTAGTGTGTTAAAACAAGTTATTAGACATTACATCGCTTTAAATAAATACATTTCATATTCATGGTGAGAATAGAAAAAATGTTCTTAAACCTTTGTTATTTTTCTTTCAACATGGTTTTCTGTAGCAGCCCTATTTTTTCAGGACCACATATATTCCAGAAAAATTGTTGAATAAGTCTGAAACAGTTTTTTTCCTGGAATTATATGAATGTAATTTTGAAAAAAATTAGAAAGACTAACATAATTATCATATGTGATTGTTAAGAAAAAACAGGTCCAACCTTCAAGCAGTGACAGGAGCATCACTACCATATCCTTTAGCAGATCTAGCAGCTCTTTAAGCAATTCAATCTGAGCAGAATCCTGAAGGGGAAAAAAAGGAGAATAGAAAGTTGTTTATTCTTTGCATTTATCTGGAAAAGGAAATATATTTGAAAAAATCCAGTCTGCAAGGCGGTCATCTGAACGCAGTTGACATTGCTCAGCCACAATTCATTGTCACTTTATTATGTTAAGTATCCTCAAAATTCTGGTAGTCCTGTAGGCTGGGAAGAAATAAGCGTAGCAGAGAGAATGCATGAGTGAGGAAATGACCGCACTGTGTCGTGCAGGGCCTAGTGGCTTGAGTGTATGGGCATAGTAAGCAGAAGCCACAAAAGAGCACGGCAACATGATACTATGAAGAGGTTTTGGCAACAAAGAGCTTTCCATACTGACCTGACTGTCATTTACAAACACATGCAAAGAAGGATTACTTGGCTACTGAAAATACCTGTGAGAGTTTCATCTGCATATTAGCAAAGACATGAAGAAAGCCAACAACTGCATCCCACAGCCTACTATGAGCCAGACTCTGCTGGTTACCTATGCAAGGCCCCTAAAAAAATGAAGAAAACACACATTTGAATTTATATTTTAAAAAACAAAAACAAAGCAATTTGCTAAGATAAGATAAGTATTGGGTCCCTTCCAACCCCTAACATCCTATGATCCTATGATAGGTACCTCGAGCAAAACGTGTTGTTTACCTGGATATATTCTGTAAGGGAATTGAATATTTGTTTGGTGACAGCCAAAGCTTTGGAGAAATTGCGTTGTCCGGATTCATCAATGACATCCTTTCCTGAATAGTACCAATAGAAGTCACTGATTGATTCCTACAAAAAAACCCAAGGTTATATTTTCCAATTTTGGATTCTAGGTGCAGTATTTATTGCTGGCGTTTGCACCACTCAAAGTTGAATTGTCAGCAGATTTAGTATTTCCCTGTCAAGCTACTTCTTGTGACAGAAACATTTTGCATATTTACCTAACTATGCTTGCCTGCAAAGTCAACAGTTCAGTAAATTAACAAATACCTCATTTCTTAGAGCATCTGAATGGTCATCTACTATTAAAGAAGATTAAATCAGAATTCTTTATTTTAGATAGCCCTGAAGAGAGAATTTTCCACTTATTAAAGTAAAATGTTAATTTCTAAAAATGAAGAAAAGGCAAATACATTACAGCTGTGTTCCTGTCCTCTGCTTAACTCACCTGAAGACGCAAGAGGTAGTCGACTGTGCTGATGATAATATTCACTGTTGTGGTGTTGCCCATCTGGGTACGCAGGTAGTTTTGAAAATCTGAAATAAGTGGTTTGCCCTTGGTTAGTTTATATAGGAATAAGGTTACTTTCTTGTATTCATATAGATGGAGAAGACATTTTTGTAAGTACCTGCTTGGGTACAGATGCTTAAGTGGTGGAAATCAAGCTACAGCAGAATCACAATGTAAGCAAAACTGAAGAACTGTTGTCCATGTGACTCGCAATAAGCTTTACGGTTAATGGTCAGCACACAAACTGAAATTACATTGAGGCCTAAATTCAAATTGGTCTCTGCAATTCAAACTGTTGCTATGCCAGCTCTGCCTCAGAAAACTACATGAATTAGAGGAAAAACCCCATTAGAGTAATTTAATGTTTTCCCCCCAAGTTAATGTAGTTCACTTACCATTGTTATGCCCTTCACAGAGCAGTTGTAAAAATCTAAATAAATCTCTAGTAAATTCATCGTGCTGCAACACTTTTTCACCTTTAAAATACATGAATACAATGGTTATGTGACAACTGTCATGATTACGTATGCAGCACACATAGTCTTACAGCAACCTTTAAAACCGGAATTCGAATAGGAAACAGTATTATAAAAGCGTTAAAGCAATTTAAAAGAAACAGACTGATAATAATGAAACGAAAAACTGAGACAGAAAAAGCAAAGCCAAAATATTTAGCACTCAATGCATCCATGGTTAAAAAAGAAAAAGAAGCAACGGGATATCTAATAAGTAAATGGTTAGTCATAACTGAAATCATGCCTTAAATATAAGTTACACTTCTTTAATAAGCATTAAACTGTTTGTCCAAGCTGAACACACAACCTGCTGCAGACCATAAAGCTAAACCTAAAGTTATCTAGGAAGATGCAATGAAGGGTTTTTCTCTATATTTGCAACAGATTCTCGCAACAATAGTATCGAAAACTGTAAACCCAAACATACCACGCTCACGAACGATGACTGTGGATCAAAGAAAAATAACAAGAATACAGGATAAGAACATTGGAAGTTACAGGGGTTTTTTTCTCAGAAATTCTTTCTAAAGATTTTTGTAAATATAAAGCACATTCAGAACTCAAAGCCTAGAATTACTTATAGTAAGTTTAACAGCAGAAACCTCAAGGCTCAGCAGATAACAGTTCTAGTTAAAGAAGGAAGCACAAATAATGTTTCAAGCACTGGAATCAATTCCGTTGCACTTACGTGTTCCTTCTTCAGTAACCATTCCCAGGCCTTCTGCTTTGTTTTGTCTCTCAAACGCATTCAAGTCAAGAACACTTACATTGAAAAAAGAAAACACCAGGAAAACGTACTTAAACGAAGATTATTCTCTTCTAGGAAATCTCTTCAAGAACTAGCCTCGACCCAACGTGATGTGCATGGCCCCCAATTTTACTTAATATTCATATCAAATAAAAGACTTTGGGGTGACAACTGTCCAGTGTCCATTCTGGAAAGTCAGGTCAGGTCTCACTACTTACCTAACTTCACCTCCAGCAAGAAGATTCATGATTTCATGTATTAATGGAGTGGAAAAGGAATGTGTCATGTTACTCTTTATATTAACTTAAAGCTGCCTGCCAAAAGAATGTCCGTGCCGTTATTTCCCAGTCACACTGTTTTCCTCTGAGCTATCATTCAGTGGAAATGATGTCTGTTATATTTTTACAGTATGAATTATGCATTCTTATGTTGTTACCATTATGTTATTTAGAAGAAGCACAAAACCTCAGATTCTATATGAAGAGACATTCCATATATTCCAAGGTAAAAATACACTGATATTTGAATTTTATTCTGCTAACTTGGCACAGCCCAACATGTGGAATACAGATGATGGTTCTTCTCACACCCCGTCAGAGTGTTTTCATTCACGCAGTCCAAACATATATTTTTATAGTAATCTATTTTTTTTCACTTGAACATCAGCACATTCACAGTGTGACATCATTAAAACCAAAAGTATTTTTAAAGGCTCCTTTTCATTCTGCTGTCAGTGTTCAAGTCATTTTATCAAGCCCTTTTTTAATGAAGTCCTGAATGATACACACACTGTTGATAACAGCATCACTGCGTGTCCTCTTTGAGTCAGTCCTATTTGTTCTACATTAATGGAAAAATTACAAGACAGATGTTACTGAATTGGGCTGCAGCTACTCAGGGATAATTTCTGCAAGGCAAGTCACCATTCCTTCCACATGTTTTCCTGTCTTCACACACCTTCTACACATCCAATTCCCAGCTTATTCCTTCAGAACCCATCTGTTGCTTTAAATGGCTGAGAAAATGAAACGGTCTACTGTAAGGTTAACCAGAAACACTGACTGTTTTCCACCTTCTTTATGGGAGTCCTTTACTTTAACTAATGTGAACTTCTGGTGTATCAAGGGAATGGGTATCTGTGGTCCCACTGGCCACGTCATTAACAAACCCAATATGAACACAAAAAAGTCTGATGAAGGGAGAGAAATTACCTAACTCAGAGATGTACTGAAAGCTTAGTAAAGCTCCATGGGTCTGTCTCCCCTCAGTAATGGCTCTTCTCCATGCTCAGAACCACACAGACAGAAAACTCGAGGTATGTTGGTACCAGTACAGGAGACATGACATTTTACTCTTCTGCCTCTCCAAACTAAGCCTTCATAGGCACTCACAGTCTTTGCTTAATTTTCTTCTTTAGAAGAATACTCTAGAAGGTTAGCATGCTGTTCCTTAGACTCACAAAGTATTCCCATAAGAGTTCAACAATCTGTAACTCCTCTAGCTTAGCTCTACCAAATGCACCTGCAGTGGGCAACAAGCCAATAATGCGAATAAAACGGAGATGCAACAACAGAATGTATGTTTTTACCTGCAGGACTGCATCAAGCCAGACAGACTCTGAAAAAATCCTGCATCCTTTTTCTCCTTCAGGTAGTCCAACATTTTCTGAGGGTATACGTTTTGGGGAAAAAAAGTCTATATTAAAATTGTATGAATTATCAATTTCCTGAAGTAACAATTATATAGCAAATCACTGGCAAGCAATAAGATCATTGTTATCGTACCAAAATACCCTGATATTTCTTCACTGTTTAGCTTAAAATTAAATGCACTAAACTGAAAACATGACAAAGCTCTAAAATTCTCCAGATTACCTGCCTTCTTTATTAGAGGCAAGACTTGCACTAGTTAGAAGGGCATTACCTGTTGAACTATGGTATTCCCACCGTTCAGAATAGCAATCCCAAGTTTTAATGTTTCAACAACCATGGGTCCTGTATGACCTGTCAAAACAACAATTAAAAATTGAAATTATCAACTATTCAATGCAAAGAGCAGTCTGGAAATGTTACCTCGTACAATTGTAATTGCCATTTATTTTGCATCACTGCACATCACATACACGTTGTGTGTTGTGTGTACAAGTGGTGTAAGATACACGAATCACCAGTGGAGCGACACAGAGCACTATAACGACTAGCTAGGCACAGCGGTGCACCTGTGGTATGGATAGCACGTGCACTTTGAATAAGTCTCAGAAAGAACATTACCTTTGCTTGCACTAATCATCTGAAGGACCATCTCAGCAGCTCCACGGTCATGTAAACGAGCTTGCTGGTACAGAGTTCTCTGTTTTTCCATTTCTTTCTCCTGTTTTGGAGAACAAAAATGACAATGGATACAGACTAGACCTGATTCAGGAAAAATAGGACGATGAGAAAACTGACGTTGTTGAAGGCAATCTGCCTCCATTATCCAAGGGTTGTTTGATTTCAAAACTCCCAAAGGTACTGCTTTTCCTTTCACATTAACAACCCAGCAAACAGGCTCAGCACACTCTGTCATTCCTGCATTTATTCTACTGGACATATCAGGTGATGAGAAAAAAGTGTTAAACTCTCACCTCAAATGTCTTTTCCTTTTCTTCTTCTTCCTCTTCTTCTTCTTCCTGACAGCTCTTTTAATGTTAGAAACAGAGACCACAAGATTTTGCTTATTATGAAACATAAAGCCCATTTTTATGACAGTATTTCCGTAACGGTGACCAAAGAACATTTTTGAAGCAGTAATTAAAGCCAAGATATAAAAACCCTGACATCATACATATTTGTGCGTGCCACGCTAAGGAACTCATATTCCCCAACACATGAGCACTTCAGGGTATTCATCCAAATACATCTGCACTGGGCAACTGCAGTCTGTGTGTTCTTATGTTGTCTTTCTGTTTATACCCGTAATGTTTAACTGTGCAGTCAAAGTCTCCTTACATGTGTCAGCTTTAATCAGCATGTTGAACAACTGATTGTCAATGTAATATCTGATGTCTGTCAATAAGTCCAAAATGATTACTGTAAACATAAATAATTAACATGCAACTGCTCCTTAGTTAAACCTGTACAAAAAACCCGTTACCAACAGGATTGCACCTACTGAAATACTATTATTTAAATGTAGGAACATTCTCAATGCACATGTAGAGCTGAAGAGTGTTTCATTAAAAATTTACTAGTAATGACTACAAATTACTAGTATCAAGCACAAATACAGGCTGGGCAGTGACTGGTTGGAGAGTAGCCCTGAGGAGAGGGACTTGGGGGTGCTTGTGGACGAAAAGCTCAACATGAGCCAGCAGTGTGCACTTGTGGCCCAAAGGCAAACCGGATCCTGGGCTGCATCAGAAGTGTGGCCAGCAGGTCGAGGGAGGTGATTCTCCCCCTCTACTCTGCTCTCGTGAGGCCCCACCTGGAGGACTGCATCCAGTTCTGGAGCCCTTATTACAAGAAGGATGTGGAGATGCTGGAGCGAGTGCAGAGGAGGGCCACGAGGTTGATCAGAGGGCTGGAGCACCTCTCCTGTGAGGCCAGACTGAGAGAGTTGGGGCTGTTCAGTCTGGAGAAGAGGAGGCTCCCAGGTGACCTTCTTGTGGCCTTCCAGTATCTGAAGGGGGCCTACAAAAAGGGTGGGGAGGGGCTTTTTAGTGTGTCAGGTAGTGACAGGACTAGGGGGAATGGAGCAAAGCTGGAGATGGGTAGATTTAGAGTGGATGTGAGGAGAAAGTTCTTCACCGTGAGAGTGGTGAGAGCCTGGAATGGGTTGCCCAGGAGGTGGTGGAGGTCCCATCCTTGGAGGTGTTTCAGGCCAGGCTGGATGAGGCTCTGGCCAGCCCGATCTAGGGTGGGGTGTCCCTGCCCATGGTAGGGGAGCAGGAACTGGATGATCCTGTGGTCCCTTCTAGCCCTGGCTGACTGTATGACTTGGTCTAGGTGATCCTGCTGTGTCAGGGGGGTTGGACTAGATGATCTTTCGAGGTCCCTTCCAATTGCTAATGATTCTATGATTCTAAACACAGTAATAAACAGAAGGAAAAACTTTTCAAAGTATCTACAATTAATGGGAAATACCTGAGTGGAATGAGGGGTGACGCTTGAAATGACATATTTACCTTTGCCATCATGGCAGAATAGGCAACATATAAAGGATCATCTTCTAGTTTGCTATGAAAAACAAAACAAAATTAAATTGTGATGTAGCAATAAAATGCCATTATATATCTACTAATATTTGAAAAATATTTGTATTATAAGGTATTTTATTAAACTGGATAAACACCTCTACTTGAAATACCATTAGTGTATTTTCTTATTTCAAAGCAAGTCTCTGTAAGTTTTTAAGCAAAAGAATTTCGAGGTATATTTGGATGTCCAGCTTAGTTGAGTAAATAAAACTTTGTTGAGTAAATAGAGATGGCTGACTTTTGCAGGTGCAAAGACGTATTATGGAGCGATAAGCTGGGATAATTATAGCTATCAAATAGAAAATTATGCTATTCATACCAAAAAAGTATTTGAAGCACTGGAGTACTCATACAAATGATATTTTAATCAACAGCCTAAATTAGAAAAGAAACATGCACTGAAAGATTCAAGCTAATTGAGAATGAAACCTTTTCTGATCTAATGAATAAAACCTAATGAATGCCAACATGAACATGCATCTGTTAGCAGCAGAGACCAGGGGAGGGTACCCTGAAAGAAGCAGCAGTGCCTGTAGGCTGTTTCTACAAGGATTCACACTTGGTTATTTTTGCATTGGGTATTTACCAAGCTTTTAAAATTTAAAATTAAAAAAATAGTATTTGTCTCAATAGGAAGGTTATGCTAGGTTTAAATACGTGAAAACTCTAATGAAACTGAGAGGTAAAGACTTATACACCACACACAATGATGAACTGAAGTTGTGTTAAATCACCTCTGTAATGCTACTGGAAATTCAATAACCGCAAGTTTTCGCTCAGCGTGCTGTTCAACACTGCTTTTTTACCTTCTCTCTGTGAGAGCACTGTGACTAAAGTAGAGGATGATCTGATGTAGTGGATCAGGATGTTTTTTCTCAGTCTCTTCCTCTTCCTCCTCCTCTTTTTTTGGAGGTGTCTGTCTCAAGATTTATATCAGAAGATACAAATTAAGCTTCATGACTAAGAAAATAATTGAGTAATGGTGTTCAGGAAGCATTTTAGTAATTTCATTCTCTCCAATTTGTATTAACTTTTATATTCATCTTATTCAGCAGTTTAGAGCATCACCTGCAATTATGTGCCTGTATAAGGAGGAACGGTATCTAATCTAATTATTCGTATTTGATAGCGACATTATAAGTTTCTCATTTGCAGGGTATTGAGAATGAAACAGCAAAATTTTTAGGGAAACCTTATTCAGCAGAAATAGTGTTTTCAGTTACTGAAAGTCCCAGGAAATTATTTAGTAGATTTTTTTGTAAATTTATTATCGTAAATAATATAATCGGATACATCCTATTCAGACTACTGTTTTCTATGCTACTTTCATATATTATTTCTAGGTAACCTTGATTCAACAAATGTAAGGACCATGCTTGTCAGCTTCAAACATTTTTGGCAGTTTGAAATACAGCATAGCCAGCACTGGCAAAAGAGCAGCACTTCACCTGGACTGTACTTGTGTTGTCAGCCCTTTGAAGGCTTTGCAATTATTGGAGAATGACTGCAATTGTAATAAAAACTGTAAATACAGACATTGGATTTACTTCTTTAGTAAATCTCAGAGGACAGTAATTGCTGTTTTGATTTATATCCTCATTCCTTCCTTTAGAAAGAAGCAATGAAGTAAAAATGAAGACTGTGACCAAGTCACTGTCCAGAGAATGTGAAGAATATATTAGCTGTAACTTTGAACAAAAATCATACAACCTTATATACCAGAGGTCTCTAAAAAGCACAACAAGACTGCTTTCTGATAGCAGTGGAGCATCTCCTGAAACTTCTCCATGTGATCCATTGTCATGGTGTTTGGATACTATGGAGATACACAGCTCAGAAGTATTTGAGACTAACTACAGAGAGTGGAAGAGAAGAAGCAGGCAGCTCTCTGTAACAAAATGTGGAACTTACAAAACACTGTTACCAAGTACACACACAAATTTTTGCTGAATATAGTGCATATATTTACTTATCTTTATGAAGTATCGACAGGAAAACAGTAACATTAATCTCTATAAAAGCTGAAAATACCAAAATTAAAAAGTATGCATAAAAGAATTATTAAAGGGAAAAAGGATAAATTGTTTCAAGCTTTTAAAAAATATAGGAACATAGGAATTACCACAATGACTAAAATAGTCTGACAATTCATCTAATCCATGTCTCTTCCCATGAATGAGTTTCACATAGTTCTTCTGAAGGCATAAAAGCGCTTCAGGGTGCAGCACGGGATGAATGTCTTATTGACCACAGCAGAAAATTACTCTAGGTAATTTAGGTTTATGCATCTGCATACAGTACACAACAGTTAAATATATGTTATCAGTACATCATACATACTAAAGTGGGCACTCAAAAATACGCCCAGTCATGTCAGTACTTACAGCCAAATCCTGAACTAGTTTCTCCTCAAATGAATATTCCTCTGTTTCTATCCAATAGTTCTGATAGCCATGGAGGAAGAGGTTAATAGAACGGTGCCTGGGGGGTTGTGAAAGTGAGATCAAGAGGGGTAACAGAATATAGTATAACAGCTCAGGTGGTTAATGATTAGTAAGGATTTGCTATTTGTACAATTCTGATCCTCTGATTGGTCAGTGGGACAAAATGCGAAACACAGCTAGCACTCGGTGACAAATCTGCGCGTGCTTTGGGACACTCTCACTAGCTTTCAAATACATATACGTGGACGTGACTTTTTACCCTGAAGGCTTTGTGAGTGCCAACATGCTTTATACATGAAACTGCAAGTCTGGAACCTTATTGCAAGCATGAAAAAGACACACACTTGAAGAGGGAATAAGTGGGTAGGGTTTACACATATGAGAGATCAATCTAGTTTACTAGATTTTGGACACTGAGACAGCAGAAGCTGGCAAACAACACCAAAATAATTATCAACGGTTTTCCAGCATGTTATCTTCAGAATATCCTGTTTTTCCACACAGAGAAGCCTAATGTCATCTTTCAGTTCCAGGAATGTGCAGTAGTGTGCTCTCAAAGAAGCTGGGTTAGAAAGACACAAAACCTGCCCTAGAAAATGACCCATGTTAGAAATCTCTGCCTCACATATTAATCACTACTGTTCAATGTACGTTAATTTAACTTGCCACAGAAAATGCAGCTCATGGCAGTAGGACTACACATAATAATAACCAGACCACTCCATCTTTACATCACATTTTGGGGGAAGCTTTGGTTTGAATTGCATTACGTGACCTTACAAAGGTTATTCCACCCAGACTTTTCGTTTACTTCTATCCTGTGCCATGAGTAAAAGAGACAAATTTTGGCCGTATGTGCGGTGACTCGTTGAGATAACCTGTGCACATGATTTCTCTCATACTAGATGGCTATTGATCCGACCTCCTAGGTTCTCCTGCTAGCAATGGTGTCATTTTATTATCAAATTTTAAAAACTGACCAATCAGAATCCCCTCTGAAAATTGTACAAACTCATGTTTTATGGTAATATCAAGTCATGGCTGGGAAGGAATAAGTGTGTGCATAATAAGCAGGAGGCTCTCCACAAGTTACATTACCGTTAACTTGAGTATAAGCCTGTCATACTGAGTTTTTTCATGTACTGTTTCCAGCCAAACACGTTGGAAGGTGCTCAGGAAGAAATTGCTAATTTTGTGTCTGAAGAAAAGCATATAGGTTTTCATTGAAGAAAGACACAAGTTAAAGTCAATAAAGTAGTCTGAAAGAATGTATTTGCAAACTGTGTATGAAAACTTGCCATGTACAGACTTGCGGTATCTACGTGCATACACCAGTGGCAGACAACAAGACAACGGTTTTCAAGTTTTTTACAGATCAATTTCCTTAAAACATCAAACATAAATACAACCATCTCTGAGAAAACAACTGTCACACAAGACACTTTTTCAAAGCCGTGTACTTCCATTAAATACACACCGTGAAGAGTTACTATCACCCAGCTTCACTGCTTTTTTTAAAAAACAAAAGCATATAAAATATGACTATTTGTTTTGTATCTCCAGGCTCGTCTCAGGAAAGGGAGAACTTGGAATATCTTCAGTAATAGTTAAAATAGTTTTTCTATAATGTAACAAACACCTACACATCAACAGATAGTTTGATCTCTGAAATATCTTACAAGAATTCCTAAAAAACTTAAACACATAAGAATGCGTTTTGAAGAACATTAGATTAAAATATGAGATTAACATTAAATTAACATTATGGTGAAAGTCACCTAAATCTCCAGAAAAATTTCAAAAGAAATCACTCATTATTCACTGAAGATAATAACCTTTTCTAGGATAAATTATGGAGGAAGCCATAATATTTGCTTTGTTTGATTTTGATTCTAGCATCAAATTTAAAATTAACACTCCCGATACAAATCTACAACTAAAGTGAGGATATGCACAACACAAGGAGAGCTGACTTGAGACTCTGCTTCAAAGGGATTTATGTAGCCCCTAGAATTACTCAGACCCCACTTGGAATAACCTCCTTAGAGTTCAGTGATGTCTGAACAACACAATCACAGCAATCACTTCAAATGATAGTTACAGGTGCTCAAGACTGTAATAGCCGTGTTTTCCTGGGAGACCCCTACAATTTGCCTAGAAGAAAACGTGTCTATCAATTATGCACTCTAAAACTTTGTTGTACGCCTACGAAGTTAGCAATATACCTAACAGTCCCAACCACTCTATGGTTCTATGATTCTACATGCAAACTTCTTTCCATTCTTGCCTGTTTTGAAGTGGAGAAACCACAATCATTAGCTTTACTATTGTTACAACTGTTCATCCTTAGAATCTGCAAGTCAATGTAACTGGGCAGTTTTGACTTACTTTCCTATTTAAACTAGGAGTAAACTCCAGCACAAAATCTACCACTAAGTTTGAGAGAACTCTTCTCAATCTTTTTAACACCGAAAAGTTTTTGATGCAAATTAAGGATCATGTAAATTATTGCTATTTTGGTGACTATTCACCTTTTGAGACCTCTTCATATTCCCTTAAAAATACAGATTCACGACACATTTTATGTCTCTGGTTCTTTAAAGGTTGTCTGGTGGTAGTGTGACAACTTGGGGAAGTTGCTATAGTCTAGAACACCTTCTTTCATTGGGAAAGACGTGTGCAGACTTAATGTTGTTCAGTTATGTTAGCAGCACAGCTAGAGAACTGTAACTGACATTACTAAAGTAAGTCTACATCCTTAAAGTCATTTAAAGAGTGCAATGCAACTCTTCTCTTACATACTTTGCAAACAATCTTTGAACAAAAATATTCAGCATAAAAATAAATATTGAGTGCAGAGAAAGGTGAGATGCAATCTCAGTGATGTGCTCTGGCTGCATCTGAATAGTTGATTTATTGAGACACAGCAGAGTAAATGAAATTATGCCAATGCCACATGGCCTTAACATTCTGTTTAAGAGAGCAGACAAATTCAGATGTGTTTATCTTGGGCTTTGTGGCATCTACAATCAGCTGGAGCAACAAACAAGTCCAAAATACCATTCTGCACTGTGCTGCCCCAATAGGTGCTTTGATGCATGTAATGTCCTGAGCTGAAGAGTGCCTCAGACAAGCATGAATCATTCATGCAATAGAATAGCCACATGAAGTTAAAAAGAACAAGATAGAAGAACACAAACACAAGAGAGTAAAGAGCAAAGAGTGGACAGAAACAGCATATCTTCATTTTCACAGACAACACGAGGATCACGTACAGAGTAACAGCTGGTGAAAGTAAGCATTTTGGTTTTGAAGCAGTGTAGCTCTTTTGGTATTTCATGCTCATGGATTATTTGTCGTGAGGAATCAGCTGGTAACTAACCAGTTCTGTCTCAAACTCAGTTACTTAGGTAAAAAGAACCAAACAACAAACTTGTAGGTGTATGCAAGTACAAGCAATATTTGCACGTAGAAACCTCCACAAAGCTTACAGAGAAGTAAACATTTAAGCCATTTACCTTGGCAGGTTGTATAACGGTGCCATCCTGAAACATGCAACAACAGCCCTTTTGCGTTGTTTTGACAGGAGTTTGTGCCAAACAGCTTTCTTTGATCTCAGTGGCTGCTCGACCTGTGGGAAAAGACAGATGTGCATAGTACATAGAGGGGGAAATCTCCAACTTTTATTATAAAATTTTCATTTAGCTAGTGGTCAATGTTAATAAATTAGAAAGCTGTACAAGTACCCCCCACCCCATTATCTGAACAATTGGGCATTCTAGGGTTTGTGTTTTGTTTAAAAATTAATAAGAAAAAGATACATGGAGCCTTACATACAGTCCCTGTCATTTTATGCAGAAAAGCTGAGGCTATCTCATCCATGAGATGCCTTGGTAAACTCAAAAATGATTATTTTGTCTAACAATTCGTACTGAATTTTTCGTGTGAACAGGTTTGTGTGCTATATCACCTCTGAATGAAATGGATTAAGTTTATGTGAGAGGATTATAAATGTATTTTTGTATTTAAATTCTATCTGATTCAAAAATTGTTCCAGCATCATCAGGTGCAGAAACAGAAATGGGCTAAAACCAGCACGTGACATGCAAACATCTCTTCCTTATACAGAGTTTTTAGTTACTGAATGGGGACAAGCTGTGTGTTATGCTCCTTGTAAGTGTTTACAATATCTTACAGAACTAAACACATCCCCACTTTTCTCCAAAGCTAAATAGAGGCACTTCAGGAGATTGCATTGAAAAGTTTGCATATATACACGTCTGTACATGTGTGTCACAAAAATCATTTGTATCTCAAAACTGTATCAGTGACACTCACTGAAGTCAATGTAATTTCTACAAAAATCCCCAACAGCAACCCACGCTGCTTGAAAACACCGTACAGCCTTTGTACCTGTTCCAGATGATACAGAGCCGCCGATATCCTCTGCACACGTTCCACATTTCTCTCTGGGTCAGTAGGTTCATCACTCTTCAGAATGTCTTTATACAGATTTAACTGCCATTTCACAGCTGGATCATCAGACTAAAACCCAACATATTTCATAGGAAAGGAGCTCGATGACAATACTGAATGTGACTACAGCCACTATTATTGTCATAGTTCAATACAGACTGTTCATCTGTCCATTTCAGACAAAATTTAACACCTGCTAGCTTCTCACAAAAAGAGTGTTAGGTTCCCTGTGCTATTAGGTAACTGGACTTGATTCTTAATCAAAGTTCTGTACTTTTATTTCATGATACCAAACAAAGCACTCGGGGACTTCCGTGTCCTATATGACTGCATGAAAAATAAGGAAGCACATTTAGTGCTGGGATTGAGTTTAACCCCTTGCAGGACTTCTGTACCAACAGTGGAAATGAGTTACTCTTACTGTGTTCAAAGATGGTAAATAATGATCTAAATTATTATTTACAGAATAAATAAGGGCTCTGTTTTGGCAGCTCCTTTGACAGTGCGTTCTGTGTATAAACAGTAAGAACATAAACATGCTTGTAAAACTCCTACCTGTTAAGATGATGAAAGCTTTTAATAAGCGTGTAGACTTATGTATACTATTTAATCACTGTTCCAGTTTGAGATGCTGAAATACTACTTTTAGTTTTCTTCTTGGACCAATTAATTCTAAGTAGTTTTAAAATTGCCATTATCTCAATTCTTTACACCTGTCTCATTCTACAGGGTTTCCTGGAACTTAAAAACATCAGCCAAAGCTACAAATAAACAATCATTGTCATGAAAAAATGATTTTAAAAATGTTAAAATGGCAATGGCTAATTGTTTTTCTGTTTTTTACATATTATGATAAATGAAACAGTTGTGACTTCTGCATTTTATAAGTGTGATCAGCATCTCGAAGACTTTCGTTTTACATTACCTTTTCCTGCAAATGTAAGTTGTTTCGTAAATGCTCTTTGACTTCATCATCAGTGTCCCTCTGCAGAAAGGCAGAAGTATTTTTCAGTTCAGATTCTGATTCATGTCACATGAGCATGCACGGCATTAAGTATTTTAATACTGAAATTTAACAGCTGTTGTTTTCAAAGCACAGAAGTAACTAGGGTGGCATGGGACAAAGGCTCTCTTTCATGTCACCACAAAGCAAGGATTAAACTTCGAGGGGGATCCAAGCCGGCTAATTGCCAGTGTGGCAGTGTTTGGTCTACGTGAACGTGCAAGGTAAAAATGTACACTCTACACAAGTGGAAGATTGCATGGCAGTCTGGCAGCTGTCTATACACACCACTTTTCATGTGAAAGCACAATTAGCAGCTACAATTACTTACAGTACATTGATATATTTAGTTATATTAACTGCTTTGATAGCTATGCCTCAAAGGTAAGCTCAGTATGAGCCCAGCAATGTATCCTGGCAACCATATCCTGGGCTGCATCAAAAGTGTCACAAGCAGGTCAAGGGAGGTGATTCTCCCACTCTGTCCTCATCAGACTTCATCTGGAGTACTGCAGCCATTCTGGAGTCCCCATCATAAGGAGGATGTGGAACTATGGGAGCAGGTCCAGAGGAGGCCGCAGGGTTGATCAAAGGGCTGGAGCACCTCTCCTATTGGGACAGGCTGAGGTTGTTCAGCCTGGAGAAGGCTCCAGGAGAACCCTGAAGTACCTGAAGGGGGCTATAGGAAAGCTGGAAAGAGACCTTTTATAAGGAATTCAAGTCCTACAAGGAGGAATGGTTTCAAACTAAAAGAAGTTAGATTTAGATTAGATCTGAGGAACAAATACCTCACTATGAGAGTGCTGAGGCACTGGAACAGGTTGCCCATGGAAGTCATGGACAACCCCCTCCCTGGAAGTGTTCCAGACTCTGGAAGCCTTGTCTAGTGAGAAGTGTCTCTGCCTATGCATGGGGGAGAGCTGGAACCGGATGATCTCTGAGGTCCCTTCCAACTTAAAACATTCTACAATTCTATTAAAATTCTATTTACAACGTTCTGCTTATTTTGCATTAAAAACCATTAAAAAGTATGTACTTACATGGCTGTATCTAGTTTTAGCCAAAGAGATGAGCTCTTGGTCTCCAGGGGTGCACATATTCAAACCAATAGGAAGCATCTTTTTAAGTGCAGCTACAATCAAGGAGGTCTGTATGGAGTACAAATCCCCTCTACGTTTCGATTTCTTTCTCTCCTGATCTTGTCCTCCAGACTATAATTAAAAAAATATATATAAAAGTAAGGGACTGTAATTCACTGATTGCACACTTTTCCAACATGCTCTTCCCCTAAATGGTCCAAGGAAACTAAGTTCCTGATGTAGTAAAATTAATTCAAAGCGCTACATTAGAAGAAGGATGTGCAGTCTCGTGTGGGAAATGTAAAGGAACACTTTTGGTGTGTGAAGATGCAGAAATTCCAGTAACAAATATTTTTACAGCAGTAACGTACTTCTGTGTGCATTCACCCATATGAATTGAACTATGTTTCTGGGATCCGACCTCTCAAAACAAAAATAACCCTGAAAGCTTAGTCAAATGTCATGGGGCATTATTCCAAATGTTATAGAGATAAATTAAATGCTACTGAGGCATGGAGACTGTTATCCAGGGTCTCAATGAACAAATTTGTCTGATATATCTCATCTGAAACATACCAGTATCTTAGAGGCAGTGCAATAAAATGCCAACAAATTAAGTGCCTCTGGAGAAAGAGCTGCCCTTTGGCTTCAGCTAATGTAAGTAAGTCTGGGATGAAAAATTAAGTCTCTAGCATTTTTTGATATCACAATTACTAGGAAAAGGAAAACAAAAGAGACAGAGAAGTAAATGGCACAACAGAATAACATCTGTCTTCTTGCATCAGACACCGTACAACAATATTTCACAGACAACTTTTCATTTATGAGACAGAAAACCAAAAATCTTTAGAACAGACCCATATATTTAATGAACGTGTTGTAAACAACAACAACATAAAGATAGCCCAGTTCTGAATTCTGAACCTAGATTAAACTCCTACTACACGCAAGGGGAGTTTTGCCTAAGATAAGATTTCAGGACCAGGCCTGCAGGCTTGTACAAAACTACACCACAGCAAATGCTCATATTTATCCCTCCACATCCTTTCCCTCTGTCAGGTTTTATTGACTACTGGTTTTACCGTACATCACACAGTTCCACATAAGAATGCGGCAGAATTCATTGAAATTCATTATTTACAAATTATTACCACACACTGTCACAGTAATGAGTGGAAGGAAAAAAAGCAGGCATACAGATTCTACTGAGTGGTAAATTTTGGCAAATTCTGTCTTCGGTGTGGTGAATCTGTGCTGGGGTTGAGCATTTTGCAGGTCAGAGGGAACACAGAACGGATGTGGCTTCTTTTCTTAAGGAACTAACAATTGCAAAAGAGTACTTTGCCTCCAAGCTTTGCTTTTGGAAGTGCCTTAGAAATAGCAGTGATGCAATGGCTATAGTCATGACAGTACTTGTACTCCACATGGACATCAGACAAACAAATCCCACGTGTCACTATATTCCAGTGGCGTCACTATGCATCTTAAATAAGGAACAACAAAACTTCTAACAAGTATATTAAAAAAAAAAAAAGAGCAATACTGGATTACTTTTCTGCATTTTTATGCTCAAGGATATTTTACACATCCAATTTTATTTATTCTCATTGTAGATTAATAACTAGGTATTAACAAGACAGGTTAACCTTAAAACCTGAAGAGTTTTAAAACATGAAAAGAACCATTCTGCCTTTGCTGTCAAATTCTGATGTCTGTGAATTTACAACTCCTGCTGATAAATGTGCAAGTAGAGTCACAGGCAGACATACAAATGACAATAAAACTATGTCTCAGTTGTAATATGCACTTATATGAGTAACTGCCTTTACATCTTCCATAAAGAGCATTAAATGTACATGTTACATGTCTATATAAACTAGATAATGGATTGCGTTCAACAAGAGTAATGAAGTTCTCTAGTTTCCTAACAGCACACAATGACCTTGTCTGAGTATTTAAACAAATAGACATTTCTTCCATAAACTTATACAGAGAATTAAAGACTCTCCAGTAGATTAATAATAACTAAGTATATCCCCAAAAAGATAATCTATTTATACTAAAGAAAAATCAGCTAAAATTGGTTAAATGTTTGGACTGAATATTTTGTGTGTTTCCAACCTCCCTCAAACTTTCAGTTCCTAGGATGATCGTGAGAGCACTCATCCACTAAATTCTACTCTACATATCTGGAGAGGTTTGACAACAGCAACACTCATCATGGCATGGTGCGTGATTCTCAACACATAGGGCGAGGGGAAACAAGTCACATCTCACATCTTTAGTAAACATAATTTGAATTTTGGAAAAAAGGAGAGTTTGAAAACTTTCTCTTAGTTAAACTTACTGGTTCTAATACAATCTTCTGTTCGTTCTCAGATACGGTACAAGTCCTTGCACATTTCTCTCATGTATTTTTCTTGACCATCACAAACCAAACACATGTTTCTGACGACTCCACGCAGGCATTGCTTTTACAATGTCTGTTTAAATGTATTAGTGAAAAAACAGAATGCAGAAAGACAGCAGAGGCAGAAGGTGCATCTAAAAAAATTAGAAAAGGTAACTGTACTACACATTTTCGTATTAAGTAACATGTGGGAGTGCCAAAGGGATTGGTAAAATACTGCCACTTGAACTTGGCGAAAACGTGTAGTACAGGAAGCCTGGGCCTTCACTTTGTGACGCCACTGCTACAATCAATGGAAAGAATGCTTGGAGCCTGACCATGTCTAAATCTAAAACATAGACACATCATGCACTTTGACCTGTACCTTTACTTGCATGGCCTGTATGAAAGAAAAATAAAGGGAAAAACATAAGTAAAAGAGATGAAGAGATGATAATCTTACAAGTTAGTTATAATCTTACTCGACTTTATCAGGACAATGAAATATAAGTTTGTAGCTAAAACAATAGACTATTTATAATCAAATGAGAGCTTAGTAAAATAATTTTATTCAGATTAGCCCTTATTAAATGATTGAATGTATGAATTTGTCTGTTGCTATTTAGCACTACCATTTGTTG
Source organism: Rhinopomastus cyanomelas (assembly GCA_013400115.1). Taxonomy (NCBI): domain Eukaryota; kingdom Metazoa; phylum Chordata; class Aves; order Bucerotiformes; family Rhinopomastidae; genus Rhinopomastus; species Rhinopomastus cyanomelas. The sequence continues at coordinate 36,255 of VXBP01004864.1, read as the reverse complement.
CTTCAGCACCTAAGGAAGTGCATCTAGTAAGCACCTCAGATACTAAGGACTGCACCTTTTCCCAATATTGTTAAAAGGATGAAGGTGTCTGGAACTCTGGATAGACCAATAATGAAAAATATTCACATTTTCACAAAAATAGCTCTTTCTACCACTTTTAACCACAAAATATGATTAAGAAAAATTGTGCTTAGACTGCAGACATCAGACTATCACCATGAAGATACAGCATTTGATTTATAGACATATTTTCACTATTCTTTTGAAGACAGCCTGAGAGAACACATGACTTAAGCTCGTATCTCTCAACAGTACCCATTTTGAGAACACTTTCATAAACTCAACTGTAACTCTCATGCATACAAAGGGTTTTTTCCTGTGTATTATGTTACTAATATTAATAATAATAATAATATTAATGTATATCATTGTGTCAGGCAATCTTAAGAGGGTTACATCAAAGCCATGTAGTTACGGCAAGAAATTGTAACTGTTCCTCAGCTGAAGCCTTGATCAGGTGTGGGAAAATACTACAGAAAATTGCTGGTTAGAAACAAACAGAGAAAATCATAACCACAACCCTCTTCTCCGCCACAGCTGTAATAGTAACTTTGTTCTTCCGTGATACTGGAATTAGTCTCAAAATGTAGGTGTTAAGCTATTAGTACAATCTGGATTTTATAGCCTACGGTATTTCTGTCTCACACAGTGAAGAAAACACACTGCAAGTCAAGAAAGACTAGAAGACTAATCATAAAATTAAGTGCAAAGCATCTTAGTATCTTCATATACCAAGGTATATCTAGAGGAAACATATTCTAAGCGATTGAAATAGTCTCAATTCATGACTGCCTCAAATTTCTGTAAGAGTTTTCTCCTAAAGCTTTTAAAACACAGATTAAAAGAATTATGAGGGCAAATCAAATATATCTTCATTAGGATATACAGGAGTTCAGCAACTGAGGTTATACATCCAGCTACCCATCCATTAAGAGTCCCAACCTTCACTGAAAGTTTTCTCACGTATGTATTACACATCTATTATGTGCACGGGAATGTATACACACAGTGCAGCAACTATCTGTAGTACACAGAATGACATCACTGCATCTTAATCAAAATACTATTTTATCAATTAATACATGAAGGCTTCAAAAATAACAGATTATGTGGAGTTGAATGTGTTTAGATTATCCATTTCAACACTTCTATCACAAATCTGTTATTTCAAAGCAGTCTACATTACCAGTCTCTCCCAGACTGAAATTTCTCTAACTTACCATTCCCTTCCGAGCAATCTGCTGCCATTTTTTTAGAAAAGAAAAATTAAAAGACTTGCTCAGCTGTTAGTACATTTATTTGAGAAAATATTGACAAAGTTAATATTGTATAATCAAAATAAAATGGGTAATTAATAAATGTATTGATTGTAATGATAAGTCACTTGGTACCACTGCTACTAATTACTGGTACATGAAGTAAACCTAATCCTTCATCCAACATGTATTTCTTTTTCTGCAGATGGCATGTAAAAGATAGAGAACCTTCCAAGTGTGATATATATGACATTTTACACACTAGTACTATCACAATATGTTATTAGGAAAATACTAAAGCTGTTCTAAAACAGTCGTGTAAAGCAGTCTGAGATCAACACAGGTCCTTGCCCCTCTAGGAGATCCCAAACTGTTCTGCCTTGGGCCAACAGTCAACAGCATTGGGCACACCCACAGTTACCTACAGGTTCTCAGGCTTGCTAAATGCCGGGTGCGATTGCTTCCACTAAAGAAAAAAATAATGCTAATAAAGAGGAACTGGTGATGAAGAGAAAAATGCTAATTATTCTGTTAGCATTCTACTTTCTGAGCTGAAAGCAGGTATTAAAGCAAGAAATGATAAAAATAACAGCCCCTAATGTTATGTCCTTTATTGGTTATTCTTTGAGGAAATAAATATGTACCGAAATAAATATGCACCAAACTTTGTGAGAATCACTGAAGTTTAGTTACTTAGAGAATGTTTTCTTTGCTCTATTGTTCTGCAATCTAAAAAAAGCCCAAATAATTAATATTTAAATGTATGCCTTAACAAATCTGTTTTGTTTTGAGCACTTACATTTGTATAATGAAATGTTATCAATTTCTCTTCTTAGAAATGTTATATAGAAAACCAATACAACACTTCTAAAGATGCTTCGTGTATTGTATCATGACAGTTATGCCATGGTGCAATAAATGTCTCTATGAAAGAAAGATCAGCCATTCTGCAATTGCTCCTGAAGATATGGTACCATATACATACAATATTCAGTCATGAACTTCAATTTCCAATATTTTTTTCCAATATTAGCAACAATAATGCACAGAAGTGCCTTTACTTATGTATCTACATCCATATTACATATAAATACATTTTTACCATTATACATTAAAATGTAGGTATATAATTTTATGAAAATATATAGTTAACTTTTACCACTACCGTACTCAGACATGGTGATACTGTGAATTATTTAATATATTTAAATATATGATTCAAATATATTGAAATACATGCAACAGGTATTTGAAAATGCAGTCTCAAAACAAAACATTTTCACGCGGGGGTCATATTCAATTCCTGTATTTTATCTGAATCAAAGCAGGATGAGGCTATCTGTTCTTGATTTTGTAAAGATTTGTTCTTTTCATTCCTGCCATAATGGTCTGACTAAAAGATGACACTAACGGTCTGTACAAGATCGTCTTATTATCAATACTGCAGTGAGACATAATTTAGGTGAAATACAAATCACCTTGTTCTAATCTGTCATGTTTTCTTAAAAAGTACATCTAATTATTGTCTCCTCAGGCAAGTTGTAATGTCTGTGTGTTAAGGCATATGTATTAAATATGTGTGTAGTGACTGTCATATGATAAAAAGACAGAGCTACATGTTCGACTCAGCTACTGTGCAGTTAGCTTGGACTGTGCTCCCTGTTGTCACATCCTGATCATCAGAGGAAGAAAAGGGAGTGACTCAGGACATGATAAATACTGATCTCACCAATGAGGATAATACAAACTTTTAAGTTCTATAACATGACTTCCAGGAGCTGCATCTTGAAAACAAGAAAACACATGAAAATGTCCCTTTTCTCCAAAGATGCCATTCTCCACATTGTTTGAATTGCTGGCCAATTGCAGCGACAAACTATGAATAAGCAGAAAATCTGTTGTTTTGCTGATAAATTTCCAGCATCACGGTTTGGCTTAATTAAGTTTCAGAACTTAAAAAAGAAAATAAAGGGGGAAAAAAAAGTAAAATGTTTCTTAAGAGAATTGAAAAATGCAAAGGCACCTTTTATCTGACTATTTTCTAAAGCTGGACTTCCAGTTGCTAGGTCATGGAAAATCAAAATGGAGTAAAATACAAACCCATAAAACTCACCACTTCTCTGAAACCCTTTCAGACTCAGATTACTGCAAATACACTTGAATAAACCAAAGGGGTTTTGCTAGATTTACCAGCACTAATTTGGAACTGGACTTCATCTGGCTTTAGCCAAGTAAGGCGATCTTTCTCAGCTAATGTCAAAGTGGCGTGTTTGACCTTGACAACGTGCATTTTCTTTATTATAAACGTACAAATGTACTTCCCAGCCATCATGTTGGTATCTTGTCGCATTGAAAATTAACGAAAGAGAAATGAATGGGGTCATTAACACTAAACAAGAACATGTGACATGCTATATGTGTGACTAAAGAGGTAGGTGGAAAGACAGCATTCCTCCTTCAAGGATGGCAGAACAATAATGATCAACATGTACAAGAAAAGGATCAGGCAACCAATGTTTTTTCACTTGCTTTAACAAAATAATTGATGTTTTTCCCCTGAAATGTCAACACCTACACTACGCATTACAACCTGTATTTTTAGCTATGTATATCCCTTCAAGTCACAGAATCAAGACATTTAATCCTGTATCTTTGCCACTTAATAAGCAATTCCAAGGTACACAGCCTGTGTGTTGCATGGTAGGTGTCATGTCTAGCACCAAGAAGCAAAATTGTATTTTTGTTTCTTCTACCAGCACAGCAGCTGCAATCGGAATAGATTTTCAGAGCCTTCCCAAAACATCCTAAACGCATGCTGAAGATTTAAGATGCACACATTTTTGTTGACTTACTTTAGACATCTTGCTCTTGGTGTCTCCTGTCAAAAATGCCAAGTTATTGATTTCATTCTGAATTACAAAATTTTGTTCTTCTCTTTTGAAGTTCTAAAGACGAAAACAAACAAAAACAAATAAAAGTTTATTTTGTCTGCATGTACCACATTTATATTAAAAGCCAGTGAAATGGAAGAAACTGTACACAACTTATCTTACATGTGATTTACACCACAGGATAAAAACTTCAGCTACCATTCGAAAAAGTTCATCAGATTCTGCATCTGGTTTCTTTAACCAATTTGCTCTATTGACAAAAACAAGAGAAATATAAAATAACACACTTAAAATAGGACAATTCAAAATAACCATCTCTATTTAATTGATAATGTTTCACCAATATAGTTAATATTGGAATTTAATGACAATCTCTTCAATTTTCCATGACCATGGTTGGAGAGACAATTTTTCCATGGAAGTCTAACGCAGCTCTACTAAAACTAATTCCTGGCTACTTATTTGTGCCTGCTCCTCCTCCCTGTGATGCCCAAATATTTTTGTCTCCAAGATTTTGTGTTGATTCAAATTATAGTGCTGTAACGGGGAGAGAAAGAAGAGTACAGGGAAATGAACGAGCAGGTAGAGCTGCAAGGACTGACAGCTGCAGTTGGTTTTATTTTTGTAATCCAGGAACTAACGCTTCAGTCTGGGTCTGCTTCACAAAGACTCTCAGAAGCTGAGCAAATGAACTAACAGAAGCAGCCTTGTTGTCTGTTTCTAAATTGAAGTGCATTGATCTGACAGCAGACGTGAAAGGGATGATTACGTTATAACTTATGGGATATAGCTCTTCATTAACAGTTAAAGGCTTTTGCTGATCATTAATTTTCGAAAGGCATATTCATTTTTAATGCCATTGGGCTGCAGTAGCATATACAACATGCCTGGGTCACGATATATGATCTTTATTATGACTGTGCAGTTAGAACACAACTAAATATGTGAAACACATGTGAGACATGTGGAATTTAAGGTACACCATTCTGTAAGTCAAGAACCTTTAAATACTCAGGATTTGATTCTTAGTGTAACATTAAATACATTGTAGTGAGATCATGAACTCTTACATATTAGAGTTTATTAGTTTTTATTTACCTGTTGTTGTCTACATAACGTATTAACATTGGATAGAAGGCATAAAGGTCTCTACAAAGAACAGCAAACTCATCAAGAATGAGTAGCTCAGCTTCCTGGGTGTCAGATTTACTGTCTGCTCTAAGTTGCTCCTCTTCCATCACAATCTTTATGGCTTTCTTCTTTAATTTCTCCAGTGTTGGAATAAAATGAGTTTTGAGCAGATCTGGTCTGGCTTTGCTGATGATAGGTTGAGCATAAACTATGCATAAAAATATAGACAATCAATTGATATTTTAAATAATGTTAATATGAAATTTGCAGTTCTAGAAATCATAAAGATCATAGCGCTTCACGTGTCTCTAGAACATCATGAAGTTATTAATAAATCTGTGAATATAGCTCTGTAACAACTGCATGGCTTGAGATTAAGGCAACTTGCTGAGAATTCAGATTATAAATATTTCAGTATTATGCCAATTAAACTACCATGGTTTTGGCAGGTCTGTAAGTAATGATTAGAACACAAAGTTCTGACAAAAATACTGTTGTGTTGGGGGTGTTTTTGTGGGGATTTTTTTGTACACAGTCAGCACATAGTCAGAAGACTGTACCTCTTATGCCTTGCGCAAGCTAAAATGTATGAATGACTAATTCAAGATCATAGACCTATTTTGTACAAACACTACTAATGAACTGCTGACTGACTGAGTAAAAGGTCCTTGCAAGAACCACAGCAGTACATGATCTCCTTATGTAGATAAGGACACAGCACAAAACTGCAAGCAGCCTTCTCTACAAATAAGCAGTAAATTTCCTACTAAATTTTAATGAAATCATTAATATTCAAGTCTTTCCAGTATTTGAAGTAATACTGAAAAGCTGGTACTAGGCATTAAGATGTAGCAGGAAATGATTATCTTTATATAGAGTTCCTTGAACCACCCTAATGGCTCTTACATTCTTACACTGTTTAAGATGAACAACAGTATCCAGATACAATGAACTTCTTTAGTGAGCTAGCTACTACAGGTTATTGGCCATTTAGAGAACTGCTCCTGCTCTTCTAATAGTTGACACAGATACTAGGGCAAAGCAACTAACTGAACTGGGGTTACTCCTATATTCTTCATCACATACATTATTTTTCCATTTTGTCGTGGTGTTTAGTGAACAAAATTCACATGGTTTACACCATCTACTGCAATACTTAGATCAGTGGAATTCACAGCCTCAAATTAAATGCCAAGTATCTTACACAGTGTAAAGAGTAAGTAGGATTTTAAAATTCTATTATGTTGTACAGAAAAGCTCTGCTTACACTGATGCTACAATGCATCATTCTCCTACCAATACCAATCTACTCTTAACTTTCTTTCCTGGTGCTTTAATTACAAATTATTAATTACAAATCATTATATCTGTACCTGACCAATAACTCTGGCAGGCATATAGAATGTCATTACTACACATGACATGAGGATTTTGAAATTCTGAACCATTACGCAGAGCCAAAACAGTCTCAGCGTAATAAATCAAATGTATTGCAGTTGGAAAGAAATTGTCAAGAATATCATCTGAATTATTCAAAGCCCTCATCACAACAGGATCCAACAATAGAAGAGAATCAGTAATACAAGAATGAATAGAATATACTAGGATACAGCAAAAAGCAACAACAATAATTTATGAATAATAATTAATATTTTAAATAAATTTCTAGTTAATAATAAATTAGTATTAAGAACATTATAATATTATTATGTATTATATAAATTATAGTATTATGGTTCAGTGTAGGAAAGGAAGTACATATTATTTTATACAATTATTCATTAAATATATTTACAGTACCTGCAATTCTTTTCATCCAGGATGCTTCATCTATTCCCAGATTATTATTAATGATTTTCAGAATGTTTCCAAGAACAATGCTCAGATGCTCAGATGTGATCATTGTACAGCAAGGTCCAGTGCTCTGAGGAACACTCTCAGGCCCTCTTTCCCACCAGTAGGATAAATAGTTGCACAGCATGGGTAAGATAACCTCAATTACATGAGGCATTTCAGTATACCTTGCTCCAGACTCTGCTAAATCATTAATTTCCTTTATTAGTCCATCTAGCTGAGGGATCTCTGGACACATCTCTTCTACTGTGTCGGGCATACCTAAAACTGCAAGGAAAGGTAGAAAACCAAAAGATTCATTAACAGAATAAGAAAGTATCTACATCCATCAGTGTTTGAACTCTAAATACAAATAACCTTATGCTTCAGATGTTTTACTGCTACCATCTTGGGCGGACATAACCACAGTAAGACTTCAGGTTAGGCATGGGTGTCTCATCTCATCAATTCTATCTCTCTCACAATGTGCATATAGCACTGATGTAGACAATAGCTGCCATCATGGCTTCCCCATAAGGTGTCCTGTGATTACCTGTTGAGTGGTTCAGCCATGTAAAAGCAAAGAACTTGAGAACTGTTGCAGTTTGAAAATAAACAGAATTTTCAGATGTACAAGTTTGTGCTTTCCTGAAGAAAAAGATGCATTTTGCTTTAAGAGAATTGTCCCAGGTACCTGCTCTGGAGGGCTGTGGGCTAGGTGACAAGATAAAAGGGGCTAATTGTCATGGCTCTGCCTTTTTGGCTGGGGTCTTTCTCTCGGCAGAGGGCTTTGGCTCCGGTACCCTCCCCACCCTGGGAAATGCCACAGCCCCATAGCCTTTCCATAGATAGCAGGGGGGTGGCAGCCCTGCTTCCCTGGGCCCCCGTTCTGCCTCGGGTAGGCAGCAGGAAAAATGGCTAGCTGCGGCTTGCTGCGGCTCCACTGCCCTGCTTTCCCCATCGGAGATGGGGAATGGTAGGTATGCGCTTCTATAAGTGGTGGGGTGGAGAGTTGCGGCCCTGCCCCTCTCTGTGCTGCCCTGTGGCTCCAGCAGCAATGGCACCGCCTCTGACCCAACTCCGGTGCTGGCTGGCACCACAGATTGGAGAAGCAACAACTAGTGCCGATATCCCCCCCTCCAATGGAGCAACCATGCAGCAATTCGTGGTGATCTGTAGCTAAGGCCGGGGAGAAAGAAGACATGAGGGTCATGGAACCCTCTCATCCACGTTTGTGGTGTGTGTGTGGGGCGCATGCAGTTGGTCTCCATGCGGCCATCGCTGCCATCTTAGAAAACACTGATCAGCAGGAAGAGAGACTGTCATTTCTGCACTGAGAAAAACTGGGGCTGCTTGAGTATTTGGAAGAGAATGAGTCTTAAGAGAGGCATCTGAGAATTCCTTTGTGCTTAGCTGAAGAAAGCAGAAGGACCCGAGAATTCTTAAACCTTGGGCATGGAAGACAGAGACTGGGTTCTTTTTGAAAGCATGTCTACTGCATCAAGGGATGCAGTTCAGGCACTGAGGAATCAGGCCTGCCTCATCAGCATGCTGGAGAAGCTGCACTGAAGAACTGAGCAGTTCACCAGTCTGGATGGCTGAGAGTCTGGCATCTGCAGGCAACAGTGGCGAAACATAAGGGAGAATAGAGAGGGTGGTGAGACCCGTCTCTACTTGACTGACATGTTCTTTACCCAGGTTTCTAATGTAAAAAAAACAAGGACTGATATGATAGTAATCTCCTGCTGTATTTTTCTCAGAATATGTGATGACATTGGTTTCTAGTTTGTGTGCACTAACTTGCTTAACCTTTCTCTTTTTTTTGGTATACAGTTATAGAGTTATAAACGCTTTTCCATTTTCCCTAAGCTATCAATTGTCTGGTAAATCCTATTAGAGACCTCATTGAGACCTCACTGCTTTGTTTTCTTCTCCTTTAATTATGGTCTTCAACCCACCACAAGAGCTTATCTCAATATTGGATAAATTTTGATCGTTGCTCCCAGAAACTTTTATAGCATTTGTGTCAATTTGCAGAAGATCAAATCCACCTCAGGATAAAGGAAACAAACTGCTTGAAATTAGGAGTGAGAGTAAAATTAAACTGTATCCAGTTCATCAACTCTGCACGTCTGTCACCAAACATGCCAGCAGTTAAGAATCCATAATCTGGATCATAATCTAATGCTATTCATTCTTGAAAAATCAGTTGGAGAGGAACAAACACCTGTTGGTTTTCTCTTTTGAGGAACAGTACTTACTCGCTCTTTCTCTTGCACTTTTTGTGTTGAAGACAGACAATGGGTTGTAATGGTTGAGGGAAGGCTCCAGGAATGCTACTGGAATGGCTGCTGCAAGAGATGCTAGGCACTCACCAAGTGCAGGACGTTGCCTGTATATAAAAGACACTACAAGTTACTTGAGAGGAAAAGCCTTGTGCTAGGTTTTCAGTTTCTAGCATGCGTTGTAAAGAGGTGTAAACTTTTATTGGTTTAGTTTATCTTTTTAATACTTGAAAAGTTTGAAAAAAGATCTATTTCTCACATCAACACAACTCATAGAAAATACAGTGGTATAAGTAACATTAACGTTGCTTAATCTGTAAAGGGAATACTCTGGGTAGACCTTCTTGCAGCCTTTTAGTACTGAAGGGGGTCTTACAGGAATGATGGGGACAGACTTTTCAGTAGGGCCTGTTGTGAAACGTCAAAGCGTGATGGTTTTAAACTAAAAAAGATTAGGTAGATTTAAGGAAGAATTTTCTTTATGATGATGACACATTGGAACAGATTGCCCAGAGAGGTGATACGTGGTCAATTTGTATATCACAACCATGCAGGAATATGAAGATAAATGACTCATCCTGCAACTGAAGGTAAAACTTGTTACTGTCTCTGCAAACATTCACTTGGAGAAAATCTGCTATTTGATCAGAAACTGAGCATTAACTTGAATAACTGTTCAAGTCAGCTCAATTCTTAGGTGAAGAAGGTGAAATCCTGCCTCCCACCTACACAGTGATGTCTACCTACAGCCTTAATTTAAGAGCCTGAGTGAGTCTAATGAAACCCAAAGTAAATGAAATCCACAGTTGGAATCTCTCACACAGACGAATTCATTTTCTCAGATACACCTGATCAAATCATTCTGTTAAGAGAACTGCAGTAGTAAAAGGTGATGCTTCTATCAGCTCTCAACAATCGGATGGAGGTTGGTACTACGAGCTCATTGTAAGACAACTCACAGTGTCTTTTTATCCTGTGAGAAGATTCTGCTAGTCAGAGTAGGGATAAGGCAATTCCCATTTTGCTTGATGGATCTTTATGTAGGAGTATTTAAGATTTTCAAGCCAATCAAAAGGAAAAAGAGAGTACAGCTTTGTAATTTAGTGATGGATGTATGCATGATTGCATGAGAACATACATGTACACACATGCTTGTGCACACATGTACAAGCATGCAGAGGTGGAGGAAAGAGGCAGTCTGTACACTAGACTGCTCTTGCATTTTGTAAGAACAATTACTGAGTAAACTCTGACAGGCAGTTAAGTGGAGACCAGTATTCCTGATACTAGGCAGAGTCCTAACCAGACTAGAATTGTACTCCCTTCAGTTTAGTCTCTTCAAAGTCCCTTGAATCTTAAACTTTTCATTTTAAAAAAGATCATGAAAAGTACCTAACCTAAAATCTTTAGAAGCACAAGAATTTTGATTAGCTCAGCTCCAGTATTGGGACAGACCAATAATTATGGCTCTCTTTTCCAAAGTAGCATAGATATGGATTTGAGCCTCTTGTAATGGAAAAACATCTAATCCAGGCATTGGAACAGAGCATAGTAACTGCATACTTAAAGGAATTGTAGACCCTACTCTTGAAAATGCAAGTAACTGGTTAAATGGTTTCTTTTGTAGAGACTGTCAAAATGCTTTACATATGCTCAAAAATTTATGCTGAGGACAACTATTTTGAGAACACTGTATAAGACTTAGGTGTGAGACAGTCACAGCCTATTTAGTACTCAGCCTCCTTCTCACAACAACATGCCGCACTCAACATTTGGGAACCATAATGTCCATCTACTATCATACGCAGCATGAATTCTCTCCATTTAGAATTTGCATTAGGATTGTTTTTCTTGTGGAACTGAAATAGGCAACTACATTCCAGCTAAAATGTACTTTTCAGCGTGCTCAGACTGTTTCATATTCACCTTTCATTCAAACTACTTTATTACCTCAGCAATACACCCTTACAGAAAAAAAATGCAGTTTTTTTCATTCAATACCTTTCAACATAGATGTTCTTCCCAGTTCCAAGGGAATAAAGGCTACAAAGAATTCTGTAACATGACACTTGTACGTCATCCACTAAAGGGAAAGAAGTAGATTAACAGCATTTATTAAACAAATCCAACTTTCCAATCTTATAAACAACGTCTAAAACTTTGGGCATTTGTATTGCTGAACGTTCTATGTTGCCGGTACTCCACGACCGTGCTATTTATCTTCAGTTTTTCTGATGCCTGGTCTGTAACCTACGCTAATTTCAAAAACTAACAGATCATCAGACATTCCAAGAGGCCCGCAGAGATATGCTAACAAGGTAGTGCACTTTATCACACTTGCAGAGTAGAGTTTCAAGCTAAACCAAATCGATCTGTGTCTAACCATTGCAGAAACATGATCTAAAAGGTCAACATGAGGGGCAATGGTTTTAAACTAGAGCTGGGTAGATTTATATTGGATGTTAGAAAAAAAATCATTGCAATGAGGGCGGTGAAACACTGGACCAAATTTGCCTTTCAGAAAGGTGGCAGAAGATCCATCCCTGGAGGCATTCAAGATGAGGCTTGAAGGGGCTCTGAGCAACCTTATCTAGTTGAAGACATACCTGCTCACTGCAGGATGTTGGACTGAACGGCCTTTAAAGGTCCATTTACACTTACAGCCCAACACATTCCATGTCTCTATGGTTTGCATGGCTATCATGAAAATATTTTTAATTATCTTCTCCTTTTGAACTGTGATCACCCAAATATGTATCAAATTTTGGAACATGTTGATAAGTTTCAAGGAAGCATTTAAGTAATTTTGAATTCTATGATGGTAAAAATAAGAAAAACGTAAATTAACTAAAGTGGTTTTCAAGTGGAAGAAAAAGAACTGTAAGGATATCATAACGAGGAGTCTCTTTCAATCAAAAGAATCAAATAGGTAACAAAGACAAGTATAATGTAATTTTCTGTAGGAAACAATCAATCTCATCCATGCAGTTGGTATGACAGCACTTCAAGGGAAATCTTAATTTCTGTCTCTCAGTGTTCGGATAAATAATGTCCATTATTAACTTGGAACTTAATGATTATTACTTTTAATCAGACACTAGAGATAAGGTATGTGATTATGTAGCTAATTGCAGATTTAATACTGGAAATACGCATGTTACAGTAAACAGAATGTAGTGCTTTTAATTCATGTAATGATTACTCTAAAGTGTTTTTACTTAACAATGCAACAGACTTCAAAAATAAAATACTTACGAAGTAAATCAATTCCAAACTGATATTGTGCAATATGTTCAAAAATGGATGTCAAGACTGGTAACAATGCTACTGTAGTGTAATTGATATTCTGTGAAACTCCCTTGATTTGAGTTCGTGAATGGGTAAATTTTCCAAGTTTAAGATTTTCTGAAGTTTTCTCCAGGTCTTCAGCTGCATGTTCAAAAAAGGCACGCAATCCAGCTTTAACAAGCTCAGATCCTGATTTCATAACAGTTCTGAAAATTATAAGGGAAGAATTGCATCAGTCTTTACTAGATGTACAGGTTAATATGCACTTTAGTTACTTCACATTATTGACTGAAAAGGACAATTGCATCTACACTGCAGTAAAAAACAGCATTTTATATGAAATAATCCAGGCTAATTTATAGTGGCAAAGTACTGCTAAGTTTTTTCTTACCAGTTTTTGTGATTTGCTCATGAAAATCCAAATGGTGAGGAAGCTATTCCATACAATATACTTAAGAAAAATAACCTTTAATACGTAATTTCTTAGGGGAGCCACAGTGGGCAAGTCAGGACACACGCTTACCTATCGTCAAAGCACCCTAAATCTATCAGATGAAACCACAATGCCAACATGACAGACCCATTCCTTAATTTTTTTGTACATTGCTTCAACCCTTTAATGACACTTTCAGTGTGGTTACTCGCAATGAGGTCATTGTCAGGATGCTGTATAACAGTCCACAGAACAGCTTAAATTAGAAAACTGACCTGGCCTGCGTTTTAATCTACATACAAATTTCAATGGAGAATGGTAAAATTTCACAAATACATTCTGCATATTCCTCATGCCAGATTTTCCCATATCCACTAAACAGTCTTAATACCTGCAGGCATCAATACTTCTAGTTCCAAGCCTCCCAATATTTCATATATGACATTAATAGTTTTCTGTTCAATGTCACTGAAATATTGAAAACTTCTGTCACTCTTTCTAAGGGCATTTGAAGACATTATTTGTAAGGAACAAAAAAAAAAAACCAACTGGGAAAAAATCCAACTGCTCCTGAGAAGCTCTGAGACACCTGCATAGTTTGTTACTGGTACAAGTCCTGCAAACTTACCGTGTGTCAAGAGACTGAGCTAAGATGTGCAGGCAGTTCACCATTGTAGTGGAATCACTACCTGGTTAAAAAGACATACTATGAGATCACAATAGCATAGTAAACATAGGATAACGATCAGAAATGTCATTACTGGAGATGCACATGTTAAAAAAGACGTAAGGCTGCCACCTTAGGTCAATGGAGGGAGAATTAGGTCTGGCTGTAGCACTAATTTTCAATTTCTCAAGTCCATTTCCACAACAGCTAGTGTCTACGGATGGCTCTTTTAGGTTACTTGAGCCTGCAACATTAACTTTCTATCTTATATAAATTTTCCTACAAATACCTTTGAAAAAGATATGTTATTTTCCTCTAAGTCTATTGAGAAGTTCACCTGTTGTATTTTTATACTTGGATGTTAGAAATCAAATCAGTGTCAGATGACTTTTGAAAAGCTAAAGGTAGCGGCAAAGGCATGTGATTTTTTTAAAGATGACTGAAAATCCTAGGAGCTGCTAGCTCTTCCAGCTCCACCACTTGAAATATTCCATTAACTATTAGGTCAGACAGTTGTGCTGGAAGCTTATGTGTAATTTAAGATATTTTGCCTACAGTTTGTGAAACATTTCAGGTAAGAAACTCATATTCTTTATATTTTTAACTTTATCAAGATCTTTCTTAATAACTTACCAAAAAGTGAGATCCTATGTCTAACAAGAGCAGCTAGTTTGCAGAACAGACTAAAGTAGAAAAGAACAGAAAGAGCAAGACAAGACAAAGATTGAAGATTTCTTTAGCATATGATGTTAAAAGTAGTAGGAATGCAAACTAAAACATGACATTTTGAATCATACATGATGACAACCGTCAGATAACTAGCTTCCAAATTCCCTCATTTTCCAATCTTCCTCATTTCTGAGATGACTTGAAATATGAACCTTTGTTGTGGTTACAATGGATGCCAACGACGGCACATCATACGGTTCAGTCATTAGTTACGGTTATTTCTGTGTTTTGGGGGTTTTTTTGCAAGAACAAGAAAAACAGTAGCATTTTAGTATTTTATTTAGCATTCTACGAGTATCTTCAAGGATCTTCATCATACAACTTAAACAATATGCAAGGATATCCTTGTCAATAAATAAATTGTAAGATTAATCCAGAAATACATACAGAACCAAAGAGCTTCTGGCTACTATGTCAGGAACTTGCACATCTAACCTGACCAAATGGTAGGATAATTACAGAAAGGAAACATCACCAACTCTCTCAAGATTTTAATTTCTAAAGGCAAAGACAGCTAGGCAGACTTGTTTATAATCTGTGCTATACTTTAAAATTGGAATTAAGTCCTAACAAAATGAATTAAATATACCTTTGGAACAGGTATTGTCTTTTATTAACAACAAACTGATAGTTTTCATCAGAGTGGTCAGGAAAACCTGTTCTTACTGTGAGATGAAATAACTGTTGCTGTCTACAACTACCTGAGGGGTGGTTGTGGCCAGGAGGAGGTTGCTCTCTTCTCTCAGGCAGCCAGCACCAGAACAAGAGGACACAGCCTCAAGCTGCACCAGGGGAAATTTAGGCTTGAGGTGAGGAGAAAGTTCTTCACTGAGAGAGTCATTGGCCACTGGAATGGCCTGCCCAGGGAGGTGGTGGAGTCGCCAACTCTGGAGCTGTTCAAGGCAGGATTGGACGTGGCACTTGGTGCCATGGTCTAGCCTTGAGGTCTGTGGTGACAGGTGGGACTTGATGATCTATGAGGTCTCTTCCAACCTTGGTAATACTGTGATACTCTAACTGATAGCAGTTTTTCTCCATTGAGAATGGACAAAGAGTTATAAGGTATTTTTAAATTTATAACAGCAATATTGCAGGCTAGACATGTAACTCTCTTCATGTAACTTTCTAAAGGTTATTTGTACAACACTAGTAAGGATCTTTCAGGCTTTACTAAGCTAACTTCATGGACTTTAGGGAAGTAATGAGCATTTAGAGAAAAAACATTAAAAAAACCTGAAAATGGAACTTCCACCCTCCTGAACCTGAGTTGACTTCTTCAGGTACTGGAGGACTATCCTACACATTTAATAAATCTGGAAGATAGTAAAGGAGAATCTTAGGGAACTAACACTCACTCTTATGGGCACCTGCTATACCAAGACTACCACCCATCCAGAAGATGGAAACAAAAGGCTAATAATAAATTAGAGAAATGCAAAAATACATTGGAAGATAAAATGAAGAATGAAATCTGGGAAGTTCAGTGCTAGACCTGATCTTATATAACAAGGAGAAAGCAAATTTTATTTTTGAATTTTATATTTACTCTGCTGTTAGAAAAAGTAGTCAACTGTGGTAAGCATAGTGAATGGAAGAAAAATACATTTGGGAAACTGACAGTTAAATAAGAAGGCACAGAATAAAACACAATTTGAAAGATTTTGACACAAAATTTTCCAGGGAAAACAACCAGCAGCATAAGTTTGAAGTGGAGAGGCAAAAGGGCAAACATATTAGATGACAGTCATAGATAAAACAAAATTAAATATTCATTTGTAATTGTTATTTGCAGAGCAATGGAATTGGTTATGTAAAGCTAACACATTATAAATTAAAAAGCAACAGTATCTTTTAAATTGAGTTTTCTATAATACCTTAGAGTCAAATGGATTATTCCAACCAATTCTGAAACAGCCCAGAAATCTAAAAGTAACTATATTCCAGCAATTTTTGTGAGGGTACGGAAGTAACTTTGTAAAGAAAAGAAGATCCATAATTACCCCTAAAATGCTGCATTAGCCTATATTTAAATTATCTGATATTTAAAAATTTAAAACTCTTTAAATGACCTAGCAGTGGGATAAGCTTCAACCAGGAACCATCAACAATGAAACCCAGACTCACTGGAAACTGTTTTATTAGTTCAATTGCTTGCAAAATCATTTATGAGTGTTTTTGATGTCACCATCCACAATTATACATTGTAATGTATGTAACTAGTACATACACTTAATGCTTCACAAAATACATTCATATGAAATCAAGGAATTCTATTCACTCACTGCTAACCTGATACAGAAAATTAACTATTCACTCTTTATCTGAAGAAACTGAGCTTTTGAACAGCCTCTCTCTTCAGTATGAGACCTTCAATTATCTACATAGAGCCCCTCTGGGCACATCTGAGTTTTCTACTTACCTTGCTACCATTTCCTTTTCCTTATTTGATGCATATCCACTGCTACTGAGTGATTTTGTTGGAGAAGACAGGAAGTAGAGGCAGTGATTTGTGAAGTACTGATCAACTAACGGTAAAAGAACCTAAGGAATACAGATACAAAATGCTTTTTTCACGGAGCACGGTGGTAAATGTATCAGCAATTCCCTGGTCAAAGTTCATTCAAAGAATTTTAGAAGTTATTGAACAGTTGTATTTTTTCATTTTGGATATAAAGTCGTATAAATAAAAATCTCAAGCATTACAGTTATATGAAAAGTTATAAAAGAAACAGAATTACATGCATCTGTTTGTTTTGGGTCTAATATTTCAGTCTTACTCTTCTCATATACAACAGCGATAAATATCACTGAACCAAGAAGACCCTCCTCCTCTCCACTAGTTACATAACTGTCTGATATGTTATAAAGAGAGAGAGCTTTGGGGATTTTCCATTAAGATCCTAAATTAAATCCTACATGTAGCTTACTTCAACTCTAATTATTAGGTGCACACTTGTGTATGACCTACTACACACAGTAATACACAGTGACACCGTGAAGTGAAATTTTTCAGAAATAATTTATATGTTAATTGAGAGCATTTAGTTTAATAAATAAGCTGCCTTTTAATTTCTATGTTGTTTCTCATCTAGAAGCAGATATATTGAAATATTTTGGAAGACATTTTGAAATATTTTAAACAATATTTAATTGATTACTTACCATAAAAAACATTGGAACAATTTAATTCTATTACCTGAAAAGCAGTCTAACATTTCAAATTCCCATGTTCTGTATAATGGAATGCATGTGCACTTTCACTACTAAATCACTCACTTTGGCAAAGAATTTTATTTCTTGCTCATGTGGAGATTTTTCTGTTTTTCCACTGGTTACAATGGCTTCTGCAATGATACAATTAAGGTAATGAATAAGAAGATGTCCAATAATAAAAAGCATAGTAGCTCTTTGATAAAGCCTTGCACACTTAGTTTTGCTGAAATACAAATAAAACATCAAAAACAGTTTAGCTAGTTAGTAATGTCCAAGAATTCAATCTGCAAATTAAAGGATTTCTGTTTAAAAAATGCAATAAAAACAGTGGTCATTACAAATTTAAACATCTGAATCCAAACCCTGAAATATTAATGCTTTTAATTGTTTTCATAATAAAATCTGTGGCTTACCCAGATGTGCAATAAACTCTTGAGCAGAATCAACATATTTTAAAATTTTCTTCAGAAACTTAAAGGCAAACCTCTTTTCCATGGATGAAGCATCCAACTCCATGTCATTCATACCCCTGATTTAGAAAGCATTAAGAAAAACAGCATTGATGATGATGATGACAAGAGTACAAATGACGACAGAACTATGAGGAATTATATATATAATATTTTAATTCAATTTTCATAAGGAGAAGACCTTCCATAACAACACTTATCAGCTACACAGCAACAAATGTTAAGATCCATTCGTGTTTCTCTAAGAGATACAACGGTACTGGATTAAAGTATCTAGAACATGTTTATTTTAGAGCCAGACCTTCACTTGCAGCTCACTTGCTGCATGAATGATGCCATGGGACATTTAAATGCACCAAAGCAATGCACTGGCCACTCAATTTCCACTGCTGGCAGACTGAAGTGCCAAAAGTTTAGGAAGTCAGTCATTATAGCTTTTCTACATTTGAAGTTTATTTAATTTTTCATTATTAAAAATAATTTGTCCCTGAAATTTATTAAACTGAAGTCAAAATTATGTAAGCTACTAATTTGAAACCTAAATGCAAGAAAAAGCTACTGTAGTGTTAAAAGTATTTGAAAAGTTTCAACAATGTGCAATACTTTCTGAAGAGGTATGTGTTATTTATTCTTTAATATCAATTTATGATAGAATCATGATTAGCACATGCAAGATATCAAAGAAGCATAATAACCCATGTGGATGACTGCACCTAGATTTAAAATATTACCCTGGAAATACTAATGAAATTTAAAAAAGGATGGAAAAAGAAAAGGAAAAAAACCCCAGGTCTTACTTCATCCTCTCAAAATGGCAATAGTTTTGAGAGTTACTTCCTCCCCTCCTCAGTCCCCGACCCGCTCGGCTTTGTGGCCCAACTGCCTAGTAAAGAATCGTGGTCAAGGGCGTAGAGAGGAAGGAGAAGATAAGCAGAAGCAGTTAGGGATACATACTGCTCACTTCTCCTTCTAGGAAAAGCTGTAGGCTTCTCCACGCAGGCGGAGCACTGCCCAATATCCTGTCCCCAGGATATCTCTCCTACCCTATCACCAACACGCTACTGCCAAAGCCAACACGCTACTGCCAAAGGAGAGGGAGAAGGGAGACAGCTTTCCTACTCTGGCTACAGAAAGAGAGTTAGGTGGGGAGGGATGAGAGGAAGGAAAACCCACTGCGGCAAGTTGCCGGCAGCCAAAGCCGCCCAAAACAAACCCCTGAAGGGGCAGAGAAGGAGAAGGTGTTCAGAGAGGAATGGGGAGACCTTGCCTTCCAAAATCCCCAATAAAAGACCAACCTCAAGTTTCCTACTGTCTCCTATCCCCCCTGCCACCCCATCTTCCTTCTCCACTGCTCAAAGAAAGAAAACTCTACGCAGCTGAGAAAGGTTTAACTCCTTGTGTACTGGAAGAAAATTTCATGCAGGAATACTGTAGACAAACCCGTAATACCAGGACACCTGATTGGCTTGCCAACTGGATGACATGAAGGGAAACTTCTGATTGCCCACAATGGCACTCCGTTTGCTTCTACACGTTGTAGTCAAGAGTGTGCAGGAAGACTCTCCCTTTGCTGATTGAAGAAAGTAACCTGGCTAAAAGGGCTGAAGAGGATGTCAGATGTAGGGGAAGAGTGAGGAACTGATAATTTATTGTACTGAGGCAAAAGCAAGAAAGGAACAAGAAGAAAGCAGGAATGTTCCCAGATTCACTGTCATGGTATGGGGAAAATTGTAATTTGTCCTGAGATTCGCTAGCACTGGTGTAAGAGTAAATCAGAAGAAATGGAAGAACAGATTAACAGTTGAAAAAGTTATGCAGTGAATCCAAGGAAAACAGGAGTTCTGTGAGAGAAGGACGATGAGGCAGAAATTTTAGTAACTAAACCATCTAATTCTGAAGTTTATGGCCTTAACCATGTCAGAACATAGATGAGAGGAAAGAAATGGTTACAGGGGGAGAAGAACCAGGGAACCAAGGAATATGTTCGCATCCCAGTATACGCGTAAAAGGACTCCAGTCTTCCATTTTACAGTTTCAAATGAAAAAACCAATGTTGAAACCTTGCATTTGAAGATTCCTAGTTTGTATGCTTTTATGACCTCTATTATTTAATAAATCACATGTGGAATCAAATTACTTGGTATGTATTAACAGCAATGCTTGACAGGCTTGTCCTGCTGTCTCACTCTCACACGGGATAATGCAAGTATTTATTTGTATTTTCAGTGACATCACTGAAATATCCTCTTGTTGTGTTTATTGTAAGTCATGGTTGCCAAGAGATAATGTGTGATTTCCTAAATATTGAAAAACATTGGTATTTCTGTTAAATACAAAGGCAACAACAAAAGACCTTGTAGAATTGTAAAGATGCCGAATGAAATACCATGTTTGTTCTAATACATACTTGAGTAAAGCCTGAAAGATTTATCTGTGTGTCATAACACCCAAAAGTACTTTGAAAGTGATCTCAACAAAGAAAGTGGAAGAAAAATCAAAACAGAAGCAGATGGTGTATGCAAAGTACACAGAATTTACTGCCTATATGTTTCTGTTTTTAGAGAATTTCAGCATTTTAATGATCAGTTCAACATTTTTAAGAATGACATTCTGGAAATGTCACAATTGCAATCACTATTTCAAAAGATTTTATATATACTGAAAAAAATACACATATTCATCTGAGGAAAACAAAGAGAAGAGGATAATATTGATTCATCCTGATATATATGAGTAATGCAAACTCTTTGTATCCCATAAGGAGTTTGAACAGGCTTTTTCAAGGTAAGTTACATTATTAATAGTTAAAGCCAAATAGTTAACAGTTGAGGCCAAAAATGTTACCCTTTTGAGGTCCTAATTAACAATTTGTATACATTAGTATAGATTTCTGAGTGTCTACTTCCACCAGAGACATAGACTTGTAAAGCAGAAGCAAACAAAAACAAGTTAGATCTGACTCTATGCATGTACAGAAATGTTTTTTCATGAATGCAGTTTGTTTGCAAAAATGCTCAATGCCAGTAAAACTGAAATTTCCCATGTTCTCAGGTGTTTCACATACAATAAAGGATCATAGTTAAAGCATAGTAACTCAGGCCAGCTCAGTTCCAGACATGGCAATTCAAGTACAACAACTTAAGTCTGCACTTCTGCTTGAACAGAAGTTGAAGTACTCACAAAATATCCACCTTGTCTTCGTGCTTCACGGAACTCAAACCAACAATTTTCTTAGAAGCTAGATTAAAACACGCTTTTATATAGATGTGTTTCAGTAACAGACCTTAGACTGATTGTCTGATAATCCTTACTGAGACTGCTAACTGCTAATTTACAGGCTGGGCATCATCTCTGTTGCGTTTTGAGTTTACCATGAGCACATGCTTCTTAAAAATGTTACTCGTACACGCTATTTCAGAAGGGTCTTTCATGACATGAAAATAACGACGACTTTAATTTACAGGCGATGTTCCAAAGAGTGATTATGTTAATAACTAACAGACTGCAGTGACATAGGGTCAGTCATCATGGTTTGAGCACAGGATGTGAGCAAGTAATGGAAGGAAATCTGCGACTTACCGAGATATGATTATACCATTGACTTGAAGGAATTTAAACAGCTCTTGTGCCTTTTCACGGTCCCGTGATTTCTCCTTGGCTGTCAGTGTATCATAAGGTACCAGTAAAGGATGACTACCTCCACCTTTAGTAAGTTGAAAGAACTAAGTTTTTATGCTGTAAAATTTATTTTACTTCAAGTACAAAAAAGGAACTAGTCAATTTTGTTTGTCTTGCACTATCTTCTTTCAGACTGCAACTTCTCCCTTATTTTTCTTGTCTTTTTTGTGTGCTTCAGAGGATTCTGGCTTACCTTTGCTTTCCAACTCCATTTTCTTCTTTTTGGCCCAAATATTATGGTAGTTTTCTGCCATTACCTCAGCCATTCCCTACATTGCCATCAGAACAAACAAGATGTGAAATTAAAAGATGACAATTAAAAATACTGTAATCCTACATAATATTTCAGTCTTGAATAAAGCCTGCATTCATTGGCTTGAAATCAACACAGGCACATGATACACATACACCACATGCTCTGTACAGCTCTTTCCCTAGCTTCATGGTAACTTTTTCTAGGAACTTTGGAAATACCAATGGGATGAACTAAGCTAAAGTGTCTTTAAAGGAGTAAATAACACAGCGTGCACTTCTCTACAATAGCATACTGCAACCACAGTCACCAATGCTCTCAAAA
The DNA here is from genome assembly GCA_013400115.1 of Rhinopomastus cyanomelas. Taxonomy (NCBI): domain Eukaryota; kingdom Metazoa; phylum Chordata; class Aves; order Bucerotiformes; family Rhinopomastidae; genus Rhinopomastus; species Rhinopomastus cyanomelas. The sequence continues at coordinate 13,744 of VXBP01004864.1, read as the reverse complement.
AACCTGATAAAATTCAGCTAAACCCCTAAATATATTCATTCTCAGTGCAACACAGCAAAACACAAATACAAACCTGCAGCTCCCTAGAAAGAACCACATTAGAGAGATCAAGTGGGACTGGGCTGTATCCATTTCCCTGCAGGAAAAAAAGGAATTGTTTTCAGATAAAGTGTTTCAGATTTAAAAAATCAAATATTCAGCTATAACATCTCTGTTGATCCAACTAGAGGAACAATGTTCACACTTTTTTAACTTCCTTGTAGAAAGTGTGTTCACCTTTCCTTTTGCAGTGTGCTGAAGACACACAGGGTGATTAACAGAATACATCTGCGGATGTGGAAGTAGAAGGTTGCTGCAGACACTTAAATCTCTCTATTTGCAACAGATGGCAAGCTGCTAAGAACTAAGCTTTTAGCCTAAGAGATGAGAACAACCATGAGGCATACAGGATGTGCCTGCAAAACATGACAGCACAGTGTGGCAATATCCCAAATGAACCACACACTAAAAGACAAGACATCGTGACAAAAAGTTCAATTAGGTTATCATCTCATGGAATATACAGACTAATTAAAAGGAAAAACCTGCCACATTTATGCAGTCTTAAAATGTTTAAAGTGTAAAAGCTCCAGTGCAAAACACCCGTCGTGAACATGGTCAATGTGAATGGTCACATATAAATTAATTATTTCAACTATGTACTGAAGGTAAACATGCTCTGAAATCCTTGGGCTAGAAGGCCCAGCTGGCCAGAAGCAGAAATACCAAAGACAAAAGTTCATCCTCTAAGGGAGTGAAGTTTGCCAAGAAAGTAAGAACTGCTGAAATATTGCAACAGGATGCTCAGAGGTGTGTTTTGGTAATTAAAATGGTGCTGGGGAATAGGCCCATCACAAGCTTAAGGTGCCTGATGCTGATGCTCATAGGATCATTGACGATGCAAGTGAAATCAGCTCATGATGCATCTCTGTACGCTCCTTGTGCAACCACTTATTGCGGTAGGATTCTGCCCAATGCCCTGCTCAGTAGATCTCACTATACGTAAGCACAAATGTGTGTTTAATTCACCTCAAGAGGCACAATGAAAATTCAGTAACACTTTCATGATTTTAAATGGCTTTCCTCCATCCAAGACACAGACATATTGAGCATTAGTCTCAGAATGGAATTTACTAAATATTAAAAATTAGTCTATAATTGGAGTATATCACATCAAAGTTCTAGGTACTATATAATTGTTAGAAAATTTTACATGTAGATTTAACAAAAAGTATTAAATGTGCTAACTTTTTCTTAGTCATAATTGTAATCTTGACAAATGCCCATTTCAGCCTCTTCTGTTTGACCAAAAAAGAAAATGACTAACTTTACTATTATAAAAGAAAAGTTTTTACATACTCTACTGGGTATTCTTTGAATGACTACATAAAAAACTCTCCTTGGGTCTTCTGAGAAAATGAACAGATATGGTCTCTGGTAGCTTTTACTGTCTCAAAAGCTGTCTTTTTTCAGTCTCCCCTTTAGTGCTACTACAAAGTTTTTATTATAGCACATGGTTTCCAATCTTAAAACTCTAATGTTAAAAGTTGTTTTCATGAAAAATAGTATGAAATTAGAAAAAACTTTATATTTTCTTAGTGAATTAACAAACAAGTTTTTTGCTTTATAAAATTTAAGCAATTCCACCTCACCTGGCTAGACTGAGATATACTGCGAAGCTTTTCATTTTCACGCTGATGTGTTATTGAATCTCCTCCTTCTTTGGTCCTGTCTAGGCTCCATCCCATGGCCAGCATGGTCTTCAGTGATTCTCTGGCAGGCCAACGATAAATTTCCTTTTCCTTTGAAGAAAATATTTTAAAATTTGTGTTTATTTGGCAGTATAAATATTCTGTTCTTCATAAATTGCCATGTGCCACAAAAGTAAACAAAGTTCGTATATTATATTTAAAGATATAATGCAAATTGTGTTCACTGTTCTGACAATTAGGAGGTATTCATGTCTAACCAAGAAATTAAAATACAATTCAAGATATTTAAATGTTTTCCCCCATTTTCAACTGAAGCTTCTCCTACACTTTATTTAGATTTCCCTATAAGTTTTATTGCAGACAAAATTGCCTTTGGAGATGTTAAATTACACTTTCACCTAAAACCTATCAGTTGCTGCCAATCATTCCTCAACTGTGAAGTCCAGAAAACCCCCTGCTGTTCAATCTTTGAATGCAAATTAGCCTAGGCCTATGGAGGTTGTCTAACAGGAGTGGCTGAGAAAGCTGGGGCCATGTAGTCTAAATTAAAAGAGGCTCATAGAAGTGTCTTTACCTGCAACTACCTGAAAGACAGTTACAGAGAGGTGACTGTTGGTCTCTTCTCACAAGTAACAAGTCATAGGATAAGAAGAAGTGGTCTCACGTTGCACCAGGAGAAATCTTTGAAAGTTGTGTAGTGTGGAGCTTAAGGACATGGTTTATGAAGCTTTGTGGAGTTGGCTTAATGGTCGGACCCAATGATGTTAAAAGTCTTTTCCAACCTAAGGAAGTCTATGATTCTACTCTAAAATACGCTCTGCAAGATAACTAAACAACTGGAGCACACAGTCCTTGCTATTCTTAACTGTGAGGATTCTAGTTTGTCTCTCTTCCTTTTATAAGTTTGAAATTAATATTTAAAAAGTACACAGTCTACTTTGTATTAATGCAGCTGCAGTTTCTTCTGTTACCTTCTCAGTTAAAGTTTTGAAAGGTCTTATTAATGGGTGAGTCTTCGTATTTTCATCCAGTGAAACACCGTACTTCCATCCACTATTATTCTGAAAAAAATAACATACTGAAATAAGGCAAGAACAACATTGACAAGGAATGGCAAGTTGGCCAGTTTAGTTTGTCATCCTGAATGACTAATCTCCAATAGGTATTTAGTGGCACAGAAATTTCTGTTATAAGACAAACATCTGTAGATACACAGGAGCAAATCATGGCCCACAAAGATGAGTTGCCATCGACGTGTAGTAGTTGTGAGCCTAAAATACATTGGCTCACAATGAACACAACATGCACATTACAGATCGAGCATTAAAGAATGCAATTGTAATGAATCCCTTACCTTAAACCATTTTAACTTAAATTTATTTTTTGCAATTAAAGTGCATATATTTATATAGCCATACATATGTATAACTTCCTATTCAAACTGCATACATTGCCCCACACAGCTGAACTGTTATGTCTATTGTTATTATTGTTTTATTGTTATAATAAATTACTTAACACAACCCCTGTTTTTTCCTCCAATGAAAAATGTTTGAAATTCATATTTGGGTTGAATGAGTTATTCGTATCCAAAGACTCCCAACGTAATTATAAAAACCCACAATGATTCCGTCAAATTTCGTTTTTCTCAAATTTAACTTGAAAAGTAATATTTATCAACATCAAAACTTATTTACAACACGGAACACTAAAACAGCCTTTATTAAATATTTCACTGTAACATTAAAATATATTAATAAAATCACCTAACATACACTGTGCTACAGCTACATTGAAGTAGTGAGACAGAAACAAAATCCAGTGACAGACTACTCCGAAAATATAAAGCAAAATCAATACATAATAGCTTATTACAGCTAAAAAAATGAAAAATTGTAACTCAATTTTCTGAAATTAAAAAGGACATTCAACTTCACAGATACTACCTGAGATCACAAAGCAAAACTGAATTGCTGACACGCAGTCAAAAAACATAATTACCAAATGAAGCTAAAATAGACATACTCTTTCTTTAAAAAGCCCACAAACCCAAACCCATAAGCAAACCCATTTTTCATTCCCCTCAAACTTGCTCTTCATAAATTCTGGCCACTTTGAAAAAAGTGAAAAATTTTTATGCATTTTCTTTAGGTAAATGTTTCTTCCTCATAACCCTGCAGAAATACACAGACATTAGTGCAGACAAACGAGGGCCTGTCAGTGAAATTGTCCAGTTTTTCTCTCACTATTCACTTCAGCTATTATTTACTAGAACTTTTCTGACAGTAGGCAGTCTTAAAATAATGCCTACCTTCTCCAAGACCCATTTCTCATGGGAATGTTCAGCATACTTGCTGACAATATACTCCAGTTTTTCAGGAAGTGTAAGGCTGTAAACAAAGGACAAGATGGTCATTCAACCGTAAGGACTGCAGTTTGATTTACGCAAAAGTCAATATAACAGAGCACTCATTAAAATGCTTCCCTTCCAGATGCAGGCAGGACATTTGCCCTAGCAAATACATTTTCTTTAGAAGAATTGCCACAAAACAAAGCAGAGCTACAATAGCATTGACATAGAATCTTCAAATATATAGTTTATTAGCAATTTGAATAATAATGAGAAAAAAACGCGTGTTACACCATAACCTACGGGTATTTTTCTTGGCAATTCTGATTACTGGGTAATAGTAGCAGGGATGTTTCACACTGCATAACAATGGATGGGTATGACTTTAACAGAAAGAATGAACTAGTTATACTCATTTTTTGAATGTAAAATTATGAGAAATCTGTATTTCAGAAGCACAACATTACCAGGAAGGCCAAGTCTATATTCAGTCATCACACAATCGCCTGCTTGTTTTGCAGATTGAAATCATTCACGTCTCCAATATACATGAAGATTGTATAAACATTAGACAACAGGTGAATTGAATGACTTGATCTGGTACCATGTCTCATAAGCACACACTACTAATGATGATCTCAATACATCCAACCTTTTAGGTCACAGAGTACGTAACGAATAGAGAGTTTACTCTGTGCTTTGCAGATATGATGTGTAAATATTTAATATAATTGCAGTATTGAGAGGAGTATGTTTTGTATCTGGTAAATAGGATATGTTGCAGTGAAGTACTTGGCAGGAGCAACCAAAAATCCCTACACAATTATTTTGGAAGATAGAATACTAAAAATTCAGTCACTGGCCAATTCTTCCTACAAAAGAGAATAAACTGCTAAGCAATAACATAAAAATATTTAAGGAAAGGGAATCGCTATGATTTCTGAGACTCACTTTGCTGTGCTGACAGGTTTGGGATCAAAATTTCCTTCAGGATCCAGGGAAGTCTGCTTTTCCAAAGTTGACCTAATTCTTGTATCTAAATAATCAGGGGGCAAGGCACCAGCAATAGCACTTAGACAAGGCAAAGCCATTCGAAAGAGCTCTGGATCATACTTCTGCAGGAGAGATAGGAACTGGTTGGGAAATCCAATAGAAAAACATGCAGAATGTTAGTGAAAACCAAGATGCAAGCAAACAGTAAAGCACATATAAAAATTAAACATGCATTGGAAAGGTCAAGGCCTTAACTGTGGAAGTAAGATAACCTACAAAACACTGTCCTATTTCCAAGACGAATCACTTCTATCTTAGCTGCAGAAGCCATTGTAATGTCATTTTCTTTTCCCCTATTTCAGTTTAGATCACACTGGTTAAAGGAAATAGTGTTTTACTGCAGAAAAGTCAGTTCATTATTTTTCAAATTTGTCCTGCTAAGAGGTGAACTAGCACATTTGGTCTTCTAAATAATCATTATTGGTCTGGACAGAGCATAAATGCTTGATACCTCTTTTCAACTAAAAGAATTTTAGATTTAGATTAGAGAATTGCCTAGAGAAGCAATCACCTACATTTATTGATTGAACTGGAACAGGAGATGCAACTAAAAGATTGGTTAGTGTCCCACAGTGAGAACCTGATATTTTAGCCCAGAAGTATTTACGCAGAAAGGCATTTACCCTATCAGAAGTGTATGATTTTCCTACTCTGTGAAGAACAAGTCAATGAAAAAAATCCCATGATCACACTGTTGAAGGGTAAATGAAAACATTTCAATTTCTAAGAAGATTGTATATACAATTCTTAAGCTGGGCAGTAGGCAACATTTAAAACAGACAAGTTAAATTAGTAAAGTTCATGCACACACCAAAAATTTGACATATACATACATTTCTTAAAATGAATTTTATGTCAGTAAAATTATTTTTACAGTTTAATAAGCTAAGATACGAGAGACAAGACTGATTTGTTAGCGAGCCATCTGCCTCGTTACTTATGTAAGGCTGCACATCAAGACAAAAATTAAGTATTTCATGACTTCGATGAGAACCATTCAAAACTCAGTATTCAGTTTCTCATTAGAAATGTACTTCATTCAAAGTTTCATTGCAATATCTTCCATATTAGATGTAAGGGGAAAAAAAAGAACATTGTGCACTCGGCATGACAAAGTATTTGGATGCTTTTCCTGTAATCCTGCACAGTCGAGTGAATTGCAGTCATTACCTTATGTGATAAGGAATCGAATATTCCCCAGAAAAGTTTTTCAGTTAGATGTAATTCTTCTTCTGCTGCAATTCCATAGCTTCCCATTCCTGAAGGCAGACAATAATATTTCCAGCACTGCTCATAGTGATTTGTCAGAAGCTAGATTTTCAAGAAGATAAAAAGGCATGTAAAGCGTTGGTATTTAGCAAACAAACAAAAAAGGTTTCATGAAGTCTGAATTCTCAGTTTCTGCTTAAACATTTATATCACTATTGTTATTTATTTCAGTCGCTTCATTTCTCAAAGCTCATAAAAATCATCTCTTTTTCTCCCCTTTTTGCCAGAGCAGCGAGCCCACGCTGTGAAGGCTGTATTACAGCAAACTTCTGCTGTGGGATTCTCAGTGGTGATACTGAGCAGCCAAATTACAGAATTTCAGGATTGTCACCACTGGAGTCCGGATGAACTCACAGAATAAAAATGAAAGGGATATAATGCAGGACATGATAGATCTGGTTAAAAGGTTTACAAATTCTGTGTCTTTTGACTTCTGCCATTTGTAGCTGATGGCCTCAGCACTTTCCATAACATTGCAGAAGTCACCTGCAGTGCAGCCTTTTAGCTGTGACTGCTCATTTCTGGAAAAACCTACAGAAAGAACTGTTGTACAGACAACCTGTACAACCAGCATAAATAATTGTTGGTGCACTTTCCATATAATTTCAGATTTTTACTGCCCTTAGAATTAAAAATTCCCATCCCAAGGAAAATTCTAAAAGTTCTTGTAGCATCTGATTACGATCCTGACATTGAATTTTTTCCTGCAATTAGAAGGCGAAATAGTACCAAAACAACCAAAATCAAAACTGTCTTCAGCAAACAACACTGTTTCCAAAAAACTTTTGCTTCAGAATCCCTGATGCTCCAAACTACATCTAAGAATCTGACAGCTCTGCTTTAGAATGTGGCAGAATTTCAGTGCTGCCATAAAAATATCTGTACACCACAGGTCACGACCTTTCTTCTTAACAAGAACAAAGGTAAATCTGACAGAAAATTCTCAATAAAAGTTATTTATCATCTCACAGTGGTAATCCTGTAGTTACAGAAAAGGCTGGATAAGTTTTTTGAGCAGTTAAAATCTGCTTAAAAATAAAAGCTGAATTCTTCCGTGTATTTTGTTCTCTGTGACCATCACTTAAATTTATTCTTTTTCATTCTAGCAAGATTTATGGTTGTTCATATTGTAGAAGAAATACCAAGATAATGCTAAATTTCATTTGGTCTTTCAAATACTCTTTTGCTGAAGCAATTAAAAAGCCAACAGTTTGCTGCAGAAAATGACACAGTAAATTTTCTATGCACTGTTGGCATTAGGCAAGTTTTCACAATTTAATCATTATACTCAATTTGAATGACCTAATAAAACAAAAACATTAGTTGCAATTGAGAAGTCATTTTACTTCACTTTTCCTTTTTCTGTTTTTTAAAAACATGACCATCTCAGATTATTGCAAAGTAAATTTTATTCCCAATTCTTACACAGAGAGTAAAGCATTTACCTTGAGTGGCATTTTACAGTACTCATTGAGCAGGGGCACGTCAAAAACAAGTCTTCTCAAAAGCTGTTGCAGCATAGAGGGACGTAAGTGGCTACAATTTAAAAATCAGAGGGTCTTGGTAAAACTCATGCAGCCCAGTGAATATAAAATAGAAATCAGTTTGCATATTCTATTTCAAATACATTTAAAGTACTTTGAAAAACCAGTGGTAGGTGCTTCAGGAATCTCACCGTGCTTTGTCTACATATAGAAGGGTATACCACAGAGAGATACTCTACTGGACCTTCTTAAGTGAATAGAGAGGATGCATAATTGTACCATATGACAGTAGAGGAACGGGTGTTGGATTGTTTTCAGAATACACAGGACAATCTGAACAAAGGAAGCAGAAAATCAGCCTACCAGCGTGCTTTCTGCTACGACACTGAAAAACAGCAAAACACACCTAGGTGAAACTGATCTGGGAAATACATTATGATCGTCTAAGAAATAAATCTCATCTCAACCGGGAAATTGAAAAATTACCCAGCATTTCCGTAGACTCAAAATCGATGTAAAAATGCTCCTTTCCTATCTGTCCCTCAGTCATCTTTTTTATAGGCTACTGCATATAATTTTTATGGTCTACTAAGCTGCTCTGGACTACCAAAATTATACTCCATGCTGACCCCTCTTTTTAGGGTTTTCTGCATTTTTTCTATTTCTGCTATGTGCTCTTTTTGGCAGGAGTCCAGTGTAATGCACAAACAGAAAATACACACTGCATTATTAATTTCACAGTCCACTGCACAGACAAGCAGCCCTACAGGTTATTACAATGATCCATTGGCATGGCTGCATTTCAGTTCCTGATATAACCTCTCAGTTCAGTTTTAGCATCAGTTTTGGATTCCCAGCACACACTTACTGTCAGAGTTGACTGAACATTTTTGGTAATGAGTGGGGTTTTGTTTTCAGAAATATTACTGATTTCTCCTGTTCTCATATCAGTATGACAGCTTGTATAATGTAGTACCCATGACAGAAGAATCAAATGTATTTTCTATTAGAAAAAGATGATTATTTATGTCATGCAAGAATAAAATAACCTTAGTTCTACATGACACACAATGAAATTAATTACTCAAATACAAGTACTGCACACAAGAAGTCAATTTGTACGCAGAGAGCATACATACTGGCAAATAGCAAGCAGGCATTCCTCAATAGTGTCTCTCTGGGCTTTTGTAAGGGAACGTCCCTTGGACAGCCTATATATTGTGTGAAGCATGGAGTCAACCAGAGAGGCATGATGCTCTGTTCCAGAAAAGAGGGGAGCACATCTTTTCAGCAATGGAAACACAGCGGAGCAAATATATCGGTTTAGTGCGAGAGCTGCCTCTGTGGTACTCAGAGAAACCTGTATGAAGTAGTAAATGATTGTTAGTTAGATCACATGGAATAAAGGTTACTAACTAGTAAGTCTATAAAACATAGCACTGAATTACTCCTTAAGCCCCCTTGGTGGCTGGGTGCTAACATGATGTTCCCAGTATACATGAGGGTAGAGCTATTTTGTTTAACTTGTGAAAGTCCAAGCAATCCACTTATTGCCTGCCTCTTGCCTCACTGTACCCTGAACCCATAGGAGCAAATAAGAATATGCAGCTTCTTGCATTAAACAGCTTAGTAAAAAAGCATGAGGCATTAAGGAGCACTTTTCATCTCAATTTCTTCATAGCTATGCACACATGAATTTTCAGTGTAAGTCTCCAAAGCCCTTATGAAATAGAAATAATCCTTAGAAGCATTACGGCACATCCAATGGACACACCACACAAGGCATGTAAGCCCATATTAAAAGTTTTTAAACTACATTATCCTGTTACTTCCTAAGGTGGTACCAATCAGACATAATTGTTATGAAATAATAGCAACGGAACGATTCCTGTTTGTATTTATAGTCAGCCCATACCACCTGTTGTGCTTTTTTTAAAATAATCTGTCCTGGCTTGAAATTCCACTTCTTACATCTACAGAGACACTATATCCATCCACATCAACTACACTCCATAGTAAAATACTTACTGTGTCCAAAGAGGCACAGGCTCTTAAATCTGGTAAAAATCCAACTTCTAGCAGGTGAAGGAGGAAGCTTTGGTCCGTAATACCGTAGACGCGGTCCAAGAACAGTACCATGGGTGCTTTATGATCAGGACAGAAACTTGCAGACATGTCTGGCTCATTTACTGTGCCATCTACAAAAATATGTAACATAATTCTTAATAGTAAATAACTGATAAAACAAGCAAAACACCAAGACAGTGAAAAACAGCAGAAATATGTCTGAAGTGTAAAACCATATATTTAATGAAAATGATACTTCTGTTCAGTCTTCTGGCAGCTAATAAGAATACTAAGCTTTTATTTTTCCACTCTCAAATTCAATCTTTAGAAAGAAAGACAAAGTTGTTTCACTACTAGTACAGAGAATGAATGCTAAAACATTACAACAACATGTATGCAAGGTAAATGTTACTGAAAATACTAAACTACAAAGTAAGAGTGAAGACAAAGAAGGTTAAGAATTTTAAATTTTATCACATGTAAACTAGGTTAGAAAGAACACATAGTCCAAGGGGAAGACAACATTAGCACAGAAGTTAACTGTGTATCAGATAAATCACAGAATCACAGAATCATTAGGGATTGGAAGGGACCTCAAAAGATCATCAGTCCCCTGACACAGCAGGATCACCTGGACCAAGTCACACAGGAACACATCCAGGTGGGTTTTAAACCCCTCCAGTGAAGGAGACTCCACAACCTCCCTGGGCAGCCTGTTCCACTGCTCTGTCACCCTCACTGTGAAGAAGTTCATTCTCAGGTTGATGTGGAACCTCCTATGTTCCAGCTTGCACCCATTGCCCCTCATCCTATCACTAGATGACACTGAGAAGAGCCTGGCTCCATCCTCCTGACACCCACCCTTCACATATTTATAGACATTAATGAGGTCACCCCTCAGTCTCCTCCAAGCTAGAGAGACCCAGCTTTCTAAGTCTCTCCCCACAAGGGAGGTGTTCCACTTTCTTCATCATCCTCATTGCCCTACACTGGACTCCCTCCAGCAGCTCCATGTGCTTCTTGAACTGAGGGGCCCAGAACTGGACACAATATTCCAGATGTGGTCTCACCAGTGCAGAGTCAAGGAGGAGAAGAACCAATCTTGATCTGCTAACCACTCCCCTTCTGATCCACCCCAGGATGCTGTTGGCCCTCTTGGCCCTAAATAAACTCTAAAAAGCATTGACGATTCTGTGAAACAGAAAGGATACCAGAAGGAAAGGAAGGAGGATAGTTATTTGGCCCTAGAAGAAAATGATAGTTCATAGCCCATGGAATATTGGAAAATCAATATAAAATATCACCATGATTAATAGGAAACTGGTTTGTATGCCAAAAGACTTTTGTGAAATGATTAACTGGTCTAATAAAGGTACTGAAGTTACCTTTGTTAACTGTTGACAGTTTTAGTGGTATGCTTATAATCCCAACCAGATCCTCAGTTGGCACTAGAGATCGAAGAATTGACCTGATTCGAATAGCCTCCCCTTTTCCACTTTCAATAAGCTGTTAGAAAAAAATTATCAATTATGAAACATAGTACTGAGCAGCATAATAAAAAGAGGGATATTAATATGGTTTTTCTCCAACACTGTAAAAAACCTGCAAAATTCTGAAAGACTTACAGAAGCTGCAGTGGCAGGGTTGGTGCTTGCCTCTGTCCACTCAACAGATGCAAACCTGTCTGATGTGCCTTGGCGTTGCTCTATTATTTCTACGTAGTAAGAAGTTCAAAAGGCATTCATAACCACAACGTGACCCATTCCTTTCGACTTCTAGCAGAAATGAGGTGTTCACAACGTGTCTGAAAATCTTTCAGCAATTTTCTAACAGGAAAATACTCTCTCTGTCAACAGGGAGGTGCATAAGCTTTACAGCTAATACAGGTAAGAGCTTTGGTAGCAGCAGGTAGGGAGGCCACAAACCAAATCACTTGCTTCTAGTTTTATTGTGATACATAACTGCAATTTCCTCTGGATTTATGCTACTTAAGAATTTTAAACACTGACAATCAAAAGTCAGTTTAACTACGGGTGTGGCATGTGGCTGTTTATAGGCATGACAGCCAGACCAGTTATTTTACACGTTTTTACGGGTATTCACGTGCCTAAATGCCCTATTTCATCAGGGCACACTGAAGCAGCTCTGTATCACATTCTTATGAAAATTGTTCTTATTAATTCCTACAAAAAAGAAAAGGAGAAGCTTCAGAAATTTCATGGGTACTAAAACCAAGCACCACTAGTAGTTTATCTTTGCTTTATATCATAGTCATATAAAGTTTCTCAAAATTTTAGATAAATAAAGAAGCATAAGGAATCAAAAGACCATGATTCCTTAGAAACAGCTTGCAGGGAACACATCTACCTAGACACAGAAGTGCACTCAAGGAAAGAAAGAAGACTTTGACTAGAAAAGAGTTTCTCCAAAAACTTCCACTTCTGTTTAAACATCCACATTTCCTGAGCAAGCGACAAAATGAACTTACGTGCATTTCCGGTGCACAGCGTCCAAGTAAATCTATGAGAGCTGAGTAAAACGACATGATTGCATTGCCCATGTGCACGATCTCCTCCTCCTCCTCCTCCTCCTCCACATCACTAAAAGGTAAATAATAAATAAGTGCAGTGAGCATTTTTGCTAATGTAAGTGGACAGCTCCTCTCTGGAGTGAGACCAAGAGACTACCAAACAGACAGACCACGCACCTGAATAACTGACTTCAAATACCTGAGCATTGCAGATCCTTAAATCTGATGGCAAGTAAGTGTGAGGTGAAGTAACTTTCAGGGAGCAGAACAGAAAATGTACCTACAGTGAGCATCACAGAGTTTTGTATGGAAGCAGAACTGAGGTGTGGATAACGTTCTAGATATACTCAACTTGGATAAAATTCACACCACGTATCACAGAAGCAACCACAGGAATTCCTATTTTGAATTGTTTAATCTCCTCGAGGCAGTGCACAAGCCATCTTACTGGTCTGGTGATGAGTGATTCTTGCCACTAGCAAGTTTCTCACTGCAGAGCCCTTACCACATTCACAATTTATATCTTCCTCTTTCCCTCAGCTTCCTTCCACAGCAGCCTTCTCCTTGGCCTTGTCCTCCAGACTTGTCTTCTGTAATTATTATTCCACTTTTATCTAGCTCATGCTTTATTAATTCCATATTTCAACTGCCTGTGAGTGTGACTCTCTAATGCTGTGTTTGTACAAGGCCTTACACAACAGGGCCTGTTTTCCACATGATTTAAGCACGATTAAACCTATTATTGCTTCCTAAACAAGCACTGCCATTTACTTACCCTTCTCTTTTAAATGCCTGGGAGGGAAGGTCACGAGCAGGATTCTCTGAGATCCTTATAGCTTCCTGCATAGCTGCCAGCAAACCATGTCCTCCTTCTCCCCTCAGGTCTGGTCCAAAGCATTCTGGCCGTCGAATAAGGAGCTTGACAACAACACTGGCATTTTCCTCAACACTTTCACCTGAGGACCAAAAGCATTATATATCATTTTTCCTGAAAAGTATTCTTAAGTCAGAAGAAATTTCCACCTGAATTTTACAAACTATAAACCTACTCACCTTAAAGCAAATCCCCATCCTTATTTTTAAAAGCAAAAATATATCAGATGAGATTTATTAAAAATACACCACATTTTACAAGTTACAGTATTGCTTTCCTACATTCAGTCTGGGAATGCTGATTTCATTAGCAGGCAATTTTGCTTTTTATGGTGAATCATAGAATCATAGAATCACTACGGATTGG
>VXBP01004863.1:0-134780 GCA_013400115.1 Rhinopomastus cyanomelas | reverse complement strand
AAGAGACCCAGCTCCAAGGTCTTAAAGATGGGAACGAGGCTGGTGTGAACGGGGTGAGTTTTGTGGCGCAAGACTGACTCCGAGTTCGTGTTAAACACGACGTACAGAGGGTTGTCTCCCCCTTCCCTGCGGGCGCAGAGCAGCTGGGCTCTGCCCCTGGAGGGGGCTCCGCTCCTTCTGAGGGGAAGTGCTGCCCTCTAGTGGCGCTGCCTCAGAACGGCTCCCCTGACGCCTCCCATCTCAAAGCAGGAAGAGGACAGACTCCGACAGACTTAAAATTAGGCTTTTTGAACACGAACTGGCGTAAAACACCCCAACCAACTAGACCCACGGTCTCATTAATCATAGGATCATAGGATGTTAGGGGTTGGAAGGCACCCAACCACTAGATGATCTTTCGAGGACCCTTCCAATCCCTAATGTTTTCTCTGTGAGAATGTGAACTCTGTGATATGAGAACTCAGTCTTGGGGTCCAGCNAAAATTAGGCTTTTTGAACACGAACTGGCGTAAAACACCCCAACCAACTAGACCCACGGTCTCATTAATCATAGGATCATAGGATGTTAGGGGTTGGAAGGCACCCAACCACTAGATGATCTTTCGAGGACCCTTCCAATCCCTAATGTTCTCTCTGTGAGAATGTGAACTCTGTGATTTGAGAACTCAGTCTTGGGGTCCAGCTGGGTCCTGCTGATGTCTACTACAGCTCATGACAAACACAAGAACAACTCTATNTTTCGAGGTCCCTTCCGATCCGTAATGATTCTATAAGAACAACTCTAAGTTCTGAACCAAAAAGCTAGGAAAAAACCCTAGAAGAACCTTATAAAAGAGCCAAAACACCCTCATGGATCGTATTGATGTCCTGGGGTATCTTATCCCCCACAAAGAAATGTCCAGCCTTTCATCACCAACCTGCCACTCTCAAGTGTAGCTTCCTGGAGAAGGTATAAACAGGCTGCTGGTGTGTTTTACCCCCTAACTGTTGTTTCTCTCTGCCACTTGCTTCTGGGAGCAAACAAAACCCCTTTGTGCAGAGCAGCTGGCACCTACCGTATTCTCCAAAGACCAGGTACGTGTGCTTCTTGTGCTGCACGATCCAGGAGACAACCTTCACGCCGAGCCAGATCAGCAGCATCCCCAGTGTGGCATCAAGGATGAAATTAATAAGGTAGCTAAGAGTAGAGGAAAATCCAGGTTTTAGCTGTATTCATGAGCCTTACTCAAAATTTGTTAGAATATGCAAAAAAGTAATCCCACAAGACTTAAAGACAATCCCACTTAGTGGCCCAAGTGCACTTCCTTTCTCTTGCACAGGGTTTTCCTGTAGTGTTACCAGCAGCTTCTTCATTTGAAAGGCTGTTCATCAGAGAAGGGAGCAGGTGCCACCAGCAATCACTGAACAACAGAACATTAGGGATTGGAAGGGACCTTGAAAGATCCAGTCCAATCCCCCTGCCACAGCAGGATCACCTAGACCAAGTGACACAGGAACTTGTCCAGGTGGGTTTTAAATGTCTCTGGAGAAGGAGACTCCACAACCCCCCTGTGCAGCCTGTTGGTGGTGCTCACTTAATCATACACCATCAAATGTTTCCTGGGACAGCCTCGTTTAAGGGGTACCCCTGAAGAAAAGGAATGTTTCTGTTTGCAGTGTGCTTTGCTCTTAACTAGGATGAGCTCCCAAGTTTCAGGGAAACAGGAAAAAACACTTTAGGAATTTCATAGGAAAAGTTTCTTGGACAGCACCTCTGCTCAGCAGAGCAGGCAGAAGGTCCATCTGATGAGCAGCTGTGAAAGGCTCCTGCACCCAGGGACTGAGAAGCAGAAGGTTCTTGGGAGAGAGGTGATGAGCCCTGGCTCAACAGTCAATGTGCAGGGGTCCCCCAAAAGCCCTCCATTCGGGGGGGTCCCCCAAAAGCCCTCCATTCGGGGGGGTCCCCCAAAAGCCCTCCATTCGGGGGGGGTCCCCCAAAAGCCCTCCATTCGGGGGGGGTCCCCCAAAAGCCCTCCATTCGGGGGGGGTCCCCCAAAAGCCCTCCATTCGGGGGGGTCCCCCAAAAGCCCTCCATTCAGGGGGGTCCCCACTGCAGATCTAGGAGCTGAACCCATGCTACACCAAGAGGCTCAATGGATTTGCTCTGCAGCCTTGGATGTTGAAGCCTCACTGGGCAGAGCATCAGAGGCAGGAGACCTGTAGGGACCTTTTGAGGATTTAATGTTCCAAGGTCTAATCTAGATTTTGGTATTTTAATGAACTCCAGAGGAAAAAACACCTCTAAAACTTAAAGTGAGCTGATTTTTTTCTGGCCAGTCTTCTATTACTGGAGTATCTTCTGCCAGGTTTCCACAGCATGAACAAATCGCCAAGCACGGAGCTACGGGAACGAACATTTCCTTTTCTAGAACCTGATACTGCCTCTGGATAAAGACACTCAGGAAGAACAATCTGCTTTTGATATCCACGTTGTAAACACAACATTAAGGTTTTCCTACAACCAAAGACTTGGACTAACTCATCCCAGTTTCCAGCTGCTGGAATTGGAGAACTCTGACGTGAATGGGAGGCTCTGGTGATTTATACTGGGCAACAGGAGAGCCTTGAAGCCCAAGGACTGTAGTGTTGGAGGGGTTTTTTTGGCCATCCTGATTCAGGAGGACAAGTCAGGCAGAACAGGAAAATGTTAAACACAGCAAGGCAAAAATAAACTGCCCTGAAGGACGCAGCTTCAGCATGAAAGGCTTCACCCTACAGTAGCTTCTGTTTCATAAACAGCAATCAATCCTTGTGGAGGCTCTGTCTAGCCCCAGGCAAGCTTGTGTCTGCTTAAAGGAACATAGAGTCATGAGGGATTGGAAGGGACCTTGAAAGATCAAATCCCTAATGATTCTATGGGGAGAAATGGCCTCAAGTTGCATCAGGGGAGGTTCAGATTGGACCTTATAAAGAAGCTCTTTCCTGAGAGAGTGGTTGGGCGTTGGAATAGGTTGTCCAGGGAGGTGGTGGAGTCCCCATGCCTGGAAGTGTTTAAACAATGAGTAGCTAGAGCACTTGAGGCCATGGTCTAGGGGTTGGGGTGATGTTGGGATGAAGGCTAGACTTGGTGATCCTGGAGGTCCTTTCCAGCCAGGATGATTCCAAGATTCCTTTGACAGATATAGGACAGAAATGCAGGTACCTCGTGTACTTACAGAGAGCAAGGGTCCTCTTCTGTGAGGTCCGATAGGAAAACATTGGCAAAGTGGATGAAGAGAGCACCTATGGCTTGCTTGGAGGTATCATAAAACCTGAGGGGGAAAAAAGGCATAAAGATCTGTGCTCTGGAGTGGTAGGAGCACCATCACCCAAGTGAAGGGTGCCCAGATCTGCTTTCATCCAAGATGCACAGCATTGAACTCCTGTATTTTAGAGGAACCAAACTGAGAAGACAAGATTTTCATCACTAGGCTTGGCCAGTAGCAACACACTACCAGGCCAGCCTGACTGTGTGCTGGCCCCAGCCATAGGGCCACCTCTTAGCAGCCCATAAACCTACAGCGTGGAGATGCTCTGTACAGGTGTCCAAAGGTGACAGCGAGACCCAGACACCAACGCAGAGATAAACATGTTGACTGGTCTATTCCTGTGCTGGGTCAGGAGACAAAAATCATGGAATCACAGAACTAGGGATTGGAAGGGACCTCCAAAGATCATCTAGTCCAATCCCCCTGACACAGCAGGATCAGCTAGACCAAGTCACACAGGAACACATCCAGGTGGGTCTTAAATGTCTCCAGAGAAGACGACTCCACAACATCCCTGGGCACCCCTTCCAATGCTCCATCACCCTCACTGGGAAGAAGTTCCTTCTCAGATTGATATGGAACCTCCTCTGTTCCAGCTCACACCCATTGCCCCTTGTCTTATCACTAGATGACACTGAGCAGAGCCTGGCACTATCCTCCTGACACCCACCCTTCACACACTTACAGACATTAATGAGGTCACCCCTCAGTCTCCTCCAAACCAAGGAGACCCAGTTGATTAGTAGAATTTAATAACAAAGCTGGACCGTGCCTGGGAGACAGCCCATGTGCAGGTTGGAAGGACCATAACCTCTAGGTTCAATAACTACATTAAACTCAAACTTTTCTTGAAGAACTAAGCAGGGAGCTTTACTTTTAGGGAACACCAGCTCCTTTATGGAGATGTCCTCAGGAAGCAGCAGCAGAGCATCCTGCTCTGGCAGGGGGATTGGACTGGATGATCTTTCAAGGTCCTTTCCAATCCCTAATGTCTGTGGTTAATGTCTAGATACCACCCAGGATATTTAGAGGCTAGGAAACTGCTGATACCAGGTAGCATCACACAGAGATGATGCTCCAGGTTGAGAACTCACCATATCCTCCAGGGCCGCCTCTCCTCCTTTGGTTCCCTCAGTCGTTTCACTGCAAAGAAAATCAGAGCAGTCTCACTAGCCAGCAGAGCCAAACTGATGACACACATGTGCAGCCTGTGGTGGCCTTCCGCACAAGAGCTGTCAGAGAGTTCTGGAGGACCCTCAGCATTGGCCAGTGTGAAGCTGAGCAAAGATGCACTGACCACACACTAGCCAGACCACAGGCAATGCCTGCACCCACAGGTCCGAAGGATGAGCAGCAGAGGCGTTTGGGACATGGGTGTGACTGGCGGGTGTGACTGGCTGGTGTGACTGGCTGGCATCCTTCAGCAGGGGAATGGGACTGGATGATCTCTCGAGGTCCCTTCCAACCCCTAATGCTCTGAGATTCTGTGAAGATTTGCAACGTTCCAACAGATATTTTGTTGGGTAAAAAAACCTCACAAAAATGAAGGGCATTGAGCAGCCCCGTCTTGCTTCGAGTTGAGGTAGCCAACAGCTACCGCTAGGGCTAGATGCATCGTCGGTATCGCTGCTGCCTCCAGAGCTCAGGGTGCAGATCCCCGAGCTCGCTGCTGGAACCATCCTCCTCCTCGGCAGTGCCTGGAGCTCAGAGCAGGCAGCAGCTCAAACCTGCCGCAGCCGCTTCCCAAACACACCGCCAGCTTGAAAAGGATTCACAGCTCAAATGAATGAATGAACCTCTGACGTGTTTTGAGGGAAATGGGAAAGAAAAATAGCTCTGTGCATCCCTTCAAAGCCTGACAGTCCGGCCAGCGAAGGGATCCGAGCAGAGCAGCTGCTTCATGGTGCCATCTGGTGAAACCAGGAACCTGAACGCAGCAGGACACGGGAGCAGGAATCGACGTCCAGCTCTGTCCGACAAACCGCTGCCAGAGAACAGGTCAGCATCAATCAGCAAACCCTTCCGTGCAGCCCGGCTGTGCCCGGTACTGGGCTGGTCACAGAATCATTAAGGACTGGAAGGGACCTCGAAAGATCATCAAGTCCAGTCCCCCTGACACGGCAGCATCACCTAGACCAAGTCACACAGGAACACATCCAGGTGGGTTTTAAACATCTCCAGAGAAGGAGACTCCACAAACCCCCTGGGCAGCCCGTTCCAGAGCTCTGTCACCCTCATTGTGAAGAAGTTCCTTCTGATATTTATATGGAATCTCCTGTGTTCCAGCTCACACCCATTGCCCCTTGTCCTATCACTAGATGACATTGAGCAGAGCCTGGCTCCATCCTCCTGATGCCCATTAGCACTGCCATGAGTCCACAGACTGCACAAACTCCAACAGAGCACAGAACCTGAGCACAGTTGAGGAGGGAAGGGACCTCCAAAACTCATCTAGTGCAAGGCCCCTGTAGTAAACAGGGACATTTTCAACAAGGTGCCCTCAAATGTTTCTAGAGATGGGGCATCTAGCACCTCTCTGAGAAACCTGGGCCAGGGTCTTAACCACCCTCAAACTAACAAATTTCTTCCTTCTACCCATCCTCAATCTCCCTCTTTCTGTTTAAACCATCACTCCTTGTCCTGTCACAACAGACCCTACTGAAATGTCTGTTCCCATCTGTATTGACCCCTTTAAACCCTGAAAGGCTGCACTGAGGTCTCCCTGGAGCCAGCTGAACGGGCTGCACTAAGGTCTCTCTTCTCCAGCTGAACACCTCCAACTCTCCCATCCTGGCCTCTCAGCAGAGGGTTTCACCCTTAGAGCAGCATTTCTGTGGCCACCTCTGGCCTCACTCTAACAAGCTCATGTCTCTGCTGTGCTGAGGAGCCCAGAGCTGGATCCAGCACTGCAGGTGGGGGTCTCACCAGAGTAGACTAGAGGGGCAGAGTCCCCTTCCTCAAGCTGCTGGCCACGCAGAGTAAAATCCATCAGTGAATCTGTTTCATTGTGACAGCATCTTCACTCCTGTGAGCCCTGGAACCTACTCCCATTTGTAGAAAAGCAGCCAAAAGCCAGAACAGACGGACCATCTCCCACTTGTTGCAGCTACTCCTTCTTCATCATCATCACAGCAACATGCAGTGAGCTGCTGCCTTCAAGTCTGCAACCAAAGGGACTTTTTTCACTGCTGACTGGTCTTGACTCACAAAGATGCTTCCCAGGGCAACCTGGGGCTATGAAGATAAGGACCCAGCATGTCCCAGATGAAAGCAGGAAGATCAGAGCCAGATGCTTCTGCCGGCTCTCCAGTGTGATAAGGAGATGCAACTTTTATAGACTTCAGTTTCCTTCGTGCCTGTGGGAGGAGGAACAGGGCAGAGAACACTTCTGGCCCACCTTACATCACTGGCACTAGCAGCGATAAGGGCAGTAAGATTAGACACAAGCTGGTATCTAGCTCTTTCCTGATTTCCACCCCACCCTCTGGCTACTCTTTCCGTTAACTGGGGAGCAGCTAACGGCTCCTTTCCAAGTAAAACCCACCCTTTTAGAGCCAGGAACTGATCTAATCCAGGCACAACACAGTAGCTGGTCCCATGGGCATCCCTTAAAATACCCAGAGGGAACCTGAACAACTCTGGTTATAACCTGAAACAAGGCTTTTCCTTCTCTGTGGAACAGGGTGGGCTCGTTTTCCTGGGAAATGCCATCCTGCTCCAGCCTGGAAAGATGCAGGAATTCCCCCAACAGAAGCCTCAACACTTCAGAAATACAACTTTGTATTACTTTTATGGGCAAGTGGGTAGGGTGATGTATGACAAGATGATCCCCCTAACCCAGGACTTGGGTCACGCACTTGCAGGGCCATCAGTGCCACCCTTCAAAGGCACACGAAAGCACCACCCCACTGACCTGATCCACTACTGCCACTAACGAGTCATGAAGCAGCAGCAGTGTGAAGATTCACACGGCACTGCTGCAGCAGTGGGTCAGAAAAAACACCTCATCTGGATGAGTTTTCCTCATCCAGCTGAATGCCACCACCAGACATCCCTGCAGCAACAACTGCCATCAACACAAACACAGTCTGTCATAGAATCATTGGTCTGGGTGATCCTGCTGTGGCAGGGGGATTGGACTAGATGATCTTTTGAGGTCCCTTCCAATCCCTGATGTCCTGTGATTCTGTGACTAGATGATGTTTTGAGGTCCCTTCCCACCCCTAATGTTCTGAGATTCTGTGATTAGGGATTGGAAGGGACCTCGAAAGACCATCTAGTCCCCCTGCCACAGCAGCATCATCACTGATGCTTCTCAACAGGCTGTTTGATTTCTTCCCACCCACAAGCAAGAGACTCTTGGACCAACCAAGCTGTTTGAGCAGCCATGAGTATTTAAGCTCCATCTAATAAGCTCGTTCAGCTCACAAGACAAAGAGCAGAGGAGGGGTCTGAAGGCCACCAGGCCAGCCAACTGACCACTAGCCCAACCACGGGAGCACGGCGGTGGAGTTTCATTATTTTCCTAACGAGAAGTGACATGTTATGTACCCACAGCCACTCAGGCTAGAAAGACAGTAATTCAGTGTGATGAGATGACAAGTGTGAGGTAAGAAGTTAATGGTGTGGTGCCTTGTTGAACACAGCTTGTCACGGCTCATTAGATTTAAGAGAGTTATCCGGGACTGTGTAATTACCACAGACAGTAAAACTCTTGTATTAAAGATAAAAGCCAGTATTATAGGGAAATAATTAACTGCTTAATAGGGCATTGACTGTGGAGAGCTGCAGCAGGCTGCCTCCAAATTAAACCAGAAATCCAGCCAAGAGTTGGAACAGGCAGCAGAGACCTTTGGCAGCTGTGACCCAGAGGTTGCGGCAATGCTAAATCAATAGAGAAGTACCATCAGGTCTTCAAAAACTCAAGGAACTGGAGAACTGCTCTTTGAAGCAGCACTGGGAGCATTGTAGGGCTGTGAAGGAATGGGCTAAGCAGCAACTGCAAAGCATCTTTCTCATCTTCCAGGTTCTGTTGAAAGCCAAGCTGTGGTGTGCACAACCTCAGACACAGCTGGCTGGTGCTGGAGAAGCACTGGAGACTCCTTGGCCCAAATCAAAACATGTTTCCCCTTACTGATGTCAACTCAGTGCTCCCCCAGCTGTAGACATAGAATGGTAGGGGCTGGAAGAGATCTTTGGAGATCATCTAGTCCAATCTGCCTGCCAGGGCAGGTTCTCCTAGAGCAGATCACACAGGAGCAAGTGTTGAATGTCTCCAAAGTCATAAACTCCACAACTTCTCTGGACAGACTGTTCCAATGCTTGGTTACCCTCAGCATTTAAATACTTGTCCTTATGTTCAAGTTGAATCTCCTGCTCTCTAATTTATGCCCATTGCCCCTTGTCCTGTCTCCACGCATCACTGAGAAGAGCCTGGTCCCATCATCACCCCTTTGGGTGATGCTACCTTTTGCTACCATGGCTCAGAAAGATCAATTGACCCTACAGGATTACAGATTTCTGTCTGCAGCAGAACACCAGAAAACAAAAGGGGTTTGGCCTCCCAACAGGGCTAGAAGCCACAGCACTGATGACTTTAACTCTGCTTCCCCTCTCAGCTTTGCTTATTCCCAAAGCAACTCAGCTGTCCCACGGAGAAGTAGCTACTGCACATCTCATAGAATCATTGAACATTGGGGATTGGAAGGGATCTCAAAAGATCATCCAGTCCAATCCCCCTGACACAGCAGGATCACATAGACCAAGTCACACAGGAACATATTCAGGTGGGTTTTAAATGTCTCCAAAGAGGGAGACTCCACAACTCCACTGTGCAGCCCCTTCCAGTGATCTGTCACCCTCACTGGGAAGAAGTTCCTTCTGATATTTATATGGTACCTCCTCCGTTCCAGCTCACACCTACTGTCCCTTGTCCTATCACTAGATGACATTGAGAAGAGCCTGGCTCCATCCTCCTGACACCCACCCCTCAAGTATTTGTAGACATTAATGAGGTCACCCCTCAGTCTCCTCTTCTCCAAGCTAAAGAGAACCAGCTCCCTCAGCCTTTCCTCATAAGGGAGGTGCTCCACTTCCTTCATCATCATTGTTGCTCTACGCTGGACACCCTCCAGCAGCTCTGTGTCCTTCTTGAACTTAGGGACCCAGAACAGGACACAATACTCCAGATGTGGTCTCACTAGAGCAGAGTAGAGGGATCAGCTAATCACCCCACTTCTGATCCACCCCCAGGTGGATCTGACCAAGCTCAGGTGTGCTTGGCTGAGAGTCAGACCACCTCCTTGATCAACATCATTGCAATCAACCAAAGGATTCACAAGCTGAGGTTTGGAAGGGAGACATCATCTCAGTCAAAGCTTCTCCAACTTGACTTACAGGAGACACAAGCCTGACCCCAACACGCTCAGCTCCTGAGGATGAGTTCTGAGATGAAGCCAGCATCAGAAGTATTCAGAGGACCTTCTGCACCATTACTACACTCGAATTGTGAGCAGTCCACCAAAAATAAAGTCTGCAGTGTGCAGATCACAAAGCCCACCCCTGGGGAAACACTAGCAAGAGGTTCAGGACTTCACTTGTGGCCTCTGCAGATGGGGACTCTGAGCTACTGTACAGGGGAGGAAACAGCAGCTCTTTCCCTGCCCAGCCTCTGTGTTATTTATAGGCCCTATGGTCTCCAATAACACATTTCAACCAATTTTGAAGGACACACCCTTTCCCAGGCTTTTTCCAAGCCCTAGGCAGGAAAGAAGCCAACACACAGGATATGGAGGCCAAAACCCTGGGGTCTGCACTATTCTTAGCCTGAGCATGCAGCCACTCAGACAGCCCGACCAGAGACACAATAGGAGGAAACAGCAGCCACCACTGTCTGCAGAGAGCAGCCAACATGAGATCAGCGAGTACCTGAGCTGCAAGCACTCGAACACGGGTGGTCCATCAGTTCAGGGAGCAGCAGAAGCCTCGTCAGCAGTTTAAGGAGACAGATTACTATTGATTAATGTCTATAAATATGTGAAGGGTGGGTGTCAGGAGGATGGAGCCAGGCTCTGCTCAGTGTCATCTAGTGATAGGACAAGGGGCAATGGGTGTGAGCTCTGTGTCCAAGGTGGTTTTAAACATCTCCAGAGAAGGAGACTCCACAACCCCCCCGGGCAGCCTGTTCCAGTGCTCTGTCACCCTCACTGTGAAGAAGTTCCTTCTCGTATTTGTATGGAACTTCCTATGTTCCAGCTTTTGTCCTATCACTGGATGACGCCAAGAGTTTCATTCAGCTTTGCCCTGGAGCAGGTGGTGGTGACTCTCTTCATATGAAGCATCACTACAGATCAGGCAGCTCCCTTGAAAAACAGGTTTTAAACAGAGAAGGCTGTGACTTAAGGCAGCAAGATCTGAAATCACTCAGACAACACTACCTGAAGAATGACATGATGCAGCTGGGCTGGCAGTTGTCATTAAAGTCCATCAGCCATAAAGTCTTCTCACAAATGCTGTTAAAAAACCCAAACAGCTGGAAAACCCTCCCTAAGGCTTTACTGCTCCATTGTTTCATGACACCAGACCAGTTTTCCTATAAAATTTCATGTATAGAGCTAAAGAGTCACCTGCAGCATCAGCTGCTCGGCACACGCTACAGAGCCGATCCAGCAAGGTGCTTCGCAGCCCTCGCGTTGCAGTAACTTCCACACGGTTCCAGTCTGCCAGCTGAGCCCTCCAAGTGGTTTGTTCCCTCGGACACTGGGAGCCTCTCGCTCCTCACTTAGCAGGGGGCTGTCACCTCTTGGTTTAGCTGTTCAAAAGGTGACTCCCAAGAAGAGGTCACCGCACTCGCCAGCTGAAATGCAAAAGCCCTGCAGCAAGCGGCGCAGCGTAACGAAGCACATCAAGCGCTGCGCAGCCCTTCCAGCTCACAAAGCGTGACCTGTGTGTTCAAGCTCAGCCAGTTTTCAGAGGTACTGAAGCAGAAGCAAAACGTCTTGAGAGCCCTGCCATATGTGGCTCTTTTGGCTTAACCCACGAGCCTCCCTGTAAATCGCAAAGCCCTGCGCTTCACACCTCCAGAGACACAGCCAACCTCTGCGGGTTTGCTTTGCCCCAGAGGGAAAAAGTCATCTGCAGCAGTGAAGTGTGTGTGTGGGAGTAATCAACATCATGGGAGTAATCAACATCAAACCACCGTGCTTTTGTGTTGGAGGAGGCAAAGCCCAGATGCTCTTGTGTCCTGGGCAAATTCCTCTTGGAACAGAACGGAACTCAGGACAGACCAAAGTGCTCTAGCAAAGAGGGCAACAATTGGAACTGGATGATCCTGTGGTCCCTTCTAACCTTAAGTGACTGTGTGACTTGGTCTAGGTGATGCTGCTGTGGCAGGGGGATTGGACTAGATGATCTTTCGAGGTCCCTTCCAGTCCCTAATGATTCTATGATTCTCTTTCCTGACATGTACTCGCACTTCCACCCACCCTTATAAGAGGCTTTCGGAGTAAAAACCAAAACACAGACTCCTAGAATGGTTTGAGTTGGAAGGGACCTCAGAGATCATCCATCTCCAAGCCCCTGCCATGGGCAGGGGTGCTTCTCATCAGACCAGGTTGCTCAAGGTCCCATCCAACCTGGCCTTGAACACTTCCAGGGAGGGGGCATTCACAACCTCCCTGGGCAACCTGTTGCAGCATCTCACCATCCTTACTGTAAAGAATTTTCTCCTAATATCCAGTCTAAATCCACCCTCTTCTAGCTGAAGTCCCTCACACATAAAATACCACATGGAGAGCACTTGGGACAACTCTGAAGCCCAACAACAGCGCTGCAATTGAAATGGTGTGGAGCAACAAGCCTGAGCTTCCCACTGGGGTTTCTCCCACTGCTCTGGGCAACTGGGACCAGGGTTTCACCACCCTTCACATAAAGCAAACCTCTTCCTTAGTTCTAGTCCAAATCTAGTCTCTTCTAGTTCACAGCTGCCATCCCTATTGCATCCCTATTGTCATCCACTAACAAGTCACAAAAGGCTCCTTAAGGTTGTTTTGTACAGCAGACAAACACAAGGGCTAGTAAACCTTATTCAGGACTGCAGAGAGCTGCTGAGACAGTTTCAGGAAGAGAGGAAATCCAAAGAGAAATGTGCTTAGTTGTCTTTTCATGGTGTTTGAGGTGGGGTAGGAAATACCTGTACCAGCTCCAAGAGCTTTTTTCATCCACAATGGACAAGAAGCTCCTCTAACTCCCAGAATCTGTTTCTCTGGCACTACAGTTGTTCCACAAAGGCAGCTGTGGCTAAAATTCCTGTACGAGTTCAACATTGATGTCTTAGAATCACAGAAGGCTTTGGGTTGGAAAGTACCTTTAAAAGTCATCTTTTCGTTTAACGCCATCATCCCTTGTCCTGTCATAACAGCCCCTGCAAAAAAGCCTGTCTCCATCTTTCTTCTTGACCCCTTTAAGCTCTGAAGACTGCAAGCAGCTCCCCCCAGATCTTCACTTCTCCAGGCTGAAGAGAACGACACTCCCAGCCTGGTCCGACAGCAGAGGGGTTCTACCCTTGCATCATTTCTGAGGTCTCCCCCTGGACCCACTTCAACAGGTCCATGTCTTTTCTGTTCTGAGGAGCCTGGAGCTGGACCCAGCCCTGCAGGTGGGGTCTCATCAGAGTGGAGCAGAGGGGCAGAATGTCCTCCCTCAGTCTGCTCTCCACGTGGCTGGACATGCAGCCCAGGATATAGGTGGCCTTCAGAAGGTTTTGCTTTTCAGGGTGCAACCCTGGACCACATTTGCTAATCTACAACCCCCCTCTTCCTCAAAAAAAGCCCCAAAGTCTAAACAAGCAGCAGCAACTGCAGAGACTCAAACCTTGAATCACACCCAGCATCTGCAGCTGAGATAACTGCAGCTCAGCTGAGTGATGACCAAGACAGAGCATTAGAAGCTTCTTCAGATGGGACTGCACAATTTCCCCAAGGCCAAGTTTTTGCACAGGAAACTGGGCTCTCACACACCCACCCCACGGAGTTGTGAGGCTTTGCCACCTCTTCATTCAAGTGTTTGTGTCTCAGTCCTTGTAGCAACAGCACAAGTACCTTCAAGGCCGCTGCAGGCAGGTAGGAAGGACACCAACTCGTTGTCTTCTGCTTGACAAACAGGGAAGAGCTGCAACCAGAACAAATTCTGAAACCTGACTACAGCCTTGTTGGAAGAGCAAGAGAGTGGTGGGGGCTCTAAGGAACTGTCATCGCTGTTGCTCGTGGCTGTTGACAGACTAGTGTAACCACGTGAATAGCTTTCCCAACTCCCTACCAAATCTGGCCATCATTCACTTCTAGCTTCTGTTTTCACCACGTGGAAGACTCCTTTCCTGCACCCCACAGCAAGGGGGAGCAGCCACCTCACTCATTCCATTTAGACAATTGTGCTAGACTAAGTAAACTAATGGTTTAGGTTGGGAGGAACCTCAGAGATCTTCTAGTCTCAACCCCCTGCCATGGGCAGGGACATGTCTCACCAGACCACGTTGCCCAGAGCCCCATCCCACCTGGCCTTCAACACCTCCAGGGATGATGAAGCAGTCACAGTGTCCCTGGGAAACCTGCTCCATTGCCTCAGGAACACACAACCCCAGTGTGTTGTGTTACAGTACCAAAGGGATAAGTACTGAAGGAAGAAGTACCATGCATGGACTGACGCTGACTCCCGTGACAGTAGTGCCCCAGGATCTAGGTGAGGCACTTACCCAGCAGGGACCACACAGCTTGATGCTGGCCTGTATGAAGATGCACCTCAAGGTTCCCAGTAATCACAGAATCAGACAACATTAGAGATTGGAAGGGAACTTGAAAGATCTAGTCCAATCCCCCCACTACGGCAGGGTCACCTAGACCTAGACACACAGAAACACATCCAGGTGGGTCTTAAACATCTGCAGAGAAAGAGACTC
Source organism: Rhinopomastus cyanomelas (assembly GCA_013400115.1). Taxonomy (NCBI): domain Eukaryota; kingdom Metazoa; phylum Chordata; class Aves; order Bucerotiformes; family Rhinopomastidae; genus Rhinopomastus; species Rhinopomastus cyanomelas. The sequence continues at coordinate 120,542 of VXBP01004863.1, read as the reverse complement.
CACAACCTGCCTGCATGACCCATTCCAGGGCTCTGTCACCCTCACTGGGAAGAAGTTCCTTCTCGTATTGATGTGGAACCTCCTGTGTTCCAGCTCACACCCATTGCCCCTTGTCCTATCATTAGATGCCACTGAGCAGAGCCTGGCTCCATCCTCCTGACACCTACCCTTCAGGTATTTATAAACATTAATGAGGTCACCCCTCAGTCTATGTTTCTTCAAGCTCAAGAGACTCAGCTCCCTCAGCCTTTCCTCACTCCATCATCTTTGTGGCTCTGTGCTGGCCTCTCTCCAGCAGTTCTACATCCCTCTGGAACTGAGGGCCCCAGAACTGGGCACAACATTCCAGATGTGGTCTTGTCAGGGCAGAGTAGAGGAGGAGGAGAACCTCTTTCCATCTGCTAACCACCCCCCTCTCTGATCCACCGCAGGATGCCATTGGCCTTCTTGGCCACAAGGGCCCACTGCTGGCTCATGGTCATCCTGATGTGCACCAGGAGCCCCAGGTCTCTTTCTCCGACGCTGCTCTCCAACAGGTCACATCTCTTTGACTTTGCACACACACATCACCACCAGCTCAACAGACTCCTATAACCACATGGCTGATAGAACATTTCCCTTCCCGAGGCTGCTATCAACCGGGCACCCGAAGAGCACCAAAAGCTGCTTCAACTCTTTTATCACCCAGTGTAAAGTTGTTGGTAAACCCACCACCACCTCAGAGGGCTTGGCGTTTGCCTGCAGACATCCTCAACAGCCCATCTGAACAAGCCTCCACCTGGGAACGTGTGAATGGGGCAGAGATAAGAAACAGCTGGTGCGAATCCAGAGCCGCCCCCCACCCAGCCCAGCTGCAGCCCGAGGAGATCCCAGGGTTGTAAACACATCTGCTCTCGGGGTCCCAGCCAGCAGCCTCCTCCCCAGCTTTAGCCACCGAGCGGATTCACAACGAAACCGCACAGGTTTCAGCTTTCGTTTTCTCCTCATTAACCAAGAGGTTGTTAATCTTCAAGGAAATCTTAGCCCTTGCAGCGGGGGGAGGACAACTGTTAGCTCGGGGGTTGATGATTTGCTAAGGAGGGGTTGCAAAGCCTTCACCCAGGGGGAGTATCTTGCTCGGATCAACTGATGTCCTTGGTTTTATGGGGCACCCCACAGACTTTACGGGCCCATTAACCCCATACGCTCCCACCACCGAGGGGAACAGACGCACCGAACTCATCTTCGTGCTGTCAGTACTTGGTGAAACACCAGCAGCCAAGTGTCACAACCGGGCTACTCCAGCTGCAAGAAGCCCCTGGGTGCTGAGGGAGGAACTTGTTGCAGTTCTCCCCGGCAGCTTGGTGCGAACCGCGGAGCCAGAGCCCTTCAAAGTGGTTTCCAGAGGGCAGAGAGGGACAAGCCAGCCTCGAAATCTGCGGCTGCTTAGCTGGGAGACTTGGAAGGTCTCAGCTCGCCTTCACCACAGGCTTTAAACAAGGAAAACAGATCAAGTTCTGGCACGTTACTCAACTTGTGCTGAACCACTTAACCCCAAAAAGAAACGGCGCACACATTGCTCCGAGCACAAAAGAACAGGGAAGTTTGTGGGGTCTTTCGGTGGAACCCCACTCTGGAAGGGACCTCCGGAGAGCATCTAGTCCAACCTGCTAGAGCGGGATCACCTCAGAGAGGAGCCCACAGCCCAGCTGCTGCCTCCCTCCACCACCCTTTCAGAATTAACCAGCCAACCCCATTCTCCAAGCAACCTTCCCCCGCCACTCGCTCACACCCCGAAACTTTCACCAAAGTCAAACAAACCACCACCCCAGAGCAGTTTCGGGCTCTGTTTTAACACATTCGGATGCCTCTGTCACCCGCCCTGTTTGTGTTGCCTTCTTCCCCATAACCCATCCCCTTTCACCCCCCATTAAAACGTTCCGAGTGACCGAGCAATCGCTCACACAAGCGGCTCCGAGCTGCGGGGCCGCGCTGCTCCGTCCCCAGCTGCTGAACGAGAGTCTGAAGAAGCAGCATCTGGCGGCCGCTCGGCTCCGCAGCAGCATCAGCCCGGGAGCACCGCGGGTCTCCCTGCTCACCCTGCACGGAGATGCCACACAGGGGATCCCCGGGGTGCCACCCCCCGCCCCCAATACTCACGCATGAGGGTGCTGAAGGCGCACAGGGCCAGCAGCCCCTGCAGCAGCACCCCGAAGCGACCCAGCAGGGCGCCGCTGCCGCAGCCGTGCGCTGCGCGGGGCGCGGACATCCGTGCGGAGCGGCCGGTGCGGAGTGACCACCAGCGCACAAAGGCGGCTCCGAACCGCCCCCCTCCCGCCTGGGACGGCCCCAACCGGCTGCGGCCACACCCCGGGGCGGGGGAGGGAGGGGGTGGGCACAGCTAGAGATGGGGATGGAGATGAGGACTGAGATGGGATGGGGGATGGAGATGGGATTGGGGTGAGGATGGGAATGGAGGTAAGAATGGGGATGAGGATGGGACTGAAGATGAGGATGGAGATGAGGATGAGAATGGAGATGGGATTTGGGATCGAGATGAGATTGGGGATGAGGACAAGAATGGACATCATGGTGGGATTTGGAATAGGAATGAGGATGAAAATGGAGATACAAATGGGACTGAGGATGGGAACAGAGATGATTATGGGATTTGGAATCAGGATGGGGATGAGGATAGGAACGAGGATAGGTTTTAGAATGGGAATGGTGATAGAGGGTCCCAGTGGTGTTCAAGGTGCCAGACTGTGGGAAATCCTGGTGAGGTTTGAAGTACCAGGTTGGGGGGGCCCTGATGGGGATATGTGTGCTGGGCTGGGTGGGTTGGGGATTCTGTCAGGTTTTGGGATGCTGTGCTGAGGAAGGTGCTGAATTTGGGAGTCCTGGCTAGTTTTGGAATGCCTTGGATAGAGAGGTCTCAGCAACATTTGAAATTCTGGTTTTGGGGTATGAAGGAGGTCCCAGTAGTGCTCAGGCTACCAGGTTTGGGGAAATCCTGTTAAGTTTTGGGGTGTTAGGTTGAGTGAGTCCTGGCAGGGCTTAAGGTGCTCTGATGGGAGAGGTCCTGGCAAGGTTTGGGATGCTGGGCTGAGGAGGGTGAATGGGAGTCCCAGTGAGACAGGGCAAGTTCTGGTGGGGTTTGAGATACTGGGTTGGGGGGAAGAATGACAGTGACAGCAATTGTGTGGTGCTGGGCTGGGAGAGCATGAAGTCTGTCCCAGGGGGGTTTGGGGGTACTGGACTGGGGGGGTCTCAGACTGATCAAGGTTGGAGCACTTGCCCTGGTTGAGGAGGGTGAGGGAGTTTGAGGTGTGACAGCTTTCAGGACAGCTCATAGCAACCTGCTTCTCCTGTTGAGAAGGACATCATGAAGACAGACTGGGGTGCTTCCCAGTGGGGTGTGGTGGGAGGACAAGGAATCAGTGAATACATTGATCTGGCTGGATGTAAGGGAAAACCTTCTGTCCAGGACAGCAATGACACAGGTTGCTCAGTGAGGCTGAACAGACGCATCCTTGTAGGTTTTCGAGACTGAACCTTGAGTATCCCAGTCTGATCTCCGAGCTGAGCCTGCTTTAGGCAAGAGGGTGGACCAGACATCTCCCTAGGTTCTTTTGAACCACAGTTACCCTATGCTTCTGTTCCTGTGCTCCATGAAAAGATGATTGCAGGGTCTGCTGATGGGGTCAAGATCTCAAACCACAGCCTCAAACCTGGTTTTATGTTGTTATTCTGTGTAATACTAGTCCCACCCTCCCTCACAGCATCCTCCCCACAGGAGAGGTTTCATTTTCTCTCTTTTTTCAGTACAGTTGAGCCGAGCTTTAGGGAGCCCTGAGGGCACAGACTCGAGCTCTCCTTCCTGACTTTGAGACGTGGGGGGTTATGTTTAGTTAGATGCAAATCTCATCAAGCCTGACACAACTCTGAGAAATGACCCCAAAAACAGTGGTAAATGCTATGAAATAAGGAAATCATGGGAATTGGCCAACTTCCTAAGCAGCTCTTGTTTGCAACACAGGAGGGAATTGTGTTACACGTGGGCTTGGGATTCCCCTGTCCTGGTGAGGTCACCAGTGCCAAGTCCGGGCAGAGGTTAACTCTGGGTTGTCCTTGCTCCAGCTGCCTGTGGCTCTCTACACTGAAGTTCCCCAGCCCCTCAGCTGAGCCAACGCAGCCCTGGTGCCACTGTGCTGACTCCACGTCGCTGAAATAACCCCTGTCAGAAAGAGTCTCTCCTTGATTCAAGGGCGGATTGTAGTTTGGGATGATAGATGTTCATTTAGCTCCCCCACTTTAGTCATGGTTTAATCATGAGTTCAGCCAGCAAGCTGGAAGTTGGATCTTGCCAACTCAATTTCAGCTGATTTTATGTGTGTAAATGTTAGCTTCATAAAAAGGTTCGTTCCCCGGAGCTGCTAAATCTGATTGTGTTTCCCAATCAGTGGCTTTTATATTAAATTCTAAATCAAATATTAGATTTGATGCTCTTCTGTGAGCCAGATGAACGCACTCTGTGTGGAAACATCTATTAGGGAAACACGTATCTTAACCCAGATTTACTCAGGCTCCAACAGTCTGCATTTGCTCACATTTCCTGGGCTGCTGCTGAAGGGCCATTTTCAAGAATTGGTGGCTGGATGGTAATTTTTCACCTTGGAGTTGCCTCTGATTCCACTTGCCCAGTGCAGCAAATGGCAAATACGCAGGGGATAAAGTAGTCATTTAAAAGTAGCTTGGTAGTTCTCACACAAAATTGCATTTTCTGTGGATAACCTGCAAATGATCTGTAAGAGATGGTGTCACTGGGCTGCACAAGGGGGAAGTTCCTGTGTCAGCTGGTCTGGGTGATCCTGCTGTGACAGGGGGATTGGACTAGATAATCTTTTGAGGTCCTTTCCAATCCCTGATGTTCTGTGATTTATGGGACAGCCAGCCAGTGTCCTCATGTTGAGTTTCTGAAGATCTGACTCCTAATCCTGCTTGAAGCTACTACTGACATTACTTGTCAGTCAGTCCCTGGTGGTCACGAAGATGTGTGGTTCTACCACTATCCTGACACCCCCTTGTGAGAACTTTTGCTGGATGTGGGACCAGTCTAGGTCACTGTTTAAATGAAAAGACCCTAAAATATTAGGAAACAGGGATCTACCCAGCTGGCAAAATGTTAAATATTCACAAAATTCATGTTGAATGAACCAGAGAAGACCTTGGTTGTTTCCCCCTGAGTTCTATTGATCATTGAGAGTCCTGCAATACATTTCTAATTTGCTGGGACCTGGAAATATTCACTACTTCCAAGCCTTCCACGAACACTTGAGGTTCCTCCACAAGCCATCTTTGATGTTTTATAGGTGCTACAGCTAAGATGTTGTTTCTACTTCCCTCAATGCATTTTTTTACAGCTGCAGCAGAGATATTATTTCGATTCAGGCTGCAGACAATCACTCTGAAGGAGACCCCAGGTACCTGCAAAGACCAGCAGATCCTCCCTACTTTAATAACCTGTTTGAGAGCTGCCTTTCACATTCACAGTGCAACCTCAGCTGCAGAGCTGTAGCTTAGGAACATGATGGAATCTCATTAGTACATGACCTCATGTGACAGAAGAGGTGGGGAGGATGATGACTTTGGACCCACTAGCCACACAGTCTTAATACACCCCAGAATGTCGTTTGCCTTCTTGGCAACAAGGGCACACTTTTGGATGATGGACATTTTGCTGTCTACCAGGATTCTAAGATCATAGAATCACAGAATTGTAGAATCATAGAGTCATCCAGGTTGCAAGGAACCTCCAAAGGTCATCTGGTCCAACCACCTTGCAGTAAGCAGGGAACACCCTCAACTAGATCAGGTTGCCCAAAGCCTTGCTGAGCCTCTTCCCAGAGCCCTGCTGAGCCTCTTCAAGGCTACTCTCCAACAGGTCTACCCCTAGCCTGCTCTGATGTGTGGGGTTTTGTCCAGATGCAGGACTGCAGCTGATCCTGTTGAACCTCATTAGACAGGTTGTGTCACAGACTTGTGTCTTCTTCATGAACCTCTTATAAGGCCTTTATACAAGCCTGATTTAGCTGGAGACAGATGCCATGGCAAGGAGCAAGAACACAGATGCATCTCTCGGAAAGCAGGTCCACTGTGATTGTAATGGGAAAGTGTTTAGTGATGAGAAGTGGTTTCATTTCCAGGAGCTGTCTCTCCAACTCCTGGAAAGCAGAAGGGTGCAACTGCTAAGAGTGAAACTCTGTTGCACATCATCTCAAAAGGAGAAACAAGGCTTCTTGCTTGTAAACAGCCGTGAAAAACAGAGATGGGAGTTAATAGGTTTGTTTGGGGATGGGAAGGGGGGTGGTTTGAAGTTCTGTAAGCATCAGGAAGGTTTGCAGGAACACCAAATTCAAAGTCATTTTGCACACTCTGGCTTGTCTTCTGGGAGGAAAATCACTCTTTATTATTTAGGGTTTAATTCAAAGTGTAGATGCAGTGCAGCAAAACTGTGGTGGGGGGATTGGACTAGAGGACAACTGGCTGCCAGCACCTCCCCTTGGCCTGAGACCCCTGGCAAGGATACTGCTCTAAGAGCTTGAGTGATTCCTTGCTTCCTAAGTGGCCAGTAGCTGCAAACACTTTGCAGCTTCATTAAGGACATTTTAAAGACTCACTGTGCACACAGAGTCTTCTAGATGGGAGGGTCTCCTGACAGCTTTGTCTGACCCTGTCCTCCATGCAGTAAACAATCCTGCTTACTTTGCCTCTAACTCTAACCCTAACCCTACTCTCTTTCAAAAGTCACATTTGCAGGTCAAGCCTTGTTAAATCACTGTTTTAGATCAATAAATGGTTTGTTCTCTCTTGCAGGCGAAGTGTATAAACCCATTTATGACATTCAGTGAAAACACTTCTCCTAAAGTCTAATCTAAACCCCTCTGGCACAACTTGAGGCCACTTCCTCATGTCCTATCAGCATGGCTAGTGATTCAGGAGGACTGCACAAACGTCCTGTTAGATGTCACCAGCTCTCACTGACCATGTCCCACGCTGTGTTTCAGGATCAGTGACAGCCCATAAATCAGAGCAGCTGATTCACACAGCACAGCTGGGTGACTGGGGGCACCTTCTGCTCACACATGGGTGAGGATGTCTGTTCACAGCCAAAATCCAGCTCTTTTGCCTTGATCCTTCCAGGATCTACACATGGGTTATGGGAGAGAGCAGCCTTTGTGGTGTCCATGGGGTCCAGCAAAACCCAGGTCACTTCTCATCGGGAAGAGTTCTGTGTTTGGGGCTGAACTTGTGCCTGATGCCCTTTGCAAGTATTTCTGGGCAGCCAGGGTGGGTGCTCTGGCTTCTCCCCCTCTCTGCCTGCCTGATTCTACACGTGGCAGCAGCTACAACTCTTTTTCAAGCTTGGATTTTCACATTTGGCTGCAGCTTTGTGACAGACGCGGGAGCCGAGACTCTGCATGATTTCAGAGTGAGAATTTCAAACAGACCAGATGCTCCTGTTGGACCAAGTCTTACTGGGGCTCCGTACAAGTCTGAGGCTGCTCGCTTGTAACCAGCCCTGTCCTGGGAAGGGTTATTGGGAGTCAGAAAGTGGAGAGAAGAGTAACGAGGCCATGCTGAGACAGTTTAGGGAGTTCAGCTGCAGAAGACAAGGTCCAGAGAGGACTCAGTGTGGCCTTTCAGTGCTTAAAGGGGGTCAATAAGGAAGATGGGGACAGACAGATGACAGCAGGGGCCGTTGTGGCAGGACAAGGCATGGTGGGTTTAAATTAAAAGAGGGAATCACAGAATCACTCTGGTTGGAAAAGACACCTGGGATCATCGAGTGCAACCACTACATGCTCACCCTTAAAACTTATCCCTCAACATCTCATCCAAACAATCTTTAAACACATCCAAGGATGGCAACTCAACCACCTCCCTGGGAAGCCCATTAAGATTCAGACTGGATAGAAGAGAGAAACATATTACATCGAAGGTGGTCAGACACTGACCCAGGTTGCCCAGAGAGGCTGTACAAGCCCCATCCCTGGAAACATTCCAGGTCAGGTTGGATGTGGCTCTGAGCAAGAGGATCTAGTTGCAGATGTGTCAGCAAACTGCAGGGGGTTGCCCTAAATGTCTCATTTAAATGTCTCCTCCAACCCAAACCATCCTGTGATTCTATCAACACAAGCAAGGACTTTGAGGAACTGCCTTGTGCAAACCTGCTTGCCAAGAATGTGAGATGCTGGGGTCACACTCACAGCTGGTTACAGCCTTTTGGATTTCTTGAAAATGTTCCCTCACTCCTAAATCCTATTTAAATCAAAGAGGGATTTAAATTCCCCCTGTGGAGCTGGCCTTTAGTTCACCTAGATTTCACTCTTCAACCTGCACTGTGCCTTCAGTACAGGTGAGATTTTAGGGGCAGGAAAGTTTATTCCTTTCTCTGGGTCCTCTGGATCTGAACAGCACCAGAGCAGAATCAGGTCCTTGCTGAACATCTCTCACTGTATTTCTCACTGAAAACTAAATCCAGGTGGTTTGATTCCCCAACAGTCCATAGAGAGCTCCAGGGCACAATCAAAGGGGAGTCCTCGTGTAGACACCTGCAGTGATTGCCACCCATTCTGCTGTGAGTCCTCTAGCTTCAAATGAGAAAACATCTCATTTAGCAGGGACATGACTTGTTTTCTGTTACATAAATAAATGCATCAGAGAATCCACCCATAAGGTCTGAAAGCTGATGCGGGCTATCACAACTGCTACCTTCCTCATCCTCACCAAGACTTCACCAAGACTGGGCAAGAGGAAAAGCAGGAGAACAGAAAGCACTGGGCTGCAGCTGAGGGTTATGTTTCTGCTCAAGAAACTGTATTTCTAAGTCATGTAGGTTGCCAGAGGAGCAGGTAAGACCTGTGAGCACATAATAGTCTTAAAAAAATGTGGCTTTAGGGATAGTTCAGAGATTTTGCATTGTCTCAAGAGGAAGTGGATCCCAAGTTGCTGCACCTCTGGAGAAGAGGGATGCGACAGGGAAGGAGCCAGGTAAGACCTGTGAGCACATAATATCCTTCAAAAAGATGTGGCTTTAGGGATAGTTTAGAGATTTTGCATTGTCTCAAGAGAGAGTGGATCCCAAGCTGCTGCACCTCTGGAGAAGAGGGATGTAGCAGGGAAGGAGGCACAGGATTTGCTCTGGAGGAAAAGGCTCACTGGTTTGGCAAGACTCAGTTATAAGGTACAGGAGACTGACACTTCCCAGCAGAGAATTCTTTAAGGAATGTATACAGCTGAGACACTCATCCTCTCTTCATCTTAGAGATGGGGAAACTGAGGCACAGATGCTGTCACTTGTCATAAGTAACAGAATCACAGATTCAGAGAACTGCTTAGGTTGGAAAAGACCTTTGAGTCCAACCATTCACCCAGCTGTACTAAGTCAACCTCTAAACCATGTCCTCGAGTCTAGAATAAAACCAGGGTCACCTATAGGCAGACATGAACTACCAAAGGGGAGTAGACTGAAATGAGATCAGAAAACAGATTTGGGGGGGGGGGGGAAGCTGTTTCCATCTTTATTTATTAACCCACGTGCAGGACTTGCTCAACAGAGTCCTAGCAAGGAAAGTATTTATACACCTTCCCCCTGATCCCTGGACCGAGCTACTTATTGCTGAGCTCATTATGACCTTAAATATGTTACCTATTACCTTTAATGGCATCTTGTAGGCTCCTCCACTCATCTGCATTCCTATTAACTGTGCTTAGCAACCTGCCAGCAAAGAAATAGAAGTGTCTTCAAATTAAAATAAAAAAATCAATTATGCTCTTAGGGGCAGATGGAGATTAAGCTGAGCACAGTGTACACTTACTCTGTTGTGGAAGCTGGGGCCTTTATGTGCAATTAGTGGCATTTCATTCTTAATCTGCCTCCTTAATATAGAAGAAGCTATTAAAAGAGTAAAAGCCATCCACAAGCCCATTTCACAGTCAGCTTCAGAGAGAGGCTTCCAAATGTATCATTTTAATGGCTGGTTTGTATAGAAGTAAAAAATTGCCTCCATGCCCCTTCAATCCTTCACTGTTATTTCAGGGGTGGGGGATGAACAGGGGCTGGTGGGAGGGAGGAGAAGGTCGAGTGTATAATTGGGAGATGGTGCTTTGCTGCAAGGGGAGATATTTGCCAGAGGATCCTGAGCACAAAGCTCGTCGCGGATGGGCTTCTGGGCTGCTGTAGGAACGTGCCAGGGCATTTCTGCACACAACTGACCAGCTCATAAATCTGATTCAGTGTGGAATCCGTGCGAGTGCCTGGGCTGGCTTTCAAGTCTGCTGTGCAAGCAGGGCACGTGGAGAGCCAGACGACTCAAGGTTTTGGATGCAGCGATAGTGAATTTACTCAACGTGCAGCAACGGCTCTGAGCCCCCATCGGGGAGGACTGCAGGTGTGAGGCACAACATACAGTTCTTAATAAGACATGAGCTCCTAAGTCATCCCTGCCATGGAGAGCCTTTGGTCTTCTCCTGACATTACAGAGATCCTTCTATTAAATTGAAGGGAAATGCAGGAATTACCTGCTTAGCATCACAGAGTTGGGCAGGAAAAGTCCTATTAAATTAAACCCACACCCACTGTCACGCCACCTTGTATCTGGGGTCTTCATCCATTTCCACCACCGCATCCTTTCCCTGGATCTGCACATCTGTGTGTGAGAGCTCAGCTACTCCTGCCTCAGATTTCCCAGCCTCCACTTCCAACATCAAGCTAAACAAACCAGGGGGTGTTTTCTTGCTGAGGAACAGCTTGTAAACACTCAAGATAAATAAGGAAGCTGTTAATAACTGAAGAAAAGAGCAAGTTCTTGATATGGGAGGGATATCTTCTGTAGCGCAGGCATGATCAATACGACTCATAGCTATAAGCCCCGGTATCGAACCTCACTGCTGTGATTTATTGGATATAATGTGCTTCCTTTTCATTTACTGCTAAGGTGGAAGAGCTATTGTTTAGCACTGAGACCACGTTTTCTGGGCATTCTCGAGCTGCAGACATGATGATGCATTGGTTCTGATCTTCCAGTTAATGTTAAAGGCAGTCATCGCCCCTCTGCTGCATAGCCATGACCCCTACACAGAGATTTCTTTTGAACAGGCAATAAAAATGAGTAAAATTAGGTAAGTAAGCTGCAATAAAGACTGCTTTGGGCTGTGGATTTGATGTGTGGGTCTCCACATACTTGTGTGCATCCCAAGCAGGGGTTTGCAGGGCAGCTGCTGCTGGATAGTCTAGGGATGTCTGACCTTGAGGTGTCCCATTTGAGAGGTGATGACTCCTTTGCTGTGCGCTCCTTTGAGCTGCTGCGGGGGAAAGGGTAGAGCAAGGGATGGGCTTTCTACCCCTGCAGCCAGGGAGAGGTGTGAAGCAGCGTGAGATTACAACCCAGTGGGTGTTTTATGAATCCCAAGCCAGTAATTTTGCTGTTCACAGTGTTTAAGAAGCAGGAGTTTGACTGTGAAGATTAACGAGGGAGTTTAAATTTCGGATTAAGTTCACTTATGCTAATCTATTCTTCGGCTCAAGCTTCAAACGCCTGCCTTCGAAAAGCCCAGCGCTCTTTACACAAAGGTAAACCGGGCATGAAGAGCTCGGCACCTGCGAAGTGCAGCCGGCACGGGATGCTCCTCTCCAGGAGATGGCACTGCGAAACCAGGCTTCAGCATCCCACCGCCCGCTTCCAGCCACCCGCTGCTCTGGGCTCGTTGAGGCCGGTGAATAAAACGAAGGCCGAGGTGTAAGTAAGTGATAGCCCCGGACTCAAGAATCAAGTCCTACGTGGAGGGGAGAAGATACAGAGAAGCTTCACTATGAAGCCAGAAGCAGTCCCACAGAGAGGAGATGTCTGAGGCAAAGGAACGAGTCATGGGATGGACACTTGGCAATGGTGGTGTCCCCTCGGTCTCCTTTCTGAGACCTCCTAGTAGATACTCTCTGCTTCAGCTCATTCAGGTTGGATACTGCCAAGTGTCCACAGATCATAGAGCCAGAGGATGTTTTGGATCTGAGAAACCTTCAAAGGTCAGCTGGTCCAACCCCCTGCAGGGAGCGGGGACATCTGCAACTGGAGCAGGTAGCTCACAGCCCCAAACAACCTGACTGGAATGCTTCCAGGGATGGTCTTCTGCCACCTCTCTGGGCAACCTGGGCTAGTATCTCACCACCCCCAGCATAAAAAATGTATTCCTTCTACCTAATCTAAACATCCCCGCTTTTATTTTAAAGCCATCGTCCCTTGTCCTGTCACAACAGCCCTTCTTAAACATCTGACCCCATCTTTCTTATCAGCCCCTTTAAGCACTGGAAGGCCACATCAAGATCTCCCCGAAGCCTTCTCTTCTCTAAGCTGAACAACCCCACTTCTCTAAGTCTTTCTTCATGGGAGAGGTGCTTCCTCCCCCAGGTCGTTTTTGCAGCAATCAGATCCACCAGTGTGATGCCACTTCTTGCAGGGTGGTGTGATTCAGCAGGACTTGGACTGTGCAGAATGGGCTCTGCTGCCATTCAGTGGGACCTGGACAGGATGGAGAGATGGGTCGGGAGAAATTTTATGAACTATGACATCTGGCATGTGGGCAAGAACAACCCCAGGGACCAGTATAGGTTGGGGACTGACCTGTTGGAGAACAGCGTAGGCGAAAGGGACCTGGGCATCCAGCTGGGCAGCAGGATGACCGTGAGCCACAAGTGTGCTCTTATGGCCAAGAAGGTCAATGTTATCCTGGGGTGGATCAACAAGGAGGTGGTTAGTAGATTGAAAGAAATTCTCCTCCCCCTCTACTCTGCCCTGGCAAGACCACATCTCAAATACTGTGTCTAGTTCTGGGCCCTTCAGTTCCAGAAGGACATAGAACTGCTAGAGTGAGTCCAGTGCAGAGCCACAAAGATGGTGAATGGAGAGGAGCATCTCCCTGATGAGGAAAGGCTGAAGAAGCTGGGCAGGACAGCAGGAGACTGAGGGGTCATTAGTGTTTGTAAATATGTGAAGGCAAGCCAGGAGGATGGAACCAGGCTCTTCTCAGTGGCATCTAATGACAGGACAAGGGGCAATGGATGTGAGCTGGAACACAGAAGGTTCCACATCAATCTGAGAAGGAACTTCTTCACAGTGAGGGTGACAGAGCACTGGAATGAGCTGCCCAGGGGAGCTGTGGAGTCTCCTCCTGTGGAGATATTTAAAACCCTCCTGGACATGTTCCTGTGCAACTTGATCTAGGTGATCCTGCTGTGGCAGGGGGATTGGACTGGATGATCTTTTGAGGTCCCTAATGTTTGTGATTCTGTGTGATCTGATGGCAGCATCCCAAACCAGGCAAATGTCTCCCAGAAGTGGAGCTTGTCTAGCTGCTCCCAGACAACCTCTGTCCATTCTGATAGTGTCTATCACAAATGAACACCCAGAGCCTGAGTTTTAATACTTTATTATTGAGTTCTCCTCATCATTTGCACTACCCACAGGGTTGATGCCATTTGCTCACGTTCATGAGCATGTCTAGACACTGTGTGCAACTACAGATCTTGTCTCAGCACCAAGTTAAACCTGTAGGATGCTGTGAGTCCTTCAGGAACATGAGGTCAGAAATGGGTACCCAAACGCACATAATCCTATATCTCCTAAAAAGGGAAAAACTGTCAGTCTTTGTGCCAGAACATTCGTGTGTACGTGCCTCTGCCTCTTTGAGTATGGGATCATACACCTGCCTCTTCTTCAAACACCTGAACATGATGAAGACAGCAGCCTGGAAATAGGGGGAGTTGTTGTGATCAATAATAAATCCTGGAGATTTGCTGATATCTGATCTAAAGTGATGGGACTGGATGGATTTTATGAGGTTGGACATGCTTACGCTCTCTATTTACACTGGGAGAGTCCAGTGTTTCTCAAAGCTCTTTCTTTCTCTCCCAGAGATGCTATGAAATGTATTAAAACAGACTCTCTCAGCTCCTGCAGTTCTTGTCCACTTAACCAGCTATGAGCAAGACCCGAAGTCTTTGCTGCCAACAGAAGCTGTCACAGTCATCTTCACATCAGATCTGATACAAACCTGCACTGCTTCATTCATGTCTGCAAGTCTGCTTGTAGCAGTCACTAAGAAAAAATTCCAGGGGGATTTTCTTCCTCTTCCTTCCACAGAGCTAATTTAGACCACAAACTCTTCAAACATAACGCTTTCTTCTACACCTCTACGCACGGGGCCAAATGCACTGTCAGCGCTTCAGAAATAATCTCTAAATAAGAATAGAGGGCAGAGCAGAGAAAACCAAGGCCAAGAGGGAAGAAGCACCTCCAGAGAGCTGAGTGGAACAAAAACTCCTGCAAGAAGCACTTAAGCATGAATGGAAATAAAGCACAAAGGCATCTGGTGTTAATGGGAAGGAGACTGAGAAACCTGTGACATGTGAGAGCTGCTGTGACTCCATCCCTGTGCTGGATGATGGTAGCATCTCCCACTGCCAGCTTCAGGTCAAAATATGCTGCAGCCAGAGGAATCTCAATGTAACCTAATTTAGAGCGGGTTAGAAAGAGCAGGAGCACAGACATGGTGTTTGCAGAGCATCTTCCTTTCAAAACCATGTGGAAAATCTGAAATGTCACCATGCTGAAAATGTCAACCACTTCCATGATCATCTGGAGAAATGGGGCTTCAGTGCCTTCCTGGATTCTGGTGGGATTTTGCCTTGTTTTGGAGCTCTGCCAGTGTTCCCTTGCTGGTTCAAAATCCCATCCAGCCTAAAGCCTGAAAAATATAAGCTGCTTGATTTGTATGTCTTACAGGAACTCTGCTGGAACAGGAGGGGCTGAACCCATCTCCATGACCTTTCAGAGATGGGTTATGAATGGCAGGAACATGGGCTGTGGTGAAGAACTGCCCTGTTTGCAGTATTTACTCTTTCCCTCAGTCTTTGCTGTCTTCTTCATGACTATATCCTCCCCAAAAATCATGCCTTCATCTCTATTCCCCTCCCTTGTCTTTTTCCATAACACCCCTATAGAGTGCAAAAGTGTCTGTGAGAAGCTGGTGGAAAATAAAGGTTATGGGGAGAGTGGAAGAGAAAGGGGATGGTGATGCGCAGTGGTGGATCCCCAGCAAGGACCGGGGTTCAGGGGAGATTGCAGTGGGACAGAGAGGAACTGAGGCCACACGTGGGAAATGGTTTAGTGGTGACCCGGCAGCCCACTGCCCAGGCTGCGTCAATGGGCGGACTCGATGATCTTAAAGGTCTGTTCCAACCAAAATGATCCTGTGAGTCTGTGAAATCAGTGCTGCACCCTGAGGAGGTGTGAGACCATCCTCCCTGCAGCACTTCCCTGCTCCCGCAAGGAGGGATGCTCATACGGTCACCTGGACACTTCAAACCTCTGCTCAGAAATAACCAGGGAGACAGTGACTGCGATTGCGTCTGAGCCCGTGGGGTGAGGGGACAGTCCGACAGCCTTAGGTAGGGGAAAACCATACCAGCACTGGAGGTGGAATTTCACGGTGGAAAAGACAAAGCCCCGGAATGGTTGCAGCTTCGCAACAGGTTTCCTGCAGACCTGTTGAATATGTGAGCGCTGAGCCAGCTCTAATCCCGGAGGATGCTCCAGAAACATCCACTTGGCATCCTCAGCCGTATCAGGGATGCGGTTCCTGCCTGCCTGAAGGAGAAGCGAGCCGGGACCCCAGAAATCCCCAGCAGGAAGCATTGCACAGCCCCAGGGCAGGGCTGCAGGGAGGAGTGAAATCCCCGCAAAATACCCCCCGGTCCCCGCTGCTGAGCGAACCCGGGTGGGGAAAGCCCGGCCGGAGCATCCCGGAGAAACCCGGTTGCAGAGGGAGGTTTTAACCCCATCGCACTCCGAGGGATTTTTCTGGGGTCCCCAAGAGAAGCAGAAAGCAGGGCGGGGGACACGGATGATCTAGTCAGACTTTTCCATCCGGTGGAAAGCTGGGGGCCGATTTTGTGAGGGGAGCAAGACAGAGATCCAGAAAAATCCCGCAGTCTGCAGATCCCACCTCCCTCCACCAGCAGAACCGCATGCACCGCGCAACGCATCCCCTGCAACCGCGACAGCAAGAAATAACAACAAAAATCACAAAAATCAAATGACAAATAAAAATAAAAGCGTAACTCGGCAGAAAAGTTGCGCTTGTGCCCGCGGACGGGCGCGCACGGGTGGGTTTTGTGTCTTGCCGTGTGCCTTCTCTCGGTAGTTTAATTTTTGAATCTATTTTCTGCAACAGGGAATAACCGGGTGGTGCCGGAGCCCGGAGCGGCGGGGCCAGGCGGGCTGCGGGGCGGTGGGGTGGGAAGGGCTCGGGGTTTTTTTTTCCCCATTCTCTCCCCATCTCCCTCCGTGGAAGTTTCTTGAGGGGAAAAAGCCGACATAAGAGGTTGTGGAGAGCGGAAAACGGGAGGCGAAGCTCCCACTTTGCTGGCGGTATGGAAACGCTTTATGGAATTTTTATGGCATTTAAAGCGCCGAGAGGGTGGGGAGGGGAGGGGAGGGCGAGTCCGCGTTGTCTCCAGCTCGAGGTGCGGGGGCGCCGCGGGTGCGCAGCCCCCGGTGATTGGGAATGAGTACGTGATTGTATTTGTTTTACTTTTTTTTTTAAAAAAAAAAACCTGCTGAAAAAGGTCATCGAAGGAGTTGGCTGCTAAATAGTGAGGGGGGAAAAAAAAACCGAAGCCCTAAAAAGAGCGGCAGGCATGCGCACTGCGCGGATGCCATATTGGAATGAGTCTGCCGCGAGTGCGGGCGGAGGGACGGCTCGGCTCCGCGCAGCCCCGCGTAGCACCGCGCGGGTCTGGCCGCTGAGGTGCGGGGAAAATTAAGGAAAAATCAGGAAGGGAAAACACCTCCCTCCCTTAAAAAAAAAAACACCCGAAACTTGCCCAGGTAAGGAACCGCGCCCGGCAACCCTCGAGGATCGGCAGTTCTTTCTCCTTTATTTATTGGCTTTTGCAGCGCTGGGGCGGAGAGAGTCGCTTTTCCCCTTCTCCGAGCGATTCAAAGTCTTTTTCGAAGTTATTTCGAATTTTGCATAATTTACATATTTTTTTAAATTCTTTTTTTGGGGACGGAGGAAGCTGGGTGTGGATTTTTGTTCTCCGAAGGGATAAAACCGCGGTGGAGTTGGTGTGAAGTGTCGGCGAGCGAGGGGCGGTTCGGGCAGAACCACGGTGCCTGCGCTCGGCTTTGGGGGTTCGGGCAGAGCCCGGTGCCTGCGCTCGGCTTTGGGGGTTCAGGCAGAGCCAGGTACCTGCGTTCGGGTTTGGGGGGTTCAGGTAGAGCCCGGTACCTGCGTTCGGGTTTGGGGGGGTTCAGGCAGAGCCTGGTACCTGCGTTCGGGTTTGGGGGGTTCAGGCAGAGCCCGGTACCTGCGCTCGGCTTTGGAGGTTCGGGCAGACCCACGGTGCCTGCGCTTCGCTTTGGGGGTTCAGGCAGAGCCAGGTACCTGCACTCGGGTTTGGGGGTTCGGGCAGACCCACGATGCCTGCGCTCGGCTTTGGGGGTTCGGGCAGAGCCCGGTACGTGCGCTGGGTTGAGGGAGGGTCTGGAAAATCCCGGTACCCGCGCTCGGCTTTTAGGGGTTCAGGCAGACCCCAGTATGTTGTATGGGTCGGGGGTTTCGAGCAGACCCCAGTACTTGCGCTCGACCTGGGGGATTCGTGCAGACACTGGTACCTGCGCTGACTCGGGGGATTCGGACCAACCCCTGTACCTGATCGGGGTTGGGAAGTGCAGAGGGTTTCTTTTTACCTCCAGGTATCGCGTTTTAGATGCTGTCATGTCTCTTTTTTCTCTTCTTCCCCCTCCCACCCCCCCTTTTTCCAAGTCATAGCTGTCGTTTCGGTGCTTTTACTCTTGCAAAAGAGTTATTTTGGGGATACGGGTGGGTTTCTGGGGAGTCTGCATGGGAAGAGGGGGGAAAACAAAGAAAAAAGAAAAAAAAGCTGCTGCAAGAGACGAAAGGGGAGGAAAGAAGAGAAAAGAAAGCAATGGGCTGTGCCAAAACGTGCGGCCCTGGTTTGTAAGGATTTTTCCCCGTAGCGCTCCCGAACTGCGGTAAATGAATATTTATGAAGCTCGCCGGCTCAACATGGCGGGTTAAGGTGTCTTTAAAAACTGGAAAGAAACACTTTGAGAGGAGGAGAAGGCTCGTCGAGGTGCCGCGCGTTCGGGTTCAGCTCGCTCTGGTTGCTCGGCGAGGTGCGCTGGTGAATTTAATGCGAAGGGAAGGAGGATGGGGTCCGGCATTGGGGTGCCCCCTCCCTCTCCCAGCTCCCCGCAGCACTCAGCGGTGGGAAAAGTGTGTGCGCTGGGGAGTTAAAAAAACTCACCCCAAACCCATGAGAAGGGACATGCGGACTCCGGAGCCCGCCCGATTTGCCTTTGAATGCCAGAATTACAGACGTGCCGTGAGGAGAAAAGAGAAAGAAATTAACTAACACAATGTCCGGAGCCTTCGCCATGATTTATTTTGCATCGCGAGTAGAGATGTCCTGGTGGAGCTGTCAAACCTTCTTCTCGCCTCGGCGCACCCAGCTGGGGATGTGGGTTGGGTTTTTTTTTTTAATGTTCCCCCTGTTGTTCAGCGAAATCGCTCTGAAATGGGCACGCACGGAGATGCTGAGCAGCCGAACAAGTGGCCGGGGCTGTGCGAGCCACAGCGAGCGGCTGCTTCTGCTGAGAAATCCCCTGCCCCCTGCTCTTCTGCGAAGCGGAGTTCGCGAGGAGTTTGCAGGCAGTTGTTTGTGCCCTTTCGCAAACCTCTTTTCCAAGGGATTGAGGCTGCCTCGGAGATAGAGTTTCAGGGAAAAAACTTGCTTGTTCCTGGGCAGGGAGCGCTTTGCTGCTGCTGGGCTGGGAGCATTTCATCCAGTTAACTCTGGAGTGGCCGTGCCATGCAGCAGTGGGAGGTGATGGGATTCTCCAGGATCTCAGGCTGGCCGTACCCGGGTGGGGATGGAGGAGAAAGGGCTTCTTGGTGTGGGAAACACCTCGTCTGCCTTGCTCGTTTCCTGCACCTCGTGGAGATGCTCTCCAAAACCCCACAGCGCTTTTATTTATCAGGAGCTGTTGGTGTTGTTTACACATCTTGTCATGGAGTTTAGTTCTCCCCTTCCAAAAGGGCTCTGCTCCATCTCCCCACCCCACTTCCCCCGCCTTTCCCCAGCGCCTGCCAGGACCAAGAGTTGCTGCTCAGGGAGCCAGCAAATTCACATGGTGGTGGCGAGGGGGGCACAGGAGAGGGTTGGTGGGGAGGAGTGTGTGGAAGATTGTGATGCTTCGCAAAATTAGCAGAAAAGGGCATTAATTAGAAGCAGAGCCGTTTGAAAGGCACCTATCAAACAGTGGTGGGACTCGGGTGGTAAAAGCCAAGAGCTACAGTGGAGTACGGTCAGCCTGGGGATGTTCTGTGGGGTGACCACTGCAGAATGGAAGAAGTCTCCCCAGCCCCAAGCTTGCTGCCCCTTGGACAGGACGGCTTTTAAAATCAGTTTGTGCCCTTGGGGAGCAAAGTGTTGGAGCAGGGAGACCTGGTGTCTGAGCAGAGAAGCAGCTTTGCCTGGTTGTGTAGTGTGGGTGTGGGGATGTAGAGGGTTTGCAAAGGTCTCTGCAGTTCCCTTTGTACTCTTTTACCTCCTTCCCTTTTTTTTTTTCTCTTTGCTTTGGAGGGATCTGCTTACAAATGGGAAAAGCAGCCTAAATTGGTCCTTCCCTTGCAAACTTCCCTTTCTAGGGGGAACACCCTGCTAAAGCATCAGTGTTGCCTAGCTCAAGCGAACCAGCACCCTATCTCCCTCCATCCCAATAAGCTCCCCTTGGTTCTTTGCCCTCCAAGGGACAGCCACAGCAGCCAGAAGGGCAGTGTATAGGGGATTGCTTTGCTCCCATCATCTTTGCTCCTGTTTCCCGTGCACATCCCTCATGCAGCGCCAGGAAGCTTTTAGGTGCAAGGAAATTCGATTTCCTTTAGTGGGGGCAAAGGAGGAGCAGGCGAGGCAGGTTTTCTCTCTGAGAGTTGGGAGTGTTGCCTGGGTGAGCAGGGATGCTTTTTTTGTCTCCAACAGATTATTTATGGCAGGGAAGAACATATTCTCCCAAGTCTAATAACTTTAGTGCTTATAAAGGATTAGATCCTAATAACTCCTGTGATAAGATGGAGGCTCGGTGTAATCTGTTACCAAGTGAAAACCTAAAAGCCATTTAAATAGATAAAGCAAAGAGCTGTCAAGAGACTGATGCGCAGTAAACAACAAGGAAGAACCTTTCTAACGACTGAAGGGGGGCACGGGGTAGCAGGACAGTAGGTGCATTATAAGCATCACTTTATATATGAAGTGATATCTATTATATATCATTTCACTGATAGGTTGGGAAAACATTTACAGATACTCAACAGATGTTCTAAGGATGTTGCAGAGGTGGAGAATGTGTTTTGCACAGATGTAAGAACATCTGTAGAAGACAGTGCAGAGTTCTGTAGCTGTGATTATGGGTGATAATTGACTGGCTGGACAGACAGTTGATGTTTTAATGAAATGTTTATTGACACTTTATGGCAGCATTGCTGGAAATAGAATGAACACCACAACTGTCAGTACTTTAGGTGGGGGATACTTTTCCCCCACCCCTGGGTTGTGCCGTGGATGGGGCTGGCTCATGGAATTCATGTTTGTGTTTTCAGTGCTGTTTCTGGCCTTCCACAGCCATGGGGATGCTGGTCTGATATGAGAGCATCAGCGAGGGGATGTGTCCTTCCACTGCTGAAGGGCAGTCCAGTGGAGAAGGTGTAGTATTGCTTCTACAAGGACTTTTTGCTGGCTAAACTCATCTTAGTGTGGGATAGAGAGATAATGGAGAGCAGCCAAGAGGGTTTTCAATGCTGGTGATTGTTGAAGGAGGTGGTTGGTTGGTTGCTGACTCCACCAAAGTGACAAAGAATCACAAAACATTAGGGGATTGGAAGGGACCTCGACAGATCTAGTCCAATCCCTCTGACACAGCTTCATCACCTAGACCAAGTCACACAGGAACACATCCAGGCAGGTTTTAAATATCTCCAGAGAAGGAGACTCCACAACCCCTCTGAGCAGCCTGTTCCAGGGCTCTGTCGCCCTCCCTGTGAAGAAGTTCCTTCTGATATTTACATGGAACCTCCTGTGTTCCAGCTCACACCTCCAAAACCTGGGACAGGTAGCCCAGGCTTGGAAGTAGAGGAGCTGGAGGCACGTTTCTGAAGATACACCAAGATGAATGTGGTGATCACGGAGGCCAAGTTTTAGGTGACCAAGCTGATAGAGGTGTCAGAGGTCAGTGTGTCCCATACAGTCTGTATCAGCTGGTGCCACGGGGTCCTCAGTGCTGAAAAGGAAACGCTGTCGCTGTTGTTACCAGTGATGCTGTTTGCAGATGCTGAGCTTATTCTGTCATTCCATGTGCTGGTCAGTGGGAGCAGGTTTTTTTTGGATTCGAGTAGCCAGTGGTGCTTCATGAATATTTAAATCTTACAGTTTCAGGCTGTCTGTTGTTCTGTGCATGGCAGGTGTCTCTGATGAAACCAGTCAAATCTACCCTGTGAGGTTTTTGCTCATGAAGAAATAAACATTTCTCTTCAAATTCAGTGTTTCAGGAATGACTCCTGCAGCAATTAAAAATATTTGGCTTGCAAAACAGGGAAAAGCAGAAATGGGAGCTAAAACTCTGTCACTGACATTTAAAACAAGAAAAAACAACAAACCCCTTGAAGTTTATTTGGAGAAGGGCCTTTTGCAACACCCAGACAAAGCAGTTTTGGAGGGTGGCTGGAAAAAATGTGTTTGTAGTTACTCTGTTTTTATGAATCACAAGCATTTGCTCTAAAATTAAGTAGTAATAAAAAGAAAGGAGATAAAAACAACCCCAACCCAGCAGTTCTTGACAGCTGACCGAGAGTCTGCGTAGGTGTGAGGCTTAAAAAAAAAGGTGTGTGCAGAATCTTTGCTGTTTTTACTCTTACTTATGAATTTTACTTTCATGATTAATATTCTTACCATCACTGGGTGGCTTGTGCAGAGCAGTCCTGTTTTATTGGGTAACGTCCTGAGACCTAGCTTGAATATAAGTTACTGAATCACAGAACATTAGGGATTGGAAGGGACCTCCAAAGATCATCCAGTCCAATCCCCCTGCCAGAGCAGGATCTCCTAGATCCAGTCACACAGGAACACATCCAGGTGGGTTTTAAACATCTCCAGAGAAGGAGACTCCACAACCCCCTGAGCAGCCCCTTCCAGTGCTCTGTCAGCCTCACCATGAAGAAGTTCCTTCTGATACTGGGAGGTTTTGCATTTATTTGCTTAGCAAGGAAGATGAATTCCCTGTATTCAAATCCAGGAGGTGACATTCCTCTTGCCCTTGCATTGTAGGAGATCAAACAAGACAGCTATGAGCTGAGGAGCCTTAAAGTGTAAGAAGCCACATGGCCCTTGCCAGGACTTCTAGGTGCATTAAAAATAGCCCTTCAAAGAAAGAGCAAGAACAAATATATTTAACTGTTTCTTGGAAGGCGTATTGTGCAAAGTGCAGGTGTAAGATCAGTCTCTGTGATGCACTGTTGTGTGGATGATGATGGGGCATTGAACCTGGGCATTGTGGAGCAACTCATGCTTTAGAATCATAGACTCATTAGGGATTGGAAGGGACCCCGAAAGATCATCCAGTCCAATTCCCCTGCCACAGCAGGATCACTTCACTGGAGAAGTTATAGAATTAGAATCACAAGAGTCCACATGTGTAATGAAATAGACACCAGTTTGTCTTTTCTAAGCGAAATGGGATGGAAGTGGCATCATCAGTGTGACTTGTGGGACTCTCAGGTTCTGCATGGACCTTGGCAAGGGTCTGCTGGCTGCCCTTGGTGAAGGAAAGGAACCTCCTCTTCCTGCTGTTGTACCAACGGGTGGCAGGAGATGGCTGTGAGGGCTGGATCTTTCCATTTTGGCAGATCCTGCCAGTCAGTGAAGCTGCTTCTAGATGTGAAGCACCAAGAGGGCTGTAAGTGCCTGTAGGACTGAGCCCAACTGCTGCTCAGCTGTTCTGCTTAAATGAACCCAACAGTGCCAAGACCTGAAATGTCTTTTTTTTTTTTTTTTCCTGAAAAGTGTGGGAATCAGATGGCAGATGTTTCCTGGATTCTGGTTTCTATCTCTTGATTTTTTTGGCAAAAGGATTCCAACTGCTGCAGAGCACCACAGTGTGGAAGGCAGAACTGATTGTCCTGAGCGACAGGAGTTTTGGCTGGTGAAGACTGGGAATTGGGCACTAGATTAAGTCAGTGACAGGAAGCATTTTGTGTTTCCTGCTGATGACCTATCCCTTGGCTCATGAGGCTGCCCAGGGAGGTTGTGGAGTCACCTTCTCTGGAGATGTTTACAACCCACCTGGGTATGTTCCTGTGTGACTTGGTCTAGGGGATCCTGCTGTGGCAGGGGGATTGGACTGGATGATCTTTCAAGATCCCTTCCAATCCCTGATGTTCTGTGATTCTGTGATAAACCTCAGTATTGTTCCCTCTTCAGAAGTAGGTGGATAGTGCCATGACCTTGCTTATGAATGTCTTTGCAGGATCTGCAGCACACACAACTAAAACAGTAGACCTGGCTTTACTGAGGGGGGATTGGTGGGAGAGTTAAGGGACCCTACAGTAGCTCTGCTGAGTCCTCCATGCCACCAGATGTGCTAGTAGACATGCAGACAGGCAACTTGTCCATGATGTCTCTGTTGAGCAGACATGTCTGTAGAAAGCTCTGCCTTCCCACCACCTTTCATGACAGTGTCTTGAGCAGGATCTGAGAAAGGAGGATGGGATCCTTTCTGCATGTGGTAACAACCCCTCATGGTGGAAGGTACCTGGGGTAAAGCACTCAAAAGGGGGTTGTTTGCCCTCCTGCTCAGTGCTGGAGGGTAGAATACCTGAAATTCTGAGTTGTTCTCTCCTGTTAATATGTTAGAGTTAGATCTAGTCCCTGGTGAAGTTTGTGGCAGGTTTTTGTTTTAAGTTCAGCTCTAGGTCCTGGGCTTTTACTTCTCCACAGGGCAGCTGAGAGTGGGGTGTGTGCTGAAAGCTCTGTGCCTGCCTGTCAGCTCTCTCCATTTTCTGTAATCCTAGTACAACAGGGCTTTTTGCTGTAAACACGTTAGTTTCTCTAATCAGGTTTATTTTACTTTCTCTTATCTCACTGCTCTTTATCTTGGTGTGTATCCTGGCTCTGGCGTGTGCTGGGGAGTGGATGGGAGCATTGCTTTGTGAGACGTTTGTCGTATAAAAAGTCACCACCTTGCACCATCCCCTCTCCACCGTGTGTCTTCAGAGAACAGGTTCCTGTCCTTCTTCCCCTTCAGGATGGATAATGCAGACTGTCCCTGCTCTGATGATTTCTCTAGTTCCCATTTCTGCATGTTTTCCCTCCAGGCTTAGTCATTTAGAATCACAGAATCATTAGGGATTGGAAGGGATCTCGAAAGATCATCTAGTCCAATCCCCCCACAACAGCAGGATCACCTAGACCAAGTCACACAGGAACACATCCAGGCAGGTCTTGAACATCTCTAGGGAAGGAGACTCCACAACCACCCTGGGCAGCCTGTTCAGTGCTTCTTTTCTGTGCTGCTGCACAAGTGATACTGATGGTTGACTTGAAGAGCAGAAAGACCAGCCCTATCGAGTGGCTGGAGCAGGAGGGCTGGAAGGGAACTCCATGGCTTGTACAGACCATCTCTGTAACCGTGGCAGGGTTTTGTATTATAGATCATAGAATAGAGTCATTGAATGTATTGGGGTGGAAGTGACCTTTAAAGATCACAGAATGACAGAACACTAGGGATTGGAAGGGACCTCGAAAGATCATCTAGTCCAATCCCCGTGACACAGCAGGATCATCTAGACCAAGTTGCACATGAACTTGTCCAGGCAGATCATCTAGTCCAACTCCCCTGCAACAAGCAGGGACATCGCTGACTAGAACACGTAGTTCAGAGCTCCATTAAGCCTGACCTTGAGTGTCAGGAGGGATGGGGCCTCCACCACCTCTCTAGGCAACCTATTCCAGTGATCCACCACCATCAAATTAAAGAACTTTTCCCTCATGTCCAGTCTAGATCTACCCTTTTCCAACTTCAAACCATGACTTCTCACCCTATCGTTCCATGTCCTCATGAGCAGTCTACCCTTTCAGGGACTGTGAGGTTGTTATAAGGTACCCCCCAGAGTCTTCTCCTCTTCAGGCTACAATCCCAACCAAGATCTGTCCTATATATCTATCAAGATCTGATTCTGGACAGATCAGCATCCTTACCCCTCTGAAGTACAAGGCTCTGTGTCCTCCCCACACACATCTCCCAGTTCACCAGATTTATTACTAGCTGTTTCTTCTCATGCCCAAGTCAGATGCCCCCTCCTGCAGTTTAAACCCAAACCTTCCTCTTTGATACACCAAGAACATGGAAAACAGATTACACCCTTCCTCTATTCAGCTGGTTTTTATGTAGTTGAGTATTGTGAACATTCCTAGTCCTCTAGGTCTGATGGGATTTTTTTCTTCTTCCCCCCCAAAGCACTTCTGAACCGACACAAGACTGTTCAAAGCAGTAATTTGTCCCTAATAAAAATCCCGTGGGGTGTTCAATATGAAAGAGAAATTGCCACTTGATGTAAGTGAAAACATATGGTGAAGGAGGCTCTCAAATAAATAAGAATAATGAAAAAGGACAGGAATTTAGAAGACGTGATCCTTACAGGGTTTCCAACTGGTGCTCTGCCTGAGAAGGCAGGCAGGCACTTTTTCCAGGAGGTGAAGGCTGTTCCTTGATGTGCTCCATGGCCCAACAAATGAGCCCCCATATTTGCATTGTGCAGATGCTCAGGGGGTTGTAAATGTTGTGGCAGGCTGCTGCTGGCAAATCCTGCCTGAGGGATGGGTTTATTTAGGGACCTCTGCCTGGAGGAGCAGACTTTCTACTCATCCACAGCATTAGCTGGTGCATCCTCCTGTCGAACGCGGTGCTTTGCAGCATTGCCCATGAACCAGCTTTTTGGGGAGCTGGAGACTGCATTCTTTGGCTTGCATTTGAAGGCAGGGGCCACATGATGGTGAAAGCAGTGGGATTTTTGTTATTCCACCATCCAGGACTCACTGGCTCATTGGCACAGCTGCTGCATTGTCCAGGCACAAAGTTTAGAGGGTTGAGGATCTTTTTTGCATCCCCTAGTCCAATATCCTGGCTGGTTTATGATTAATGGAGCATGTTCTGGAGCAAGGACATTAGTTGTACAGGCCTGTATGGGTGCTGGGTAGGGAAACTCTCCCTATAGGGACTTTTTCCAAAAGAGTGGAGTAGACAAGAGATGAGAAATAGTGAAGGAAGCAAACACCAGCACTTTATACAAAGAGCCAATATTGATAGAGATGACAAGACAGCGTGTTGAAGATAATGGTGCTGCTGAGACTGACAGCTGTGGGAAGAAGGAAATAAAAGAGATTCTTTTCTATATTGGCTGATTTTTTTTTTTTCTCTTTTTCTGCCTGTGAATTAAGAGTCTGGATCTGAATTAAACACCAGGGCAGCGGGAGCTGCGTGGAAGAATCAGATCAGTTTGAACCACCACTGTGCAGAAACAATGAACAAGGGATCTGAAACCAGGGAATATCCCCCTCCCTGCTCCTTCAAGTGCATTTAATAGTCTCCTCTGTGTTCTTGCCTAGTGTCACCTTGAGCCTCTTCTGCTGTTTCCCAGTCCCTGGTTTACAGGCTGGCACAGTGGCTTGTGGTCCTTAACTTGGTTTCCAGCGAGCACACACTTCTTGGGGACGGATGGAGAAATCAGAGCGGGGTGTGCTGCTTGCTCAGTGCTGATGACTGCAGACCAGTCAGCCTGCTGCTGTTAACACTGTGGCTGGGGACTCCGTTTGAAGTGTTAATTAGCAGCAATTAATCACAAGTGAAAAATTAATACCCTATGTCAGCTTTCTTTGCTAGTTAGTTATATCAACACCAGGGCTCAGAGCTATCTTGAAGCTTATGTTTGCATAAGAGTTTGGTCTTGTTGTCACAACAGTGTTGGGAAACACTAGAATGCTCCGTGCCAGGAGGGGGAAATGAGTTATTCCCAAAATAAGAAGATAAGCTGCAGCCCCTGTTTTTTTGGAACAGGCATAGTGTCACAGAGTTAATTGTAGAATCATGCAAAGGTTTGGACTGGAAGGGATGTTTAGAAGTACAACCCCATCGAAGTGAGCAGGAACGTCTCCAACTAGATCATGTTGCTCATTGCTTCCAGCAGCCTGACATGAAACGTCTCCAGGGATGGGACTTCTGCCACTTCTCTGGGCAACCTGGGCCAGCGTCTTGCTACCCTCACAGCAAAAAAGTCTTCTTTCCATTTGGTCTACATCTCACTCTTTTCGTTTAGAAACCATCACCCCTTATCCTGTCACAACAGATCCTGACAAAAAAAATTGTCTCCATCTTTAAACCTGGAAAGATGCAATAAAGGGTCCCCAGAGCCTCCTCTGTGCTAAACAGCCCAACTTTCTCAGTCTGACCTCACAGCAGAGGGGTTCCAGCCTCTGATCATTTCTGTTGCCTCCTCTGTACCTGCTCCAACAGGTCCATGTCTTTCCCATTGTGAGGACTCTGGAGCTTTCCTTGGGATGTGGGTGTTCTTAACGTGACTCTTCAAGACCAGTAAGTTGCCTGCAGCTTTAAAAACCCCAACATTAAAAAAATAGTTCAAATTTTGGTGCAACTGCTCAATCTGTCTTACAGATTCTATAGTTTTGAACTTTTTATCAAAGAGGGCTCAAGCCCAGCCCCAGATGTGGCCACCAAGGATGGATCCCTGCTGTGTTGGCAGATACCTTGGGCAGGTTCCTTCTGTTTTTCCCATCTGTTCCCCATTTCCAATGGGAAATTCCCTGACCTGAGGGAATGGGCCTTTCTCCTGGGTCTGATGTCAGACTGGATGTTGATTAGAGAAGAGACAGCAAATCTCCCGCTGTCTGATTGAACACCTTTATCATTTAGTCAGTTCATTACTTTGTCTTATCAGCATCACAGGAGCATCACAAAATTTAACTACATGACCAAGTAGCTCATATTCCCTCTTGATATTTATATTGTAACCCCTGAGTTCTGTTTAAGATTGATTTATTGTGTTTAAACTGGTCTCACTGTTCCTCTCCAGGCTTTGAAATGTCTTTTTAATAGACTAAAATCATCCTTTTCATTTTGGTCCTAAACCGAAGTGAAAGCAGATGTTAATGGTTGGATTTCATGATCTTGAAGGTCTTTTCCAGCCTGGATGATTCCAAGATTCTGTGATTCTATGAAACCACCCAAGGTTGAGCATCTGCTGACATCTCCACTCCCATCTAGCAACCTCGATGTAAATTACACACAGAATCACAGAACATCAGGGATTGGAAGGAACCTTGAAAGATCATCTAGTCCAAACCCCCTGACACAGCAGGATCACCTAGATCAAGTTGCACAGGAACATGTTCAGACGGGTTTTAAACATCTCCAGAGAAGGAGACTCCACAACCCCCCTGGGCAGCCTGTTCCAGTGCTCTGCCAACTTCACTGTGAAGAAGTTCCTTCTCATATTTATATGGAACCTCCTATGTTCCAGCCTAAAACCATTGTCTCTTGTCCTATCACTAGATGATACTGAGAAAAGCCTCTCTCCTTGCTCTTGACACCCATCCTTCACATACTTGTAGACGTTAGTGAGGTCACCCCTCGGTCTCTTCCAAGCTGAAGAGACCCATCTCCCTCAGCCTTTCTTCATACAGGAGGTGCTCCACTTCCTTCATTGTGCTCGTGCCTCTGCGCTGGACTCCCTCCAGCAACTGTGTGTCCTTCTGGAAGTGAGGGGCCCAGAACTGGACACAGCACTCCAGCTGTGGTCTCAGTACTTAACCAAATGATATTTATGGAACTAATGATATTCATGGAAGTCTTCTGTACCGAAGAAGTGTTGGTTTTGACTTTCAGGAGACTGACTGCATCTAGTTTCATAGTTAATACATATTGGAGATGGTTGATACCTGTGTTCTAGGGTTAGCCACACTCAGAGTACCCACGGAATGAAATACACTTGATTCATTAGCAACCCTCGTGTCAACAAAGGGTGAAGATGAAGAGCTGCAGTGTCCATCGCGGTGGGGAAGTGATCATTATTAGTGAAGGAGTGCTCAGAGCCTGCCAAGCACCTTGCAAAGAACCAACAAACGTATTGCTCTGACTTGTTTTCCAGCTTCTTCTTTTAAAACACACGTTTTTCCCTTTCATTAGCATGTTCCTCTGGAGAAGGCAACATAAACTGCAGATAGGGGTCTAACTTTGCTCAAGCAGCCTTCAGCTGGGGGTCGTATCACCTGCCTTGGTAATTTCCTTTTATCAGTGCTGCTTTGTGTGCCACCCGTGGTTTTAGCGTGGCTTAATTGCAGTAGCCACCACGCTGTTGTGATGGCTCCAGCAGACAGTCCCATCATGGCTCGGTTCATGGATATCACACTTATATCTGATGTGCTCCTCGTCTTTTTCAGCTCATATAACTGCTCACACGTGTCCATTTCTTCCTGGCAAATCCTGCTGGAACAGCCTTAAAAAATGAGAATGAAAAATCTACAAGAGAACACTCTCCCTCTTTCTGTTTTATAGCCACCATATCTGGTCTTCCTGAATGTGTCTCCTGAGCAGTAAAAGCTGAAAAAAATTCCCATAATATTTTTACAATCTTACTACCTGCTGCTTTGCCTGGCCTCTGGCAGCAAACTTTTTTTCCCACTTTTAGTCACGCTTCTTGCAGGGCATTTGGCATCAGTGCTGCCAGCATAGTCCTCTCTGTCCTGCAGAGCTTGGATCCACTACTAAGCAGGACCAGTCCTCCACATCATATATTCTGGACACACACCTCTTCCCTACTACCTGTCTTTGCTTTAGCATCTCTTGTGTGAACAGCTGGTTCCCTCTGTGCCCATAACCCAAGCTCTTGGTTTCTCTTTCTCAATTCTCCTTTCACACCTCGTAATTCATTACCAGCTCTGAGAGTTGTAGTGAAAAACTCACTTTGGAGTTCTTTTTAATCTACTGCTAAAGGTGTGTCTCTGGGTGTTGCTTGTCTGGTGGCTTACTGTAGCTAGAGTCATAGCATCATGGGTGTCAGGGGGATGGAGCCAGGCTCTGCTCAGTGGCATCTAGTGATGTGACAAGGGGCAGTGGGTGCGAGCTGGAACAGAGAAGGCTCCATATAAATATCAGAAGGAACTTCTTCACAGTGAGGGTGACAGAGCTCTGGAAGGGGCTGCCCAGGGGGTTTGTGGAGTCATCTTCTCTGAGGATGTTTAAAACCTACCTGAATGTGTTCCTGTGTGACTTGGTCTAGGTGATCCTGCTGTGTCAGGGGGATTGGACTAGATGATCTTTGGAGGTCCCTTCCAATATCTAACATTCTGTGATTCTGTGACTTTATTTTCTAGAGTTACCCCAGTCTCATCCAAGTGTTTTCCTTTTGGTGTTTCCTCTGTTCCATTATCACACATACTTCCCTTTGGAGGTTAGAGTATTCATGGGGTGAGATGAAGCTCACACAGTGCTGGAAGTCAAGGGCTGGGCTAGCTGGAGGATGCATGAATTGGCCTTTCCTGCTTTTATTTTTCATAGTATGGTTTGTGTCACCGTGTGGGTTGATCCTTCCCTCTCTGCTGGTGGCACAAGGAGCTGGATATAACATTGAGATGTAAAACCTGAAGATTCTGTTTCTTACCTTGTCTTCTCTATTATTATTGTCATTGCTGTTAGTATGTGGTTCCTCATCCAGGTCCAGCTCATCATGGGGGAAAGAGTGGGATCAAAGGGTTAGAACCTTGAGATGACTTGAAAACCACTAGGAAAGGCTGAGGTAAAGGCTGGGTTTGTGTAGTTGAAACAAAACACTCACTGCTTTTGTGATTTTTCTCTTAGCTCTTCCTTTAGGTGCTCCCTGCTGCAGGATGAATTAGGAAGGCAAGGCTTCTTCCTCTGAACCATGGAGACAAGGGCATCTTTCATTGCCACCATGCAGGAGACCCAGCACCTCTCTCCAGAGAAGGGTCAGAGCCCAGCCAATGGCAGTGTGGAGCAGTTTGATTCAGGTAAGTTCTCCTGCATCCTCATGGGTTGTCTCCACCAGTAAAGCCCTCCAGCTGGTTGTGGGTACATGTGGGGACAGCCGTGTTGCTACTGGAACACTAGTGCTACTACAATGGTTCTGTGATTCTGTGAACTGACTGGAGGAAGAGGGAAGGTTAGACCACTCAGTGGTGGGAGTGGGACCTCTGTCAGTGACACTGAGGTGTTAATTGGGCTAAGCTAGAACTCCTCACTTCATCTGTGCTTTGTGCTTGGTAGAGCTCAACTGATGAACTCGTAGAGAGCAGCACTGAGCTATCAGTCAGTCAGCCTGTACCGAAGGGTTTGGGTGTGATCCCTGTGTTGGTGCCTCATGCTTCAGTGCTTTTCCAGAAGTTCTGTAAGAGCTGCTCTTGACAAAAAGACCCATTTATGGCAGAGGGAAGCTTGGTTTGTCTCTTCAGTTTGGAGAAGAGGAGACTGAGGGGAACCTCATTAATGTCTATAAACATGTGAACGGTGGGAGTCAGGAGGATGGAGCCAGGCTCTTCTCAATGGCATCTAGTGATAGGACAAGGGCAATGGGTGTGAGCTGGAACACAGGAGGTTCTGTATAAAAACTTCTGAAGCCTAGTCATCTGGTGTTGCCAGTATCACCAGTGAAGAGGAACATAAAGCTCCAGAAAGAAATCATCCCATTTATCGTAGGTGACAGGTTGCCTTTGGGTTGAGTTGCCATCTGGAGCTGCCTGTTTCTCCCAGCTGAGGATGAAGAAAGTTACCCTTGGCTGGAGCAGGGGGAACATCTCAATCCTTGTTGCTCATGTGATATGGACCCCTCTCAAGGTGGGATTTGTGTCCTCTAATTCAGACGTTTCTAGAGTGGACACCTGCAGTGTGATCTAGTCACCACTGGATCTATTTATATATCCAGTGAAGAGATGTAGGAGCCCCTAGGATGAGAATCAGTTGGCCAGCCATAGACATCAGTTTTGAATGAGAAGAACTGGCCTGTGGTGCCCAGATTTCTCTGGGGGTATGGATGTTGGTGACTCACCCAAGGCCATTCCAGTGGTTTGGGGTTGATCATATTCTTCCCTCCTGTCTTGCTTGGGGTATCAACTGCCAAAGCATTTTGGTTCTCTAGCCACTCAAAAATCAGGACTAAGCAATTTGCCTTAAATACTTTTTCCTTCAGCGAAGCCTAGGGAAAAATCAGTGTTCCTGCAGCCACAGGTTTGGGGTCTTTCATCCCCTTTTTTTGCCACAGCTGAGTATCCTGTGAGGCTGTTAACATCTGGAACAGCAAGGTTTTTATAGTGTCAATGCACGAGCATTTTAAAGTCATTGAGAGGCTCCCAGATAATGACTTACTGGTTTTATTTGCTATCCTGGGCTTGTTTAGATTTCACCATGTTCCAGGCTAGCCAGCCTTGACTCTTTCATTAAGGAAGAGCACTGGGTACCAGTAATTAGAAAGGGAGCTGATAAGTAGGTGATCCTGCTCTGGCAGGGGGATTGGTCCCTTCCAATCCCTAATGATTCTATGATTCTATGTAAAATACAACTAATGCCAAATTTATCAGCTGTTGAGAAATGATCTTAGACCTTTATTATATGTGACACCCAGATATCCCTGCCCCATATCCTGTTTTAATCCTCAGGAATTCCTGTTATGCAGAAGGGAGTTCTCTCTCGGGCTCCGGATCGCTGTGGGGGCAGCTCGCTGCAGCAAAGCCCGTGTTTTCTGCTGCACGGACCTGGTGGTGGACAATCAATTCTCTCCCCTTTCCTCCCTGTATATCTCTCTTGGAAGATCAGTATCTCCACAGCATTGCAGTGGTGTTAGGAATCAGCTGTCTCATCACTGGGGAGGCTGTTGCTGTGGTTTGTCCTTTAACCCTTTCTTTATTCTCTATTAGAAAACCTTTTCTTTCTTTACTGTAACATTGCCCCTGGTTCTCTGTTGTGTTCTGAGAAATCCAAACATCCAAACTGGCACAAAAAAACAGTTCTGGGCCCATCAGTTCCAGAAGGACACAGAGCTGCTGCAGAGAGTCCAGTGCAGAGCCACAAAGATGATGGAGTGGAGCATCTCCCTGAGGAGGAAAGGCTGAGCAAGGGAGCTTGGAGGAGAGGAGACTGAGGGGTGATCTCATTGTTGTTGATAAATATGTGAAGGGTGGGTGTCAGGAGGATGGAGCCAGGCTCTGCTCAGTGTCATCTGGTGATAGGACAAGGGGCAATGGGTGTCACCTGGAACATAGGGTTGAGTCCCCATCCCTGGATGTGTTTAAAAGTCGCTTAGATGTAGTGTTGAGAGTTTAGGGGTGAACTTGTAGAGTAGGGTTGGTGGTTGGACTCGATGATCCCAAGGGTCTTTTCCAACCTGAATGATTCAGTGATTCAGTGATTCCATGTAAATATCAGAAGGAACTTCTTCCCAGTGAGGGTGACAGAGCACTGGAAGGGGCTGCCCAGGGAGGTTGTGGAGACTCCTTGTCTGGAGACGTTTAAGACCCCCCCGGATGTGTTCCTGTGCTGCTTGGTCTAGGTGATCCTGCTGTGGCAGGGGGATTGGACTGGATGATCTTTCAAGGTCCCTTCCAATCCCTAATGATTCTGTGATTCTGTGGTGAGGGTGACAGAGCACTGGAAAGGGGCTGCCCGGGTGGGTTGTGGAACTTCCTTCTCTGGAGATGTTTAAAACCCTCCTGGATATGTTCCTGTGCAACTTGATCTAGATGATCATGCCGTGGCAGGGCAGAAGCGGACTAGATGATCGTTCATGATTCCTTCTAATCCTCAG
This sequence comes from Rhinopomastus cyanomelas, assembly GCA_013400115.1. NCBI lineage: Eukaryota > Metazoa > Chordata > Aves > Bucerotiformes > Rhinopomastidae > Rhinopomastus > Rhinopomastus cyanomelas. The sequence goes on along the minus strand of VXBP01004863.1, from coordinate 86,546 downwards.
TGTTCCTTAATGCGTAAACCAGGACATCATCTCACAGGGTGCTCTGAAATATTGGCACCTGGGGTTTTCCAGCTCTCCAGCAGAGCCAGGACTTTGTTCTTGGAGTGTGTGACTTAAGGAGCGATGAACAGATGAGCTTTGTGATAACTTCTCAACTGGGTGCAGTCTTAGTCACTCTACATCGAGAGACTTTGCATTTCTCCATCTGCAAAGTTAAAAACTGGGGAATCTCCAGGCAGCTGGGAGAGACTGGGAAAAGATGTCCTTTGCTTTTCTGATGGATGAGAGGATTTGTGTTTAATCCCATTTTGTTGCATGGATGGGATGGGGCTCCTTGGGCTGGTGTCCTGGGCTACAGCGTCTGCTCTGGATGTGCCCTCTCAGTTTTCTAGCAGGGAAGAAAGACCATTAAAAAAACATTTTGGAAACTTACAGTCCCTTCAAAAATCCTTTGTGACAAAACGAAGCCGAATAAACCGCCGATGCTGTGATAAGTGGGCTCACTGACAGTATTTTTACAGACCTTGTAAAAGTAATTTCCTGATCAAGTCTGCAGATAAAACACGAGCGAGGAGCCAGGCTCGTGATGTGTCCGAGAGAAATGAACTGACAGGGAGAGGAGGCTGCAGCTCTCACGCTGCCTCCCCCCAGGCTCTCGAAGCCTCTCTGGGTTTAGAAAGGTGAGAGCAGGGTGATGTTTTTTTAACCAGGTGGTGGTGTGAGTTTTGCTGGGCTGCATGTGAATGAGCCTGCTGGTGGGGCTGGGGGAGCAGTGGGGCCAGTGGATCTCTCTCTGTGTCAGCACGTGCAATGACTCCTCCTCAGAAGAGTGCTGAGGAAGGCTGGAGAAAAGGAGGTAGTTGCCAGGACTCAGCAGGTTAGAGCAAAAGCATGAGAAGAAAAAGATCATATGGAGAAAGCGTCATGGGCTGATGGAAACACCTCAGCAGAAGAGAAGAGAGCTCATGGCTGCTGTGGAAATGTTGTGAAGTGAGGATGTCCTTGGGGTTACCCAGCAGTTCATCCCAATACCACAGGCAAGGATGGATACAGAAGTGGGGAGCAACCAGGCAGAGCAGATGTGCTTAGAGCTTTTTGCATCGGATGCTTCTGACTTATAGCAGGATGGGAATTGGTTGTAAATTCAGGGTAAAATCACTTCAACATTAGAGCAACTTGAATCCTGGGTGGGTGACTGTAAGCTGTGGCTTATCCTTCAGTCAAGCACAAATAAACCCCTCATTTGGGGGCAAATGTCTTAAGTAGCATCAACTTCCATACCTGGAGGTTGTAGCAGTGATTGCAAGAAGCACAGCAAATCCCATCCCTTACTCTGTGCTGGATTTGCCCGTTTTCTGATTGTAATTGAGGGGTTATTCCTTCTCTTGCTGGATTGAAAAGTCACCTGGTGGTCAGGAAGATAAAGATCACAGGGCTGGGTAACTGTTGATTTTCCATCTTCATATCTAAGCAGGTTCTTTGAATTTAGGGTGAGGAGTCGCTACTGGATTCGGTGCAGCGGTGAGCGGAGCGTTCAACGGCGTCGACAGCTCAGCGCTCCTCTTTGAACTCCCCGACAGATCTTTGCTTTCCTCCAGCTCAGTCTGAAAAACCCTCTTCTGCTCCACTTTCCCCCCTTGCCTGTGCGTGTCTGGCTCCACAGGCAGCAGATAAAACCCCCCTCTTCCCCTTTTAATAGAGAGATCTCCCATTGCACGACGTAATTGTCGGGTCCTGAAGACTGGAGACCTGTGGCAATAATTGCAATGAATTAACCTTGCTGCTTTCTTCATAAAAGTGTCTGGGGAGGCTTCTTAATTCAGTTTGTCACGAGTCACTTTAATTACATCATGGCCACGCTGACGAATGCTGGGGCAGGTAGGGGTCTGGCAGAGTTTGCCTGATAAATGCTGATTGCGGAGAGCTCACTGCCAGGCTGTGAGTGTTTTCGCTCTGGGGATGAAACCGGGTTGCGGGAGGTTGCTTGGGAGCGAAGTGAAAACAGCCAGATTGGGCTGATTTGCTGCAAGTGAAAGAAGAGTTCTTCTTAATTATTGCTCTGCCTTGCAGCGATGGTTTGGGGCTCTGCTCGGCGCAGTGGTAGGAAGAAACCTGGAGTAGTAACACCGGGTCCTTCGCTGCGGGCGAGGATGGTGTAGGGTGGGTGGAGCGGATAGGGGATGCAGAAAGCTGGGCTGGGGCGAGGGCAAGGACAGGGAGCAAGCAGGGAGTAGTGGTCTGGTGAAGGGCACTGGGAGGGCTGGAGGAAAGCAGTTGTAGTCTTAAGGGAAGAGGTAGTCACGGGGGCCTTGGCTGAGATTTCTGGGTGGAGGGATGCTGAGGGAGGAGATAAAGGGTGGTAGAACTACAATGGGGCTCTCCAGCCTCAAGGATTGGGGTGTTTGCTGTATGCACCGCTCAGCCCACAGAAGCAACTTCCAAGGATGCTGCTGGGTGACCCACTTTTGGGGCATGAGCAAGGCCATTGAGGCAACAGACAGCTGACAAGCTCCCTTAGAGTCAGCAGGTGTGAAATAAAAGCACGAGGACCTGTGCAGCGTGATGGGTTTGTTCCCCCAGTGCTGCACAAGCAGCATCATTTCTGGTCCCCAGATGTTGGCTGCTGAAGTCCCAAGTCCTGCTGGAGGTGCAGTAAGACCAGGTCAAAACACCTAGATCTTTGAAACCAGCTTTTTGTTTTCCATGTGTTGATGGTTCTGCTGGTAGCTGTTCCCACCCACAACTCTGACACAACTTTTGCCTCCTTTGGCTGAGCTTTAGGCTGCTTTTCTTTCTTATTTCTTTGTTTTTGCTTTTGAGCAGATGAAGGCTCCAGCATGGAGGATGCAGACTTCAACTGGGATGAATTCCTGGAGGAAACAGGAGCCAGTGCTGCTCCCCACACCTCCTTCAAACACGTACGTGCTTCTTCTGAGCCTCCTGGGCATGGCATGCATTCCCTCTTCTGGTGTTCAGGGGGTGTCTGGAGAAATGAAGTGGTCACTGGCCATTCTGAAGAGAAATCATCCCTCTGCATGCAGCAGCCTGTGCAGGAATGGCTCACATCTGGAGTCAGTAGAACCCATTGTGTTTGCATCAGCTGCAGGCACAATTCAGAGCACTGTCTGTGGCTGCCTCATCCTCTGCCTTGGGTTCAGATGTTCCTCTTCTGGCTAGTTCTTGTAGTTGGGTTTAACTCCTGGAGGTGCTGTATGCTGCCTTTCCACCTGTTCTGTATCTGATGGAGCTGTGCAGTGGGAGGTGAAACTTCACCTGAGTTATACTACCTCCTCCCAGGCATTAATGAGTTTTATGATGCTAAGATGGGTACCAGTCACCTCTCAGATGTCGTGCAGATGGCCTTCTTTAGAGCATGCAGGACCTTGCATGATGGGGTACATGCCAATAGTGGTCCTGCTCAGATGGACTGTGAAGGAGGTGGTTGGATTAAGGAGCATGAACCAACACATGTCCTGTCCCAGACCTGCTCAAGGGCAACGCTGGCTTGTTTTGCTGGGGAGTGGGGTCTCCCTGCAGAGGATAAAAGGTAACACCCTGCCTTTCTCATTTTGTAAGGTTGAAATCAGCCTCCAAAGCAGTTTCCAACCAGGGATGAAATTAGAAGTGGCCAACAAGAGCAATCCGGACACGTACTGGGTGGCTACCATCATTACAACATGTGGACAGCTCTTGCTGCTTCGGTACTGTGGCTATGGAGATGACCGCAGGGCGGATTTCTGGTGTGACGTGATGACAGCAGATCTTCACCCAGTTGGCTGGTGTACGCAGAACAACAAGGTCCTGATGCCTCCAGATGGTGAGTTCTGTGTGTTTCGTTAGGGTTATGCTCTAGCGTTGGGGTGGTGGTTAATCTCCAGACTTCGACTCAGTCTGGAAGGGGTACTCGGATCCTCAGCTGGTGTTGGGCGATGCATTTGAGGTCAGGTCCTCGTGGGTCAGTGGGTGATTCAGTTTACCAGTCAGCCTCCAGCAAAACTGTTTTTGCTCTGGTTGGTAACAGCAGAAAGATCTGTAGGGTTCTTCTCTTAACAAGCACTGCTGAGTGGTAGAGCTGCCATTTGCAGTCAGGGGAGAAAATTGTTCTCTTCTGGTAGGAAGGAAGGATTAAATCTGGAGCGAGAGCAAGCTACAAGAAGTAAGGTCAGTCAGGGTGTAACCAAACCCAAACGCCAGCTGTGCACGACAACGTTTTGCCCTGAAAGTTTAAAAGCTTCCACTGCCAGGTTATTGCAAGGTTAAAGGGAGCAAACTTTGGTCATCATCAGTTAGGGCATGTCCTCTTCATCAGCTCTTCAGTGCATGAAAGCTGAGTGCAAGAACTGCAGGTTACCAGGTTGTCTGGCTGGAACAGGTTGTGAATAGAATTTGATCCCTGGGATGGGCTGCCCAGGGTGGTGGTTGTGTCTCCATCCCTGGATGAGTGTAAAAGCCGCTTAGATGTAATGTTGATGGATCTCTTTTAGGGGTGAACTTGTAGAGTAGGGTTGATAGTTGGACTTGATGATTCCAAAGGTCTTTTCCAACCTGAATGGTTCTGTGATTCTATGATTGTTCCTCTGTTTTCCTTCCATATATCCCATTTATTCTGGGTCAAGGGAAGAGGAGATGAAGATTTAGCCTTCAGTTTGTGCTTTAAAGAGAAATCTCGTTTCAGGAGTTATCCTCTTACTTTCTGATACATGTGACCACTGGAAATAGTGTCTGTAGGAGTGGTGGCATTTCTTCTGCTGTGGGTGTTGCATGACTACCCACTGAAGGGAGCTGTAGAAGAGGAGACTGAGTCTCTTTTTTTCCAAGCTCAAGAGACCCAGCTCCCTCAGCCTTTCCTCATAAGGGAGGTGTTCTACTCCCTTCATCATCTTTGTGCCTCTGTGCCAGACGCTCTCCAGCAGCTCTGTCCTTCTGGACTGTGTGTTTTGGACAAACAGGAGATGGATTGCTTAAAAAAAGAGGAAATAATAATTAAAAAACAAAGAGTCTTAAAGACAAACATAGCTGAGCAATCTGGTGGCTCAGCACTAGTGACTGCAGCTGATGTGAGCGGGGTTAGGTGTTTTATGTTAGTGGTGTCTGGAACTACCTTTTATTACATGGATTATAATCAGTGTTACCAGAAGGTCTGTGGTGCTGTAAACTAAATCTCCAAGTGCAAGGGTCAGGGGCTAAGAGATTCTTATTGACTATTGTAATAGAAAATAACGATTGTCCTATAACCAGAGGCAACAGCTGTTCACGGAAGTGCTGGGATCTGCTCTCTGGGTCGTGGCTGCTTTGTGTGAACTGCCTTGCCTGAGTGACTACAGGTGTTTGGTGCATGGTACCTCCTTTCTCCCTGGGTCTTGAATGTGGGTGACTACTCTGATTTTTTTAATTGTTGCTGGTTCCTCCCCCTCAACCCCCTCCAAATGTGTCTCCGGATGATTTTCAGCAATAATACATTAAATGCACAGGTTGCAGTTTCCTAAGAGATGTAAGCTCTTAAGAGCCTATTTTCAAATCAAAGAATCATTAGGGATTGGAAGGGACCTGGAAAGATCTAGTCCAATCACAGAATCATAGAATCATTAGGGATTGGAAGTGACCTCGAAAGATCACCCTTACTGTGAAGAAGTTCCATCTCATATGTGGCCCTGGTGAGACCACATCTGGAGTATTGTGTCCAGTTCTGGGCCCTTTAGTTCCAGAAGGTCACAGAGCTGCTGGAGAGAGTCCAGCAGAGCCATGAAGATGATGAAGGGAGGGGAGCATCTCCTTGATGAGGAAAGGCTGAGGGAGCTGGGTCTCTTGAGCTTGGAGAAAAGGAGACTGAGGGGTGACCTCATTAATGTTGATCAATATGTGAAGGGTGGGTGTCAGGAGGATGGAGCCAGGTTCTGCTCAGTGTCATCTAATGACAGGACAAGGGGCAACAAGTGTGAGCTGGAACTTAGGAGTTTCCACATCAATATGGGAAGGAACTTCTGCCCAGTGAGGGTGACAGAGCACTGGAACAGGCTGTTCAGGGGGATTGTGGAATCTCCTTCTCTGGAGACATTTAAAACCTCCCTGGACATGTTCATGTGAAGCTTGATCTAGGTGATCCTGCTGTGGTAGGGAAATTGGACTGGATGATCTTTCAAGGTCCCTTCCAATCCCTAATGTTCTGTGATTTTGGAACAGGTTGCCCAGGGAGGTCATGGATGCTCCACACCTGGAAGTATTCAAGCCCAGTTTGGATGGCTCTTTGAGCAACATGATCTGGGAGAGTCCCTGCCCATGGCAGGGGGGTTGGATGTAGATGTTTATTAAGGTCCCTTCCGATGCAAACCAAAGAAGCTTAATTCCATGACAAGATTTCCAAAGTAGCTTCTGAGTTCTAGACTTGCTCCACAACTTCTGGAGTTGTGGAGTTTGTCCCGTGCTTGACTGCTTTGCTGATCAATGAATGGATCTTGAGGAGCCAAACCACATTGCTGAGAGTTTTAGCTGGTGAAGCTGCAGGATCAGACTTTGCGTTGGTTACGGCATGAGCCCCGTGGAGAGGGGTTTTATTCTCCTGTCAAAAACTGCAAACTGTGTTGTCACCAAACCTTGGGAAGAAACTACAGCTGCCTACAAATTGCACAACTTCGTTTTCTGAGGGCCTGGTTCTGCACGTCTCGATGAGAGTGAGGATAAGTGTTGGCAGGACCACGCAAGCCGCGTGGCCAGGGCCAGTTATCTGTCATTAGGGTTTGAAGCCGAAGGTAAAAATCCAGCATTGGGAGGATGGTTTGATTCTGCTTACTAATCAGCTCAGACTGATTGACACTCATCTGAGGGATGCGATGCCAGACGAGAGCGAGACGGTCTGCTAGGACCAAGAGTTTCACTAGGCAGGAGGGAGACGTGAAAACACGGGCTGGTTCAGTTGAGCCCATCAGTGGAGCTTGATTTAATGCTCAGCACACGCAGCGCGGCGAAGGGGCAGCTGCCAAATAATTGTTATTGATGATCCAAGTGGAAGGAAGTCGTTCAATTTACAGACCGTGCCGCGATTATTTACTGGGTGACGTTAGCCCCGCGCCGCGGCACCTCGAGGATGGTGTCAAGTCATGGCGTGTCCTCCCGTGACTTTACAGCGCGGCGTGCTGGAGCTGAACGCGTGAGTTAGCGGCACAAAGTAGCGGCTCGCGAGGGGATGGTGCGTGCCGGTGAGCCTCACCCTCCACCCCCTCCCTCCCTGCAGGAAATCAGAGGAGTAGCGTTGGAGTTACTTCGAGCCTCGCCATTAATTGTATTTCTCTCATTACAAATCGGTGTGTAATTTGAATTGCAAACGCAGCTATCCTGGCAGAGTGGATCTGTTTACCATTCAAAGCAAAATGAAAATTATTTAAATTAGTTAATATAGAACTCATTTGAATGAGCTGGATGTTTATTCATGAGCTAGCTGAGGCAAGCGTGAAGCTGTCCTTATGGTCGGTGGCTTTGGCGCTGATTGGCTCTAAAGTCGCATCCTCGGACAGAGATTTCTAAAGGCTGAGGGGGCTGGGTCTCTTGAGCTTGGAGAAGAGGAGACTGAGGGGTGACCTCATTAATGTCTATAAAGATATGAAGGATGGGTGTCAGGAGGATGGAGCCAGGCTCTGCTCAGTGTCATCTAGTGATAGGACAAGGGGCAATGGGTGTGGGCTGGAACATAGGGTTGAGTCCCCATCCCTGGATGTGTTTAAAAGTTGCTTAGATGTAGTGTTGAGGTTTTAGGGGTGAAGTTGCAGAGTAGGGTTGTTGGTTGGACTCAGTGGTCCCAAGGGTCTTTTCCAACCTGAATGATTCAGTGATTCCATGTAAATATCAGAAGGAACTTCTTCCCAGTGAGGGTGACAGAGCACTGGAAGGGGCTGCCCAGGGAGGTTGTGGAGACTCCTTCTCTGGAGATGTTTAAAACCCTCCTGGTTATGTTCCTGTGCAACTTAGTCAATGTGATCTTGCTGTGTTGGGGGGATTGGACTGGATGGTCTCTCAAGGTTCCTTTCAATCCCTAATGTTCTGTGATTCTGTGATTTTGTTGCTTATTAACTGCGGTGTTGACCATCGGGTCACTGCAGCCTGATGTAGCTGAGTGAGAAATCTTCACCCTTTCTAATGGGAAAGCAACTGTCATTTATATGAGACAGAACAACCTGCTTCAATGTTGAACTAGATGATCTTTCGAGGTCCCTTCCAATCCTAATGATTCTATGAAGTTCCTTGATGCCCAGCAGCAACCCTGTGGTGGTGTGGTGGGACTTGTTTTCCACACTATAGGGATGGGATGCGACATGAGCTTTAGATGTGCTGCTTCAAGATCTGGGTTAGCGGTGAATTTGCTGGAGTAGGGTTATTGGCTGGACTTGATGATCTCAAGGGTCTTTTCCAACTTGAATGATTCTGTGACCCACTATATTAGCCTGCATGGAAACAGGGACAGTCTTTATTGTCTCCTAGGTCATGCCCAAGTGTGCTCCTCCTCCTCAACGCCCTCAGTCCCTTGGGATGCTTCACCCCCTGAGCATTAAAACTTAAAGTCTAAGTAAACTTTCACTTATGAGCAACTCCTTTAACTGCAAAAGGGAAAGGGGCCTCTTGCCTCCTGTAGCCCACGTTTTCCACGTGCTGTTTTCCCTCTGTTGATGACAGTTGGGTCCGTGAGCACGTTTACCATCGGGTAGAAGAGCAGTGGAGAACCTGGCAAGCGCAGCAGCTAAATTATGCACCGTGAACCACGCGGAGAGCTGGAGTGTCCGTTGATTGACACGTGGGTGGGTTTGGTGCAGATTGCAGATTTACAGCTGAGCCAAGAGCGCCCGGGCCCTCCTGGGCTAACGACGCTGGACGGCAGGAGCGTTGTGTGCACGTGCCATTGCCGCCGCGGCTCTGCCTGAGTGTTGCCGACAGATGGAAGTTCGAATGGGGTGGATCCGCACGGTGAGCTGGGTCTGCTCGCTGGGCAAACCAGAACATGGTTCTCCAGAACTGGAGATGGAAAGAAATGCAGTGGGGAGAGAACCAGCTTTAAATTTCAGGTTTTACAATGAACTGGTAGAGATGGGAAGACACCTGAGCACCATCTGTGCCTGGGTTTGATGGTCAAGATCATAGAATTACTGAGGCTAGAAAAGACCTCTAAGATCATCCAGCCTATGACCTGACATCAGGACATTGGCCAAGCCAGGACACTAAGGGCAACATCCAGTCTGTCCTTAAACACCTCCAAGGATGATGACTCCTCCACTGCCCTGGACAGTCCATTCACAGAATCACTCTGGTTGGAAAAGACCCCTGGGATCATAGAGTCCAACCATCTACCCTGCTTACAAGTTCACCTCTAAACCATCAACACCTCATCCAAAAGATTATTAAACACAGTCAAGGATGGTGACTCAACCACCTCCCTGGGAAGCCCATTCCAGTGTTTGACCACCCTTTCTGTAAAAAAATTCTTCCTAATATCTAGTCTAAACCTACCCTGTTGTAGCTTGAACCCCTTCCCTCTTGTTCTATCACTAATTGCTTGTGAGAAGAGACCAGCACCAGCCTCTCCACAACGTCCCTTCAGGTAGTTGTAGAGAGTGATGAGGTCTCCTCTCAGCCTCCTCTTCTTCAATCTAGAAAGCCCCAGCTCTTTCAGTCTTTCCAAAGTCTGAACCCAGTGTCTGATCACCCTTTCCATGAGGAAGAGCTTCCTAGCATCCAACCTAACTCTCCCCATGTGCAGCTTCTGGTCCTGCCCACTTGTCCTGTCACTAGTTGCCTGGGAGAAGAGCTTGACTCCTATTTGTCTACAGCTTCCCTTCAGGTACTTGTGATTATGTGTAGGAGAACAGCCTTCACTTCTCTTTTACACTGATGTAAGGAGTTTTCAACTGAAGTAAGTTCCTCTTGAGTGGTGCTGAGCTTCATCAAGTGAAAGAGGCCATTAAGAGTGGTGGACATCACACATTTTGTCTGCCCAGAGTGTGATCATCATCATCATCATCATTTAAGCACCATTTGAAGTAGGGTTTTGTGTTTCAGTCATGTCAGGTGAACTTGTAGAGTAGGGTTGGTGGTTGGACTTGATGATCCCAAGGGTCTTTTCCAACCTGAATGATTCTGTGACTCCGTGATTTTTTTAACCAAAGCCAACTTTCCCCTGATGATAATCTCATCCCAAAGGAAATAACAAAACAGTGCCTGCAGGTCTGTGACCACAGTGCAGGTAGAGGCATCAGACGGGCAAGACTTCTCCTCTTATCTGGATGAGTTAGCTCCCCTCCACTGATGGATCTGCAATGAGTTTGCTTTTCCACTGGTATCACTCAGAGTGGGTCTGGCCCTGGCTTAGCTCTTTCACTGAAGGCTCATCTGAAATACTACTTCCTAGGAGCTCGAGGCTGGAGGAGATCAGTAGGCATTCGCTGAGCTGACGCTGTTTTACATCAGCTAGGAACTGGGCCCTGGAGCCAAGTAAAATGAAACTCGGGAATCTTCCTTGGCAGCTTGGACTGTAAAACACTCTGATGTTTCTAGAGCAGTAAGTAGTTTGTTTGATTATTTTTTTATTTCTCCTTTGCCCAATCCTTATCCTCTTATCCCATCAAGTTTAGACTCAACCTAATGTAAATAGATTGCAGGATTTCTTTATTTTAAACACTGCAAATTACTCCTGTGCGGTGCTTTATGTGTGCTTTTCAAGTTGACTTCAGCAGACTATTAATTATGCAGGGGTGACGTTAGCATAAATAACTAGTCAGCAAATAAATGTCAATTAAATATTCTATTAGCATAGTAGGCAGCTTTTTGCATCGGCGTAGAACGTTTAGCAGATTATACTTAACGAGCATGTGAAAAACAGCTCGGGTTTTTTTCTCTCCTAATGATGGCAGAGAGGAGGAGAGGAGGGGAGGTAAAAGTAATTCCAGCTTTGGCTGCGAAGCCATGGGGTTTGGGCTGAAATTTATCCTAGTAGGGGCCACGCTGGTTGACTCTGTCTGTTGGGAGCCTACAGCAGCTGGAAATGGCTGGAGGGTATTGGAGCTCGGTGTCTCCCCAGCAGCCCCACGAAGCCCCTTGCAGGCTCCAAGAAGCTTGCAGGCTCCAAGAAGCTTGCAGGCTCCAAGAAGCTTGCAGACCAGCCCCATGCAGCCCCTTGCAGGCTCCAAGAAGCTTGCAGACTCTGAGAAGAACATATTGGAGCTCGACATCTCCCCACCAGCCCCACGGAGCCCCTTGCAGACTCCAAGAAGCTCACGGACTCTGAGAAGAAGGTACTTGCACTGCAGCTCCCACAGTAATTCTTCCTCCCCTTCTTTGACAGGACTCCGATCGCTCGGTTTGGGATGTGAAACATCAGGAATTGGCCCCGTTGCTTGGGAGGCACCAGGGCACTGTTGTCCTCCTAGGGAAAATGGGTTTTTCACTGTTGCGTGAAACTGCAAATCTTTTGCATGTGCTGCTGGCTTTAGTTCCTTTCTAAAGACTTAATATTGCCAAGTGAGGCCCCTCTGGGGTAAAGAGAGTGCAGCCGGCCCCCACGTGTCTCTTGGGAATGTAAGCAATTGCTGAGCTACTGTAGAAGCGTGGCACAGCCTGGCCAGGGAGACCCAAAAGTAGGCTTGAGCTGCAGAACTTCATCACATGCAGAGTTTTTGAGCATCTTCAGATCTGCTGGGCTTGAGGTCAACCTTTTCAGTTGTGATTTCCCTTGTCATATGTTTTGCAAGGTCTGGAGGCACAGTGGCAGAGAACCTTGCAGGGATGAGCTGCTGGCAGGTTTTGGCAGTGATCTCGGGACTAAATGATTTACTCTGGTGGTTTTGTTGTGAAACTCAAAGAAGCACTGTGGGAGTGGACAGTGGGAGGGTTGCACCACTCTGCCTTTAGCTGGGACCCCTCTGAGTGATGGAGACTAGTGAGGGAGGAAAAATCAATGCTTGGTTAAACTGTTCTTTGGCAGTGTGGTGGAGGTGGTTCTTAGGGAACCATGAGCTCTCAGCCCTGGCCCTGCAGGAGATTCCACAACCCACCATGGGCAGCCCCTTCCAGGGCTCCATCACCCTCACTGTGAAGAAGTTCCTTCTCATATTGATGTGGAACCTCCTCTGTTCCAGCTCACACCCATTGCCCCGTGTTCTATCATTAGATGACACTGAGCAGAGCCTGGCTCCATCCTCCTGATGCCCACCCTTCACATGTTTATAGATACTAATGAGGTCACCCCTTCCAAGCTCAATAGACCCAGCTCCTGAGGTGGAGCCACATCAGTTGGGGTTGCTCTGTGCTTCTCTGCTTAGGTCTGGGTGGAACTGACATAGAAAAGGGGGTTTTCTCCTTCACAAAAACCCATAAATGCAAAGCTTCTGCTTTGTTCTCATCAGTGTTTTCCTGTGGGAAAAGTAATTTATTTTCCCTTCAAAAATGTCAGAACAGTTGTGTGTGGGAATAGAAAGCCTGAAATGTTGTCTGAAGTTGCACAAGTGCCTTTAGGGCATTCATGTGTGGGTGCTGGCCACTCCTGGTGCTTCCTCCTGGTTTAGATTTTCTCTTTGATCTCTCCCTGAGGAGTCATCCTGACATCACAGAACATCAGGGATTGGAAGGGACCTTGAAAAATCATCTAGTCCAGTCCCCCTGCCAGAGCGTGTCTTCTCCTCAGTTCCCCACGAGATGCTCATGTGCCTGGGGAACCCAGCCCGTGCTGAGCATCAGGCATTTGAAAAACCCAAGCCATACAAAATTGTTTAGGCTTCCACTAAAAAAACCCGAGTGCCCAGAGCTTGCACATGAAGTCACTCTGTTTATTAAAAGCAAGAAAAGAACACAGTTTAATCAAAACCTAATTTTCCAGTAAGAAGCCATTTCAGCAGAAACAGATCCAGCAAGCCTAGTTTCCAGGGACAACGACATCTGCTTATGCTGTATTTATATTTATTTATTCTCACAAATAAATGGAGGAAGGGAAACAGGAGACAGTCTGACCAGACAGCCTGAAGTCCAGTGGGGCAGGGACGCGCTCAGCTGTGGCCACCAAAACTGTGCAGGAGCCTCAGTGTACCCAGCGTGCCTGCTCAGCATCTGTTCTGGGGGGGCTTTTTTGGTTGTTCAGGATTATTTGGGGAAATTAGATTTGGCTCACACTCAGATCAAGCATCAGGGAAACTTCAATGGCAGCGTGGGAGTGCAGCCCAGAAGCCAGCTGTATCCTGGGCTGGATCAAAAGAAGTGTCACCAGCAGGTCAGGGGAGGTGTTTCTCCCACCCTGCTCTTGTGAGACCTCGCCAGCAGTACTGACTCTAGTTCTGCAGTCCTCAGTACAAGAAGAACATGGAACAGTTGGAGTGAGTCCAGAGGAGGCCACATGGATGATCTGGGGGCTGGAGCATCTCTGCTGTGGGGACAGGCTGAGGGAGTTAGGGCTGCTGGATAGTATTTTCCTGTGTGACTTGGTCTAGGTGATCCTGCTGTGGCTGGGGGGTTGGACTAAGATGATCTTTCAAGGTCCCTTCCAATCCCTAATGTTCCATGATTCAGTGATTCTGTTCAACCTGTGGAAGAAAAGGCTCCAGGGGTACCTTGTAGCAGCTTCCAGTACCTGAAGGGGCTACAGGAAAGCTGCTGAGGGGACTTTTTATGAGGGACTCTAGTGACAGGACAAGGGGAGGTGGTTTCAAGCTAAAAGAGGAGAAATCTAGATTAGATTTTAGGAGGAAATTTCTCCCTGTAAGGGTGCTGAGGCACTGGAACAGGTTGCCCAGGGAAATGGTGACTGCTCCATCCCTGGAAGTGTTCAAGACCAGGCTGGATGGGGGTGCTCTGGGCAACCTGGATCTGATGGAAGGTGTCCCTGCCCATGGCAGGGGGTTTGGAACAAAACCATTCCATGGCTTTATGAAACTGGGTGACAGTTTCACTGAAGGAGCTGTCCCCATGCAGCCCTAATGCAAATCCTGGATCATCGCTCACTTACGAGTGGAAACTACTTTCATTTGTATGACCTGTCCTCATTCCTCTACTGGACTGACCTCTGTGGTCAACAAACCCGGTCGAACATCACGTTAAAGCTAACGCTGTGGATAACAGAGCAGTGTTTACACTAGTGAGTTATTAACTCAGCACGGAGTGTGGATGCACTCGGGAGGTTGGCTGGCAGCCAGGGAGGGGTTCAGGAAGGGGTTTTGCTGATAGAGTGATAACAAATGACTCAGACATACCCCTACTGGAACCAGTGCTCTTCCTGATGGCTTTTCCTTTGCTTTGGTGGACTCTGTCCTGACTTCTGTTCCCATGTGTTGCTGCTGATGCCTTCCTCTGTAGATGAATGATGCTGCCATTACAGAATCACAGAGCATTAGGGATTGGAAGGGACCTCGAATGATCATCTAGTCCAGTCCCCCCACCACAGCAGGATCACCTAGACCAAGTTACACAAGAACATATCCAGGTGGGTTTTAAATGTTTCTGTAGAAGGAGACACCACAACCCCCCTGGGCAGCCTGTCCCAGTGCTCTGTCGCCTTCACTGTGAAGAAGTTCTTCTGATATTTATATGGTACCTCCTCTGTTCCAGCTCACACCCACTGCCCCTTGTCCTATCACTAGATGACATTGAGCAGAGCCTGGCTCCATCCTCCTGACACCCACCCTTCACATATTTATAGACATTAAGAGATCACCCCTTAATCTCCTCTTTTCCAAGCTCAAGAGACCCAGCTCCCTCAGCCTTTCCTCATCAGGGAGGTGCTCTACTTCCTTCATCATCGTTGTTGCTCTATGCTGGACTCCCTGCAGCAACCCCATGTCCTTCTTGAACTTTACAGCGTTCCTGTAGCAGGAACTACAACAACTACTATCCTATTATGATTAAAGAAGCAGCACCTTGTGTACAAGCAACAGAGGAGCTGAGGATCAGGCTTATTGAAACGAAAACTGAAAGCCTAATCCTTTTATAAACAGTCTGGAAGGGGGATGGAGGTGGGGGAAAGAGAAGCAGCGTGGACTTTGACAAGCTATAAATATATCCTGAGCGAAACCAATAGTTTGGAGCTTTATGAAAGATTTAATGAATAAATATTTCATGCCCACATGGTGCTTCTTCAGTAACACATGCTGTCGGTAAAAAGCAATAAACAAAGAACCTCCTTCAGGGTTTGTTTGGGCTTTTAAATTAAACTAATTTAATCAACTTTTTCAGTCAGGCTTGGTATTAGTTCATTTCTGTGCGCAGCGCTGTGCTCAGATCTGCTTGTTTTCTCCTGGTACCTGGTCTCTTTGGAAGGTGCTTGAATAGCAAAGAACCTCTTGTTTCATCCTGCCCTTGGTGTGCATCTGGCAGAGAACAGCCTGGCTTTCTCCTTGTCCTGCACCTTCACACCCATATGTGTGGTGGGACCCCAGCTGAGGTGTTCACCATCCAGCAGGGATGTCCCTTGAGCTGGTCATTCCCCAGGGTAAGCAAGCAGGCATCCTTTGATATTTGGAAGCCTTCAGCACCAGTTTTGCTGCTGCTTGAAGGGCTGGAACTAGCCAGAAGTGTTCTGGAGTCTGTCAGAGAGGCTTGCAAGCTTCTGCACTGCTTTGCAGACATCTGTGTAGGGAGATGGAAGTGCTCCTCAGGCTCAGGCTGTTGGCAGAGCTGGGGCTCGTGGGTGCTAGTGCCATCAGTTTCTGATTGACCATCACAGTAAATGGCCAGGAGGAGACTGAGATACCTGTGAGCTCCGTGCTCCATGCCTTTGCACTGCATGGAAAACAATCCTTGGAGACCTGATTTTGCCTTGGGAAGAGCAGGACTGTAGCCAGTTCATTCTTTCACAGCTGGACCATGCAAGAGCCTGACTCCATCCTCCTGACACCCACCCTTCATGTGTTTACCAACATTATTGAGGTCACCCCTCAGTCTCCTTTTGTCCAAGCTCAAGAGACCCAGATCCCTCAGCCTTTCCTCATGAAGGGGATGTTCCATTCACCTCATCATCTTTGTGTCTCTGTGCTGGACTCTCTCCAGCAGCTCTGTGTCCTTGTTGAGCTGAGGGGCCCAGAACTGGACTCAATATTCCAGATGCAGAGCAGAGTAGAGTGAGAGGAGAACCTCTCTCGATCTGCTAACCAACCCCCTTCTGTTCCACCCCAGGATGCTGTTGGCCTTCTTGGCCACAAGGGCACGTTGCTGGCTCGTGGAGTTGGGAATGGCACTTGACCCAGAGGATGCCAAGGCTGATGTGCTCATTCCTTCAGTGGACCTTCTTGGTCAGGTTGAAGATTAAATTATACCTCTTAGAGCTGAGCAGACCCAAGAGGGTTTTCTGTGTTGTTTCAGACCAAGGACAAGCCAACGCATCTAGTGTCACATCTTAAGCAGAGTGTTCCTTCAGATGCACCACGGGGCACCTCAGGTTTTGCTCATGAGGAGCCTGTGTGTAGTGAACCTGGGAAGCTGGTAGCAGCAGATGCAAGTGCCAGCATGATCCTGAGCCAGCTGTGACTTGCACTTGGTTTTTCCCTCATTATGCATGATAATGTGGGGCTCCCAGTCACGGTGGAAGGGGCTTGTTTCCTGAAGCAGACCATATGCTCCTGGAGCCCACGGAGGTAGCTGTTACACAGTGCAGAGGTTTATGTGATGCATCTACAAAGCATTTCTTGTTGACAGTATCAGTTCTGTTAGCCCCTCATTCCAAGTTCTGGGCCAGTTCTGGCCTTTTCCATGACACTGGAAACGTTTTGCTCTGAACTCCCAAATGTTTTGTTTCTGTGAGTGTGTTTCAATGCTCCTTGATTGATGGTTTATTTTGTCTTGTGAGGCAGAGCTTTTGCTTCCTGCATTTGTAACAACAGAAGAACCCTTTCCTCACTGTCACTGTTGGGAACCTACAGAGAAATGAGGGTAAAGTCAGTGTTTTCAGGTTGTTATGTGAAAAAACAGCTACTTCCTAAAAAGCTGGGGTTGATCTAGAAGATGTGTCAAGGCAACACTTTGCAAAACTCAGGAAAAAATCCCTCTATAAGTTCTTAGAGTTCTACTGGAGAAGGTCTTCCATGATGAGATCAGAGCCTACAGTAGGGTGATCCTCCCATGCTAAGCAACCCTGGGAAGATCACTGAGGGGTCTCTGGCCACACAAGGCACTTACACCCTAAACATTTGACTACTGGAGCTACCTCTTCCATAGGGTCTTGCTTTGCTTTGAGTTGTTCTGCTGTTGTCCTTGAACTTCACAGAATCAGAGAATCATTAGGGATTGGAAGGGACCTCGAAAGATCATCTAGTCCAATCTCCCTACCACAGCAGGATCACCTAGACCAAGTCTCACAAGAACATATCCAGGTGGGTTTTAAATGTCTCCAGAGAAGGAGACTCCACAACTCCTCTGGACAGCCCCTTCCAGTGCTTTGTCACCCTCACTGGGAAGACGTTCCTTCTGGTATTTATATGGAACCTCCTATGTTCCAGTTCACACCCATTGCCCCTTGTCCAATCACTAGATGACACTGAGCAGAGCCTGGCTCCATCCTCCTGACACCCACCCTTCACATATTTACCAACATTAATGGGGTCTCAGCCTGGACATCAGCAGGTGGCTCCATCTCTTTATTTAGAAGCAAAGAGGCCAAAAAAAGCCTTGGAGGAGACGCTGTGCGATGAAGAGGAGGTTAAGAGCTCACAAACAGGTGAATGAAGCGTGGTTCCTCACTGGGGTTTGTGAGGCTTTGGTTTGGCAGTGAAGGCATTAACGTTCATCAGAGCATCATCATCTCCACTCAGCACGTCCCAGAGTGATGGAGAAGCTGAGCTTTAAAGTTGATCAGAGGACAAGGGGAAGTGGGCTTAAGCTAGAAAAGGGTAGATTTAGGTTAGGTGTTACAGAATCATTAGGGATTGGAAGGGACCTCGAAAGTCATCTAGTGTATATTAGAAGGAAATCTTTTGTGATGAGGCACTGGAAGAGGTTGCCCAGGGACACCTTGGACATCTCTGGAAGTGTTCAAGGCCAAGTTGGGTGGGGCTCTGGGCAACCTGGTCTGGTGAGAGGTGTCCATGCCCCAGGCAGGGGGTTGGAACTAGATGATCTGTAAGGTCCCTCCCAACCTAAACCAGCACTGTGGAAGCGCTGCTGGCATTTCAAGTCCTGCAGCACATTCTTGCTCTCATTTCAGATGGTGCCTTGCACAACGTTCCACGTCTGAATCCTTGATTCTAAACTCTTCAAAGTTTGGGGGATGTTTTTGATCCTGGGATTTGTAGTTCAAGCCCTTTCCTAGTTTCAAGTGAAGAAAACACAGGCTTAGCAAGTGCAAAATGAGCCTTGATGGAGCATTCCTTTGATGGTGTTGCGATGGTGATTATGAATTTACATCTTGTGCATAGGATGTTAAGCACCTCATGGGGCCTGGCTGTGCCATTAATTTCGGGAAGGATGCGTGATGAATGTTCATAAGGCCCTCCAGGTTCTGATTTGTGGTGCTTACATCACACAGCCGAGAGGCTCCAAAGTGATTAAGCGCGATTCAGTCATTAGGAGCCGGCAATACAATTCTGATTAATTACCCAACACGCTGCAAAGTGCAGAAGGAGTTTGTTTGGGGTTTTTAAAACGCGTGCCATTGCTTTGTGGGGTGTCAGAAAGTGATGCCGTGGCTGTTTCCATGATGGTTCAGGAGTGCAGTGGGTCATGGAGATGGTTAAATTTCCAGTACAGTCCCATACTCTGGGTGTGAGCAGTGGGAGTTGGGGAGAACCGTGGGCAGATACTTAAGTTGGAGTGCTGTGCGTGCTCTGCTTTGCTGTTTGCACCTCACAGAATCACAGGATCGTTAGGGATTGGTAGGCACCTTGAAAGATCATCTAGTCCAATCCCCCTGCAACGGCAGGATCACCTAGACCAAGTCACACAGGAACACATCCAAGTGGGTCTTAAATGTCTCCAGTGAAGGAGCCTCCACAACCTCCCTGGGCAGCCTGTTCCAGTGCTGTCTCCCTCACTGTGAAGAAGTTTCTTCTCAGGTTGATGTGGAGCCACCTATGTTCCAGCTTACACCCATTGCCCCTTGTTCTATCACTAAATGACATTGAGCAGAGCCTGGCTCCATCCTCCTGACACCCATCCATCACGTATTTATAGACGTTAATGAGGTCCCCCTCAGTCTCCTCCAAGCTCAAGAGACCCAGCTCCCTCAGCCTTTCCCTATAAGGGAGGTGTTCTGCTTCCTTCATCACCCTTGTTGCTCTGTGCTGGACTCCCTCCGGCAGCTCCATGTCCTCCTTGAACTGAGGGACCCATGTTTGGATGGATGTTGTTGCCAGGGAGGGAAGGCGATTGTGCAGTGAACTGGTTTACACCTTGTGTAGGAACACGGGGCTGCTGTGGATTCATTGCGTTGCTGTCTCCAAAGAGCAGCCTGTACCTGCAGAAAGCAGCTGAGGGACCCAGAAGTGAGGAAAGGAGCTTAGTATAGGAGATAATTGGATAGAGTTTGGGGGCACGAGGTCAGAGCCCTTGGCACAATGTTTATGCTGTGACAACAGCCCCTTACAGAATAGCCCATAACTTTTAGATGTTGTTGTGCCACTGGATGCACTTGGGACTGGCCTGTGAGACCCCAAAGACATGGGGTATAAAAATGCCTCTCATAGCCATTTGCACAGGTGAGCCAAGGGAAGACTGTTTGGCATTTGGATAAGGACTGGGTGACCTCTGGACCTTCTACTCTCCACTAGCTCCACTTCCTAGCACCAAGGAGACCTGATGCACCGCAGTCCTATGTGACAGACCCCGTTCAGCTTTCTCCTCCCATTGAGGGAAGGGATGGGGCTTAACCAAGAGCATCTGTCACTCATCTAGTGACTGGCCCAGCCTTCCCCCATGGCTTTGGAAACTTCAAAATCATGACTGAACTGAGTGCTGGTGCATCTCTGTCTACCTGCAGCAGGTAGGGAGGAGGACTGAGTGTCTTCTTTGCTGTCCCCCAAAGGGGTGGAAGCAAATACCTGGTGGGGGGATTGGACTAGATCTTCTGAGGTCCTTTCCAGTCCCTAATGTTCTGTGATACTGTGAGTCTGTTCCAGGTGCAAATTTGTGCAGAGGGTCTGGTGTAGATACCCGTGTCTCATACCAGTGCACTTGTAACCCACGTCCTGTGCTCCCCCTCTGGGGTCTGTGATTGTTGGTTAAGGTGCTGACTTCCCCTGGAAAATCCCCTCTTACAGTTTAATTACTGCTTTTTTATGACATCTCTATGGGATAAAAGATGGATTTAGAAATGACAATCAAAATACTAAGGTTCTCCCCCTCCCAGGCTGTTCCTGAGCTGCTGATTTGACAGGAGGTTCATTAAGACTCCCGGGTCTGCAGAGCGGGAGCTGGAGCTCTCATCGTGCGCGATGCGTCTCGGGCAGGCGCTGAGCGCGGCGCTTAATGCAGCCAGAGAGGAAGATAATCAAGGAACATATGTGGAGGCTCAGGGTTAAGTGGTGGGAGCTGCGGAGTTTGGATGCTCATTTTCACAGTGAGCCGTCACCCTAATGGACATTGATACTAATGATGGAGGGACCCCTGTGGTTCTATGGTTTGTTCAGAGCTTTCAAACACTGGGCATTGGCTGGCTTTCAGAAATACCTTCCAGGAACTCTGCCTGTGTGTGTCAGCCATTCCTGATTAATTTCTATCACTGTCAGTGATGACAAAGGAGTTTAGTTACCTCATACCAAGAACCGATGCTCTCATCAGATGCTATCAGAGAGTGATGTTATCACAGAATCACAGAACATTAGGAGTTGGAAGGGACCTCGAAAGATCCAGTCCAATCCCCCTGCAACAGCAGGATCACCTAGACCAAGTCACACAGGAACATGGCCAGGTGGGTTTTAAACATCTCCAGAGAAGGAGACTCCCTTGGGCAGCTCCTTCCAAGGCTCTATCACTCTAACCATGAAGAAGTTCCTTTGGGTATTTATATGGAACCTCCTATGTTCCAGCTCACATCCACTGCCCCTTGTCCAATCACTAGATGAAACTGAGAAGAGGCTGGGTCCATCCTCCTGACACCTTCACATATTTATAGACAGTAATGTGGTCACCTCTCAGTCTCCTCTTTTCCAGACTAAAGAGAGGTGTCAGGAGGATGGAGCCAGGCTCTTCTCAGTGAGGAACTTCTTCCCAGTGAAGGTGACAGAGCACTGGAAGGGGCTGCCCAAGGGTGGTTGTGGAGTCTCCTTCTCTGGAGATGTTTAAAACCCACCTGGGTATGTTCCTGTGTGACTTGGTCTAGGTGATCCTGCTGTGGTGGGGGGATTGGACTGGATGATCTTTGGAGGTCCCTTCCAATCCCTAATGTTCTGTGAAGTAATTTGAAGACAATTAAAAAATCATGCAGAATATTCTGATTATCTAAAGCAGCTCGTTCAAAGTTAATTTGAATTTTACTCATTTTCAGGTTTGTTTATTAAAGATTATTAAATAATTAACAGTCGTAAGAACTAGCAGATCAATAGATGGCTTAAAGCGGCGTCTTCTGGCAGCGTACAAGAGCTCTACAGTAGAGTAGAGATATCAAACAGATGTCAAACTTCCTTCTAACAGCTGCTTATTAGCCTGTTGTAAATTCATGAGTGGGACCACAAGGTCCTGCTGCCTCCAAGAGTGTATGTGGGGTTGTTTGTTCTTTGAAGCACCGTTGCTTATGGCTTCTGGTTTTCACAGAAATCCCTTAAACACACTATTTTCTTTGAAGGTTCTCCATGCTTAAGACAGGTGTGTAGAAGGTGGGGCCTGGGCTCTGAAGCGGGTACCTCTTGGTATTTGTGGCTGCGTCGTTAGGAAAGCAGATCAACAGCTTTTGATGCTCTGTCTTCCTTTCTTTTCCTTTTTGCACTGCTTTGTGATCTGATCCAAACCGCAGAACTCTGCCGCTTTGAGAACAGAGGGTTGTTTGAAGTTTTCAGCAAGAAAGTTGTTTGAAGGTGTCTCCAGCTCCATTTGGCTTTTCCCAGGGAGCCCACAAAAGAACAGTTTAATAGACAAAGACCACTGAATGGCAAAGTAGTTCTTTTAGATTTATTTACATTTAAATACATTTATTTAAACTTATTTTAAAACTGATTTGAAATTTTTAAAATTTATATTTTATAATTTATTTTTAATATTTATTTTATTTTAGAAATACCTAATGGGGGATCTTGGTCAGGCTTTGTAGGGTGTTCAGCACAGGATATTCCCTGCCCTGAAGGACTGGGGGAAGGCTCAAAAGCAGCATAGGAACAGGGAGCTCTCAGAGCAGGGACAGTGCTCACACCCCCTTCCACAGAATCAAGGAACATTAGGGATTGGAAGGGACCTTGAAAGATCATTTAGTCCAATCCTCCCACCACAGCAGGATCCCCTAGATCAGTCACACAGGAACGTGTCCAGGAGGGTTTCAAACGTCTCCAGAGAAGGAGACTCCACAACTCCCCTGGGCAGACCCTTCCAGGGCTCTGTCACCCTCACTGGGAAGAAGTTCCTTCTCCTATTGATGTGGAACCTCCTCTGTTCCAGCTGACACCCATTGCCCCTTGTCCAATCCTTTCCACACCCAGTCTGGTTCACAGGGACAGATGTAGTTCAGCAAGCCAAAAGAAAATGTTTGAATTCAACTGTTTTCTGTCAAAATGCAAATGGAAATGTTTTGTGGGAACTTGTCAGCTTTGACAAATTGTTTTGATGGGTGAAGTCTAAACAAATTGTTTTAGCATCTATGTTATTTTGATATCAAGACATCTCGATTTCACTCCATCATTTAGACCTTTATAACATCGTTAGAACATGTGAACAGGGAGACTTCCATAACATAAATGTTGCATCAAATGTGTGACAATGTTGAAATGAAAAGAAAATGTCAATATTATAAAGTTCTTGTAGTTTTTTTGCCGTAGGCTGTTTAGCTTTTTCAGAAGTGCACGCCACAAAAATAAATTCAAATTAATAATAGTAAATATACCTTCAAAAGAATAAAAATAATGTGAGAGGAATTAATATAGAAAATAAATAAAATGTATAATTTATAGTGACATAGGATAAAGGGACCTGGTGGACAGCAAGGATGGCCATGAGCCAGCAGTGTGCCCTTATGGCCAAGAAGGCCAACAGCATCCTGGGCTGGATCAGAACGGGGGTGTTTAGTAGATTGAGGTTGGTTCTCCTCCCCCCTACTATACCCTGGTGAGACCACGTCTGGGATCTTGTGTCCAGCTCTGGGCCCCTCAGCTCAAGAGGGACACAGAGCTGCTGGAGAGGTGCCATGACCCTGTATGGTGTTTGTGCTATTGTTTGTTTGTTTCAATGAATCATAGAATTGTTCAGGTTGGAAAAGACCTTGAAGAGCATCTGTTCCAACCATTAACTCAGCTGCACCAAGACCACCGCTAAACACTGTCCTTAAGCTCCAGATGTAGACAACTCAAACACACCCAGGGATAACAATCCAACCCCCTACTTGGGCAGCCTCTGCCAAGGCCTGATGACTCTTCCCATGAAGAAATTTTTCCTAATGTCCAAACTAACCTTCCCTTGGTGCAACTTGAGACCATTTCCTCTTGTCCCATCACTTGTTGCTTGTGAGAAGAGACCAACCCCCAGCCCTCTGCAACCTCCTTTCAGGCAGTTGTAGACAGCAGTAAGGTCTCTCTTCAGCCTCCTTTTCTACAGGCTCAGCCTATGCTGCTCCTGAATGAGGCAGCTGAATTCCTGAGTCCTGCTCTTGCCAGTCAAGGCAGCACTTTGGGGAAAAATGAAGAATCATAATAAGACCAAAGCAGGAGAAGCGCGTGTTCTTTCCGTTGTCTTCTCAACTGTTCATATTTTTCCTGTGGTTTGCAGTGGTTTTTACTGTTCTTGTGAAAAAGAAAAGATGAGGATTTTCATGTAAACCTGTGAAAAGTGGCTTTAAGCAGCTAGGAGGGGACTAGGGAAAATCCCAAGAGTAGGTAACATGATAATTGTGTCTCCTGTTCACTGAGTGAAGCGCCCGTGACTCAGAGCTTTCATGGGGCTGTAGATGTTCTTTTAATCTCTTATTTCTCCAGAGACAGACAAATCTGAGCCTGTTATACACTCTGGGTGAAGCAGGGCACAGGGGTTTGCAGCATCACAAGGGTTGTGCACTGGGCATGGAGCTGCTGTTCTGAGTCTCGGACTCACGGTTGGTGGGGTTACAGGAGATGTGATGTGTTCTGGTGGGACTTGACTGCTGGCGGTGTGGCTTTTCATGGTCAGCGTGCACAGTGCAAAGGGAAAGGGCTCTTTTTTGAGCAGCTGATGGTCACACGTCAGGCAGAGATTGGAGCAGCCCATGGTCCCTCAGCTGCTGCTGCGGTGCCCAGGTTTGGAGCAGCCAGCTCTGGAGCTGCTTGTCTGGAGCAATGAGACAGATGAGAAGAACATGAGAAAGTGGCAAGGAGTTGAAATGGGAAGGAGTCTAGATGGTCTTTCGAGGTCACTTCCAATGCCTTATGATTCTATGAGTCAGAGAGGTTGGAGGCAGAGAGCTGAGTAAAGAAAGAAGTGGGAAGAATCATTACTATTTGGTGTGATCCTTTGTTTGACAGAGTTCAGCCCTGTGGAAGGGCAGCTCAGAGGTATCATAGAATTGTAGAAACGTAGGGGTTGGAAGGGACCTGTCATCAAATCCCCTGCAACAAGCAGGGACATCCCTCACTAGACCAGATTGCCCAGAGCCCCATCGAGCCTGGCCCTGAGTGTCTTCAGGGATGGGTCTTCATATGACTTGTTCCATCACTGCTGCAAAAGTAGCATCTTGATGTGGAGAAGTCCTTTTCTTTCTCATTGAAGAATCTGCTGTAAAACCTGCCAGACCAGAAGCTGCTCTCTGCAGTGAAGTGAAGGAGGCAGGAGGAGTTTGCATTTCCCTGTAGGAGGCATGGAGGTGGGCTGCTGCAAAGGCTACGGCAGGGCAGGGACACTGGGTTTTACTTTTGCAGGTCCAGGTCTGTTATGAGAAGGCAAAGCTTGAGCTGTCTCAACAGGCCAGCCCAGTGCTGAGGCTGGGAACTGGTGCACCACTACAACTGCTCCTCTGGAACTGGGGAAACAAGTGTGGCATCTTTCTCAGGTCTTCTTGTGGTGCTCTAGATCCAGATGGGTTTTTCTAAGTGTAGTCCTGCGTGAGCGCGATCTGGAGCAGAGCAATTTGCTGTGGGTGAACCTTGGCCAAGCAACATGCAGATCTGGCCTGTGTTTTGGGCCACTTTGCTCTAAGGCAGGTGGTTCTGTGGCATTTTTATGGCAAGAAGATGCTTTAAAGCCGTTGGCCTTGGAGCTGCAGAGGTGTGAAAACAACCACCCATGCCAGCTCAAAAACGAACAGAGCCCCATCCAAAGGAGGTGGCACATCTGCGTACCCAAGCTGCGGCTCCAAACGGGGCTGTGGTGCCACCTGCTAGCCCTGGCTAGAAGAGCAGTTAGGAGAGCACTGGCGTGTCAGGAGCATCGCTCCATGCCGTGCACGCCGCGCGTTCGGGCTGTGCTGCCTCTAATCAGGTGCGAGCTCTGACCGATGCCTTTTCCATGGTGAGAGCATCGCTAATGCCTGTCTCTCCTCTGGATGATCCAGCGCTTAATCGTTCGGTTCGGCTCACGCTGTGGCTGTGGCATCAGTGGGATCACTACACTGAGAGCCCTTTTTCTGCTGCTGCATGTCTGTTTCTCTTGAATCATTTCCACTCACCATGACAGATTTGAGGGCAGTTGGCCCCCAAGGTCTTGGGCCATTGTGCAATCTCATCCTGGTCACTTCTCTTCACAGCAGAGACCCAGCAGGACCGTGGGATCAGCACTAGGATGGATCACACACACACAGAACATTAGGGATTGGAAGGGACCCAATTTGGTTTATTTGGGGAAGATGGTTCTGAAACCACTGAGAAACTGGATACGAATCGTTTTCATTCCCGCTGAGTCAGTTTAGTCTGCAGGCAAAGGCCACTTCAGCAGTTTTGGAGGTTGGACTTGAGTGTGGGAGAGGCACCATCCTACTTAGGTGTCAAAAAGCTGTAAGGTGCAAGTCTTTTAAAAAGGACAAGGGGTTTTTTTTGTTGTTGTTGTTGAGAGACATTAGGGGGGGGGCTGACTGACAGCAAGATCTGTGCATCAGGCACCGTTGAGATATCTCCAATCAGGCATCTGGAAATGGAGGCCCCTGAAATCTGTTGTCAACTTTCAAAATCCTGTTTCCTCTCCCTCCCCCCCGACTCTTGCCAGCTCTGAAAGTTCGAACTGTGTTCTCTTTATCACATTTGTCATTCCTTAGTAAGGGAGCTCTGGCATTCAAGATTTGGCTGACAACTTTGTGGGTAGGAGCCAAAATGGGTTTCAACTTGCACCTTTCCCTGATGCATCCAGTGCTGTTGGCAGCGTGAGGCAGGAGTCTGGGCTAGAGGAACTCCAGTCCCATTCATTACAGCAATTACTATCTTCTCACTGATCATAGAATCATTAGCGATTGGAAGGGACCTCAAAAGATCATCTAGTCCAATCACCCTGCCACAGCAGGATCACCTAGACCAAGTCACACAGGAACATTTCCAGGCAGGTTTTAAATGTCTCGAGAGAAGGAGACTCCACAACCCCCCTGGGCAGCCCCTTCCAGTGCTCTGTCACACTCACTGTGAAGAAGTTCCTTCTGGTATTTATATGGAACCTCCTCTGTTCCAGATGTCACCCATTGCCCCTTGTCCTATCACTAGATGACACTGAGCAGAGCCTGGCTCCATCCTCCTGACACCCACCGTTCAAATATTATAGACACTAATGAGTTCACCCCTCAGTCTCCTCTTTTCCAAGCTCAAGAGACCCATCTCCCTTAGACTTTCCTCATAGGGGAGATGGTCCACTTCCTTCACCAACCCCATTGCTCTGCACTGGACTCTCTCCAGCAGCTCTGTGTCCTTCTTAAGTTGAGGTGCCCAGAACTGGACACAATACTCCAGATGTGGTCTCACCAGGGCAGAGTAGAGGGGGAGAAGAACCTCTCTCGATCTTCTAACCAACTCTGTTATGATCCACCCCAGGATGCTGTTGGCCCTTTTGGCACAAGCACCTTAAATAATGTAGAAGTCATGAAGCTCCTGGAATTCATGCAAAATCAGTGCTGCAAATGACTCAGCACGGTTCCAGGCAAGTTTGGGCACTGTTCTGTAGAGGTTCAAGCCCAGCTCATTTTAAATACATTTAAATGCAGTTCTAAAGTAATTTAGATCTATGAATTAAACATGTAGTGAATTGATGCTGGGACATCTGGCTTTTGGAAAAGGAGCACAACTCAGAAGTGATGTCTGATGTAAGGTCTGCTGGGCACGGCTTCTGTCTTTGTCTGTGGCCAGCTCTAAGGTGTTTAGGAGATGAATTGAGGATGGGCCAGAGTCCAAGTGTGCCAAGCATGACACACCGTGAGTGTGTTGCACCAGTTTGATGATGATGATGTTGTGTAAGTGAATGGAGTCAAATCCAGTTGGCAGCTGGTCACAAGAGGTGTCCCTGAGGGTGTGAGCTGGAACATAGGAGATTCCATATCAATATGAGAAGGAACTTCTTCACAGTGAGGGTAACAGAGCACTGGAAGGGGCTGCCCAGGGGGATTGTGGAGTCTCCTTCTCTGGAGACATTTAAAACCCACCTGGATGTGTTCCTGTGTGACTTTATCTAGGTGATCCTGCTGTGGTGGGGGGGATTGGACTGGATGATCTTTCGAGGTCCCTTCCAGTCCCTGATGTTCTGTGGTTCTACTGACTTCAACAAGAGCTGAACCAGAATGTGAAGCCCAGAGGCATCATGTGTATATTGCAGTTCAAGTCTTACAGAGATGCGTGGGTACAGATCCTAGAGTCACACGAGTTTATGGTGTTTGGCTCAGAAATGATTCAAATTATTGTGTAAAAAATCAAGCAGAAGTGCCTCATAAATTCTTTCAGTCTTTCTTCTGGCAAGTGGCTTGGCTTGGCAGCTGGCATACAGTGCTCTCAGGACTGACTCCGAGCACCTGGAGTTCTTCTTGTCCTGACAAGGACCTGGAAGTTTGCACAGCTTTATTTTCCCTGAGGTCATCCGTGAGCAGACAAAGGGACCTTATAAATTTTATCTGAGCCCATGCACTAAGCAGGAATGTGCAGTGGCCAGTGTTGAATGAGAGAGAGAGAGGTAATGAGCCAGGCTGTTGTAAAGCCCTGTCAGTGGCAGCAGCAGAGCAACACCTTCCCCTGGTTTGGGATGTAACCGAGTGCGTGGCTGTCCCTGGAACTGGACAGCAAAGATGTTCTCCTGGTCTGGGTTCCAGCTGTATCCAGAACTTCAGGGCTGTTGAAGCCCAAGGAGATGTCACAGATGCTGGGGTCTGTTGGAGTTGGCTGTGCTAAGCATTTCTTTTCTTTCCTCTCCCTCCCCAGCAATCAAAGAGAAATACATGGACTGGACAGAGTTTCTCATCCACGATTTGACCGGCGCCCGGACCGCCCCGGCGAACTTGCTGGAAGGTGTATGTATTAGATTGCAGTTCTATCCGACACGGCGTCGCGGTGCGTTGTGCTGCAGCAGTGCGTGTGCTCCTGGTGTGCGGGGCTGTGTGCTTGTGGTGTCTGTCTGTGCGCTGGCACCGAGGTCTCGTTCAGCCTTGACTCTGCTGACTGCTTCTCACCCACTGATGGGTGGTTTGTTTGGTCTTGAAGCTGGAGGGTGCTGCTTAGCAAGGTGGGTGCTCAGAAGAGGCCAGGTGGTGAAGGACAGCATAGAGTGAGATGGTAGAAAGGAGGCCACAGCCTTTCAGGACTCCAGCAGATCTGCAAACCTGTGACCTGAACTTTCAAGTCAGGACACGCATTCCCTCCAGCTAATGACCTCACTCAGCAGGGAACTTGGGTGAGGTGGCCCCAGTAGTCAGGAGAGAAGGGTCTGATGTTTAAAGATGCACCCATGTGGCCAAGCACCTGCACAGCGTATTCACAGGGCAGCTTGTCCCCGGAGCAGCCTCACCTTGCTGTGGGATCTCAGGCAGAAGTCCTGCAGGTTCATCGTGAACTGGGGGAGCAGGATGCTGTGTCCTTCATGACCTGTCCTGCTCCCATGTGGCCATTTGGAGAGGAGACAGCCCGTCACATAGGAGTTAATCTCTGTGCCCCTCTGTTCAGGCTGAGAGGGAAGGCAGGTGGGCAGTTTGCCTTTGTGCAAACCCTCGTGCTGGCAGTGTGTATCCAGGCACATTTGTGACCATGTTGTCCCTGGTCACAACAGCAGCAGCTGCATCCTTTTTCCACAGGCCTGTGCAGTATGAGCTGCCTGGCAGGGAGAATTAGCATCATCAGGGATTTTTTTGCCCCCCACCCAAGTCTGTTGACTGAACAGCCCTTTTGACGCCCAGAGTAGCACTGGTCCTGAGGTCTGGTGCATCCGTCTTCTTGGACCACTCCCAGGTAGCAGGTGCACGAGGCTAGTGGTGTCCATCATGCACATCTGGAGTTGGCCAGCGCCCCCGCAGACCTCTCCATATCCTATCCACAGGCAGAGCAAAGAGGCAGCCAGAGGCAGAACCGCAGAGAGGGACAAAAGCAGTGCCCTGAGACCACCTGTGACCCTTTCCCGGTGCTTAGCGCTGTCTGTCTCGTGCGACGTGTGTGACCCCGTGTCGGCGGCCCTGCTGCTCGTGAGTGCTTGCAGATCGCCCCTGCCCCGCGAGATCGATACAGAGCCGTTTGTTCTGCTTCACACGCTAGCGAGTTGGCGTGTAGTGGCAAATGCAAACACTTCACGCAAGCCAATTCACTAGCCTTGGCCATTGAGCTCTCTGGGGCGAGCGGCGAGCCGTTGGCTTAAAGCTCAGCACGCAGGTCAGAGAAGCGATCCTCGCTCCTGTGCAGCCAGGGAGGCAAAAGCGAAATCATTGCACCGTCGTGTCGCGTTAAATAATGTCTTCTTGCAATGAGGCAGCTGTGTGAGAGGAGAAACGAGCCCATTTCAGTAGATTTCTGTTACATTGCTGAATTCTGACTCTGCATTTTACCGCTCAATGATGTTCAAAGAGGTTCCGCAGGTGCTCGGAGCCGACGCTCTGGAGGAGCGATTTGTGATGGCAAATAAACTGTTCTGAGAACTCACCTGCTAACCGTGGAGCTGGTTAAAAGCTCTAGCTAATTTTAATTGCATCTCAAACCAAATTCTCATTCTGTTGCCTACATTTTTTTTGGGTATGGGAGATGTGCAAATCCGTGGCTTTGCAGAATTCTGAGTGGTTTCCAAATTCTAGAGGAACATATTTTGAACCATACGGCTTTCTCTTATCTCTTCTATTTCTCTAGCTGTGGCTAGAAAGAACCATCCTGGTCTGGCTCTGATTTACAGAATTAATACTTTGAAAACTGCTGTGGGAGGTTTATATTGTTTAGTGAAGTGGGAGAAACACAGAGGGGGAAAAAAAACCCACCAAAAGTCCGTGCTTTTAATTGATTTTGTCAATTCTTAGCATCTTCTCAGGGGATCGATGCTCCCAGCTCCTGGGGTGTTTTGCAGCGCTGCTCTTGCAGCTTCTGGAATTGAGATGTTGCGTGAGAATTGGAACTTGAGTTTAATAGAAAAGGGAGAACTCTAACCCTTGTGCTAGTGGAGAGGAGCTTGGCAACGCGGAGATGCTCACGGTCGCTAAACAAGAACGCTGAGCCCCAGAGGTACCGTTCTGCGGAGCGTCTCGTGGTTATTTAATGCCTGCGGCTGGCAGCCTTGCAGGTGTAAAGTTAAGCACATATGTAAACGCCTGTAGAACTAGGATCCCTGCAAATGCTCCACGTAGGCAAATAACATCAGTCACTGGGATTTCTTCGGCGTGGTGGCTCGGCCCTACAAATCCTGTGTGCCGTGGGCTTTGATCCCGAGAGAACTTTTGAGCTGGTGGCTTTGGGATTTGGAGTGACCACCATAGGAGTGGCTCCTGCGCCCATAGGCTGTGGGCAGTAGTTTGCTCCATGTGCCAGCAGGATTGAATAAAGACTTTGGTGGGGAACTTCGACACATATAAGTGGGATTCAGGGTCATGCCCAGAGCAGTCATCTTCTAGGTAAATGCCAGTGTCCAGCCCTGTGATTGGTTCTTGTCAGCTGCAATCAGTGAGAATTTGGTTTGAAGTCCTCCACTGCACCTGGGCTTGGAGTTGTTCAGGAGTGGATGTGCCTTACGAGCTCTTCCACCTTTCATTACTCGTGTTTTTTTGTTGTTGTTGATGATGTCAGTTGAGAAATTAGCACAACTGTTGTTTTCTGTTTTACTTCTGAATTTGCACTTGGAAGACATTGGGTAAAATAGAGGAAGAACAGACTGTTTGCTGATCGCTTGGATGATGGTGTGAAAAACAAAAATAATCTTCTGCTGTCATCTGTTTCCTTGAGAAGTCTTCAAATAAAGTTTAAAATAAGGAGTTTTGCTTCTATTCAAACAGCCTCTGCGAGGAAAAAACCCTGTAGACCTCATTACAGTTGATTCCTTAATAGAGCTGCAGGATCCCCAGAATCCCTTTCAGTACTGGATAGTTAGTGTGGTTGAAAATGTTGGAGGAAGATTACGCCTTCGCTATGTGGGATTGGAGGAGACTGAATCCTATGACCAGTGGTTGTTTTACTTGGATTGCAGACTTCGACCAGTCGGTTGGTGTCAAGAGAATAAATACAGAATGGACCCACCTGCAGGTAAAGAGCCTCCTAAAAACTACTGACTCCTTTTGTGGCGGTTCTTGATGTTGTGAGATACTCGTGCAGCTCATGTCTTCTTCCGCAGCATTCACATTGCTTTGGCAGTAGTTTCCAGCTGTAAAGCAGATGGCACGTGAGAGCCACCAAAGTTGGGTGGAGAGCAGGTCAGAGAAACTCTGTGGGACTTACTTCTTAAATCCAGTTTGGCTCCTCTCACTCCTGGAAGGAAAGAGTAGCCACTGAAAGCAGATATGTGCAGTGTTTCACCAAGAAGTAGATTTGATGGAGATAGTCCAAGGATGCAGGGGGATTGGAGCAGATGATCTTTCGAGGTCCCTTCCAATCCCTAATGATTCTCTGTGCCTGCTTGCCCAGTCCAGGCATTTTAAACTACCTGGCTATACAGTTGGCATCCTGGTGGATGTCTCTCTGGGGATCAGTCTTAACACTGTCCAAATCATGTCCTAGGTGATGTGTGTGAGCATACACCAAGCTCCATTTGCACATTGAGACAGGGCTCTGCCTACCCTGCATACGGGATTTATTTCCCTGTGTCTGGGCTGTGATTTCTCCATGTTGATCCCCCTCCAGGACCTGCCAAGTTGGCTTTCACCTTGCAAAGCTTTTTGAGGTCAATCTTTCAAGATGCAGAACATCTATAGAGGAGATCCCATGGATCCAAATGTCTACAGTAATTTGAATGGAGAGGTCTCTTCTGTGAGGCCATCCACATCCTAGGACCCTCTTAATGTACAAGAAAGTGCAGGAGCGTGCTGAGGAAATTGCATCTCAACTGTCTTCTCCAAAGGGCAACTTCAAGGGACTTTATATGTCCCGTGAGCCCTTTGAACTGAGGCAAAGGGGTCACAGTTGATTGTTCACCTCAGATATGCATCTAAATCCAAAATAAGCCTCCTTCTAGTTCAGCTTGGCACAGGCTGCTTGACACAGAGCCACCGGTGCTCTTGCCTCGAGCATTTATACAGGAAGAGATCATCTTGGTTTATGTTGCTTTCCATGTAAAGACAAATTGGCAGTCGTTTTAATTGCTCACTCCTTGTTAACCTCAATGCAAGCTGATGGAGTACACGTCGTTCAATTACCTGCAGCCTATCACTTACACAAACCACTTGATGCACTTTTAGCCATCTGGTTCAGTGTCCATGTACTTGACGGCGTAAGTGAGCTGCTGCTGATTAAATGCCCGTAAGACATGACATCCCTTGCTGCTTGGTGGGGTTGTCTTTATCTTTTGCAGCTTGTTGGCACTGCCCAAAGAAGTTGCTGCCTGTTTGCACTGCTTCTGGGCAAAGGTGCCCCACGCGCCACTGCTGAATGCTTCACTGCCATCATGGTAGAGAACAAGTGTCTGTTTTCAACTTATTCTCTACTGGGAGCTGGGAAGCACAGGATTGTAGAATTGTGAAATCTTTTGTGATGGAGACACTGTCAAAGGCCATCTAGTCCAGCCCCCTCTGAGCTGAGCAGGGACATCTTCAGCCAGACCAGACTGTTTGGACCCCTGTCCAATATGACCATCACTTCATCCCCGTCTTGTGTTGATACCCCTGACCCATGTGTCCAGCCTTGTGTTTGGCCTTGATGAGGTTCACATGGGCCCACGTACTGAACATGTCCAGGTCCCTACAGATGGATCCCATCCCTCAGGAGTGTCACCTGCACCATTCAGCAGGGTTTTTGTAACTCAGTCATATTGTACTGGTTCCCGGTTTGGCATCATTTAAACCAAAATGGGAGAAACACAGAACATTAGATATTGGAAAGGACCTCGAAAGATCATCTGGTCCAATCCCCCTGCCACAGCAGGATCACCTGGAACAAGTCACACAGGAACATATCCAAGTTGGTTTTAAATGTCTCCAGAGATGGAGACTCCACAACTCCCCTGGGCAGCCTGTTGCAGTGTTCTGTCACCCTCACCAAGAAGAAGTTCCTTCTGGTATTTATATGGAACCTCCTCTGTTCCAGCTTACAGCCGTTGCCCCTTATCCTATCAGTAGATGACACTGAGGAGAGCCTGGCTCTGTCCTCCTGACACCCTCCCTTCACATATTTATAGACATTAATGAGGTCACATCCTCTTCTCCAAGCTCAAGAGATCCAGCTCTCTCAGCCTTTCCTCATCAGGGAGATGCTCCAGTTCCTTTGATCCTTGTAGCTCTGTGCTGGACTCCCTCCAGGACCTCTGTGTCCTTCTGGAACTGAGGAGCCCAGAACTGGATGCAGTGCTCCAGATGCAGTCTCACCAGTGCCCATGGAGTTGTTTCCCCCTCTGAACTTCAAGCTGATCAGAGCTCCTGCAAGTAAGGGACAACTGGAGCAACCAGGCTGTAAAGCAATGAACAGCAGGAGAAAGATGCTCTCTTAAATGCATGTGACTGCTGCACGTGATGTAAACAAAGACCTGCAGTGAGTGTTCCTGTTAATAACCAGACAGTTGAGGAATTAAATACAGCTCTCTGAAAGGTTAACATTTCCCTTTAAGTGCGTTTAAATTCATCTGCATATCCTCGAGGTCTGCTCTGAAGTGGGAGATTTGATAGAGCAGAAGTATAAATACATCCACTTCCAGCGAGTGATGCTGCAAATCCTTTTTTGATAAGGTCTTAAATCTGTTGAGATCAGAGCATAAAACTCTCTTGTACCATCAGCCCTAGGTGAAAGCAGTGTTCTCCAGTTCCTTTTTTCCTGTGTGGTTTTTATTTCCTCCTTCAGAGCTGTATGATGCAGCAGTAAATCTTTGCCAGCTAGTAAATAGATGTGGTTATTAGATGTCCAGGATCTAAATGCAAATTGGGCCAAATTGAACTGTAAAGCCAAAGTGACAGAAGCAAAACTGCTGCCTGTTCCCTCCGTGTCAAGGTTCAAGTTTGTTATTGAGTAAATGTTCATTTCCATATTAATAATTATCGCAGTCTATCTGCTTATCTCGCCCCGTTGAGACTTGGATATGGATGTTCTGCAGTGCCTGGGTACGTGCAGGATGATGGTGATTTCTAGTGTGGAAGTCAAGCCAGTATAATCATAGAGTCATCATAGAATCATTAGGGTTTGGAATGGACCTCAAAAGATAATCTAGTCCAAGCATAGAATCATTAGAGATTGGAAGGGACTTCGAAAGATCATCTAGTCCAATCACATAATCATAGAATCATTAGGGATTGGAAGGGACCTTGAAAGATCATCTGGTCCAAGCATAGAATCATTAGAGATTGGAAGGGACTTCGAAAGATCATCTAGTCCAATCACATAATCATAGAATCATTAGGGATTGGAAGGGACCTTGAAAGATCATCTGGTCCACTCCCTCTGCCAGAGCAGGATCACCAAGTCACAAAGGAACACATCTAAGCTGGGTTCATCACATTATTGTATCACAGAACATTAGGGATTGGAAGGGACCTCGAAAGATCATCTAGTTTCCTTTGAGGCTTCATGGCTGTTTCACTGCACTGAACCATAAAGGGCTTAGTTAATGTAATTATTTATTAATATTAAAACCTATTTAAAGAAAGTTGCTGAAAGCAATGTGAATCTGCTCAAAGATCTTACCGGAAAGTATAACGATGAAAATTCATCAGTGTAAGTTCGTGAACTGCTGCGATACTCTGGTTTGAGAGTTGTACCAGGTGGAGGTCTAGTGAAAAAAACAGCCCCCCAAAAAACCACCCCCAAACCAACCCTGCAATAAAAAACCCCCCAAACGACTTCACAACGAACAGAAGTCTTGTAAAATACACTTGTGCTTTTGTTCAGTTTTGTTCAAATGCGACTGTAGTGTTGGCTGAAGACCTGGGGCACCTCAGACTGGAAAACATCAGCTCTGTGGAGAAGCAGACATCAGAGCAGAGTTTCATTATTTCCAAGTGATGAGCTAGCACAGTTGTTGTTCCTTCAGCTGAAAACCAAGGGCTTGTGTCTGGGTTTTGCAAACCAAAGTCTTCCTCAGCCGTGCCCCTGCTAGTGGCTTTTGTGTTGAGCTTGTCCCCGCCGTAGAATGTGCACCCTGCTCGTCTCGCCTGCGCTGCGACGCGAGGACCTAAGCCTCTCGGAGATGTCTGATCCCCAGACGGTCACCTCTCGTTTCTGTGTTCTTGTTTTGTTTTCCGTGGTTGCCGTCACCGCCGTTAGATATCTATTCTCTGAAGACTATGTCTGAGTGGAAATGCGCTCTGGAAAAATCCCTTAATGATGCAGCGACTTTTCCTCTTCCGATGGAAGTGTTCAAGGTAAGAGATGCCCTCTTCTCCTTCACTTGCAGAACCCGCGGTGAATAAATACCACGCGGCGCTTAGCGGCTTATGTTAAGCTTCTGCAGGGGAGGCCGTTGCTCCCCTCCATCACCCGGAAAGGTCACGAGTGAGATGCTTGTGTGAAATGCAGCTCGACGCGCGGGCTTCCCCTTCTGAGAGCTGGTTTCTTGGCAGTCACTGGGTTCTAGGGGCGCTGGTTTCTCCGGCATCGTTTTTAACGTGTCTTAGTCCGTTAGGTCTGCGTGAAGGCGTCGTGTCCAACCGTAGGGCTGCAGATGGGAAAGCTGACAGAAGCTGGACAGGTTTCTGTGAGCCTTGCTCCATAATTCTCTTCCAATCACAAGCCACAAGGCAGAGAAGCCTCCTTTGGGGACCTGTAGGTGAAGTGGGACATAATTTTGCTTCCACATCTTTTTTCCCCTTTCCTTCTCACTCTGGTTTTTAATAGTTGGAGATGTCCTTCAGCCCCGAGGCAGCAGTTTTAATTTCCCCTCCAGATCTGCACTGGCATTAATCTAGATAATCCTGAGTTCTAGCTGAGCCTCTCTGGTTTATAACAGTCACGTCCTCGCTGCGGTGTCCCGGGCAGCATGGATGTGGGTGTGAGAGGATGCTTGGGGAGGTGTCTTGAGGCTGCCTCCAGTGTCACCTCCGGTTTGGGGACCTGGTAGATCACAGTGCCTTCCTCACCGTCATTCCTTTGGGTTCCACCACCACCACCTTCGGGTTCCTTTGCCTCCAAACAACATTGCACTGGGTCAGAGTCAAATACCCGTGTGGTTGGTGCAGTTCGTGTGTAGATGTGACCGTGACACATGTGGCTTGGTGGTGGCATCACTGAATCACAGAATCCCCAGTTGGAAGGGACCATCTTGGCAAAAGCTGACTATGAACCCAGCTGTCCCAAGGCCACCGCTAAACCATGGCCCTAAGCTCTAGATCTCCACAACTGGGGAACACTCCCAGGGGTGGTGATTCAAGCCCCTCCCTGGGCAGCCTGTTCTAAGGCCTGATCACCCCTTCCAGGAGGAAGTTCTTCCTAATGTCCAACCTCAATTTTCCCTGGTGCAACTTGAGGTCATTTCTGATCCCCATCACTCTATGAGCAGACTTTGCCCCTGCCCGAGACCTCCTGTGAGCCATAGATTTGAGCCTGAGTGCTCGACAGTTGCAGCAGAGCTGAACGTGTGCTGCTCTTTGGTGGCAAAATCCTGTGTGCAAGTGCAGAGCCCAAATCACCTCTTGGCATCCAAGGAGAGGGCACCAGCCATCAGAGCACACGAGCAGGCTGCACAAATCAGAGGGAAGGCTGCAAACAGGATCATCTGCTTTTCTGGTGCTGTTTTACACTTGGCCATATGCTGCAAGTGCTTGTAAACTGCTCTAGGATCCTTTGAGAAGGAACGTGATGTTCGGCTGCCAGAGAAACGCTGCTATTGTGTAGCTTCTAAACATAGTGTTTTGCAAACTGCACATCCTGGAACAAGCTTTTCCTTCACAAAAGCTTTTCCTTTTCCAGCACACACGCTGCTGTGTCATTCTGTTCTGCTCACAAAGCGTGTTGATCCTTAAAGAAAACTAAACACAGAGCTTTCAAGCGTGTTTAATGGTTCAGGAGCGTAGATCCTCCTGAAAGCCTGCACCTCAAGGAGACCTGTGCTCTGCTCTGGTTTCACAGTGCTGGAGGAATTGCAGAGTCACAGAACATTAGGGACTGGAAGGAACCTCAAAAGATCATCTAGAGCAATCCCCCTGCCACAGCAGGATCACCTAGACCAAGTCACACAGGAACACACCCAGGTGGGTCTTAAACACCTCCAGAGAAGGAGACTCCACAACCCCCCTGGGCAGCCTGTTCTAATGCTCCGTCACCCTCACTGGGAAGAAATTCCTTCTCATATTTATATGAAACCTCCAGTGTTCCAGCTGACACCCATTGGCCCTCGTCTCTCACTATATGACATAGAGAAGAGCCTGGCTCCAGCAGCTCCATGTCCTTCTTGAACTGAGGGGCCCAGAACTGGACAGAATATTCCAGATGTGGTCTCACTAGGGCAGAGTATAGGGCAAACAGCATCCTGGGGTGGATCAGAAGCAGGGTGGTTAGCAGATCGAGAGAGGTTCTGCTCCAGTCCTTCATGCTTGGTTGGGTACTGGTGATATATGATGTTTTCAGCTTCAGAGGATGCCTGAGACAATGGCCAGGACTTCGGGTATGAGTAAGGGTGGTCAGGATGCTGCCAGGGCCATCTTTCGAGTCAACTTTGACAACTGTAGCAGTGTGCCTCAGTGTCCAGTTTTGGACACCTCAGTACATGGGAGGTGCTGGAGCAAGTGCAGAGGAGGGCAATGAGGCTGGTGAAGGGCCTGGAGAATAAACCTTATGAGGAGAGATTGAGAGAGTTGGGGCTGTTTAGTTTGAGGAAGAGGAGGCTGAGGAGAGATCTCATCACTCTCTACAACAATCTGAACATTGTAGAGATGTTGGTGCTGGTCTCTCCTCGCAAGTAATTAGTGAGAGAACCAGAGGGAAGGGCTTCAAGCTTCAACAGAGTTGGTTTAGATTGGACATCAGGAAAACATTGTTCTTTGAGAGAGCGGTCAGGCACTGGGATGGGCTGCCCACGGTGATGGTTGAGTCCCCATCCCTGGGTGTGTTTAAAAGCCGCTTAGATGTAGTGTTGGGGGATCTGTTTTAGGAGTGAACTTGTAGAGTAGGGTTGATGGGTGAACTTGATGATGCCAAGGTTCTTTTCCAACCTGAATGATTCTGTGGCAGGAGAGGGTCCTGGGGATCTTCTCTGTTATCCCATTATGCTTCCCCATGTCTCCTGTGCCATCTCTGTCCTGGATCCTCATGGGTCAGTGTACCCCAGACACCAGTGTTTGGGTAACTAAATCCTACCCAGGATTTGGGGTGCGTGGCTTTCTTCTTTAGGTCTTGCATATGGCCATCCTATCCCCATTTACAAAGTGTATCCCGATGACTAGTTCAGATTCAGCTGTCACCAGCCCCATCCCTCACCCGAAGTCTGTTCAATGGCTTGAAGAGCACAGATGCTTGGGAGAGAGAGGTGTTATCTAAGACAGGTGGCAAGTCCTGTTTTATAGCCTTTGCTCTCATTCTTCTTGTTTGTTTCTAACTGCAGTTTTCAGACGCTTCCTTTAATCAGTACCAGTATTAATTAATGGCGTGGAAGGATTTAATTGAGGCTAATCTTTCCTGAGGAGAGTGGTGGAGGGAGCACCCATCACCCAAGCAAGAGCTGCCCTTTGGAATTCAGGATGTGTTGATGGTTCTAATTCTACACTCAAAAGTATGAAGGCAAATATTACAGAGAACACCCTTCCCACCTCTAAACCCCAGTTTTTCCATCAGATTAATTGTGCCTTGTAATTTGAAGAGTAAGATGGACTGTTTCTTTAAACTTTGATGTTTTCAAAGCAAAACAACATCCCATGCAATCAGAGAATCTGTTAGATTGGAAACTACCTTTAAGATCAGTTGAGTCCAGCCATTAAGCTAACTCCATGAAGCACCTTGAGTGCCCTGTCTACATGACCTGTAAACGTGTTTGTGGGTGGTGATTCAGCCACCTCCCTGAGCAGCCTGTTCCAGTACCTGGTGACCCTTTCAATGAAGAAGGTTTTCCTGAAAAAGTGTTTTTCTCTCAGAAGTAAATAAAACCCTTTGGGTGTTTTAGGGTTTTCTTCCATGATTTGGTATTCTGGAGGGGTTTAAGTGGAGGATAGAGAAACCCAGGGGTTCTGCTCAGACACTCCTGACCTTGCTCTATGAATAGACTCTTGAGCTTGGAGAAAGGGAGACTGAGGAGTGGCCTCACTAATGTCCATAAATATGTGAGGGTGGGTGTCAGGAGGATGGAGCCAGGCTCTGCTCAGTGGCATCTAGTGATGGGACAAGGGGCAATGGGTGTCAGCTGGAACCTAGGAGGTTCCATATCAATATGAGAAGGAACTTCTTCACAGTGAGGGTGACAGAGCTGGAAGGGGATGCCCAGGGCTATTGTGGAGTCTCCATCTCTGGAGACATTTAAAACCTGCCTGGACATGTTCCCGCTCTGAGACTTGGTCTAGGTGATCCTGCTGTGGCAGGCAGATTGGACTAGATGATCTTTCAAGGTCCCTTCCAATCCCTAATGTTCTGTGATGATCATAGAATCATCAAATCATCATAGAATCATTAGGGATTGGAAGGCACCTCGAAAGCCCATCTAGTCCAATCCCTCTGATCTCAGGGATCGTTTCGAACTGGAGTGATTCTGGAGTTCCCAGCCAAGGGGTGTGACAAGAGACACCGATGGTTTCACTTTGAGCACCCAAAGGTGTTCCCACCAGGGCTTTGTGTTCCCACCCATGAAGTGGACGTGTGCAGCACAGGCAGGAATCACCAGCAAGTGCTTGTGGGGTTGTGCTGCAGTCCCAAGAATGAAAAGCTAGTAAATCCCACCACATGAAACACCCCCCACCCCCCACCCCAGCCCAAGTGGATGCACACCTGTCCCTCCTCCTCCTGCCACCCGTGCTCCCAGCGCACAGGCGAACCGGAGCAGGCGCTGCGTAGGAGGGGATCTTTGCCCTGGTGCCATCTGCAGCGGGCTGAGCCGTGCGGAGAAGGTGCTTTTGGATTAAGACTGGCTACTCCGCACCGTTGCTGTTTCTATGGTAACTGTGGGGGTTCTTTTTTTGTGCAGCAAGAGGAGCTTAAAATCTGTAGGGCTGAATTCCATCCGAGGCAGAAGCATCTGCAGCTCGTAAGGGGCTTCTTCAGCAGGGGCCGGTCGTGCCTGGCTCTCGTGCTCATTCCTTCAGGGTCACAGTGCCTCTAAATCCTCTTTCCTGGCACCGCTGCCCCCTCATCCTGCCCCACGTCTCAGCGTCCCCCGACTGCACAATTTGCTTGTGCTGTGTCTTGCTGGGGGATTGTTGTCTCCCTGCAGAGAGCCTGTTTTCAGGGAAAATTGCCGTGTGTTTAGTAGAGGAAGTTGTGGAATCACAAGCAAGGCTGCTTCGCCTGCAAATAATGCAGAGGGTTGTGTTTGGGAGGCTTTCTTTATTATTATTATTACTGTTATTATTATTATTACTACTTTCTCAATTAAAAAACAGAAGCCACATTCCTGTAGAGGCAGTTTAACCACTGCTACCTCTGTGTTTGTCACTGGTTGCCACACATGAGCTTTGTGATTAGAATTAGGTTGTTAGAAGCAGCCGGTTTCTTGGAGAATTGGGAGAAAACACTGGGGGATGTGATTTATCTCAAAACAAAAGCCAAATCAAGTGTTCCTTGTCGTGCTAGATGGGGACCACATCGCTGTCTCCTGGTAAGCCAGGAGCAATGTGACTGAGTCACAGAACGTTAGTGGTTGGAAGGGACCTCGAAAGATCATCTAGTCCTATCCCCCTGCCACAGCAGGGTCACCTAGACCAAGTCACACAGGAACATACCCAGGTTTAAAATATCTGGAGATGTTTTAAATGTCTCTAGAGAAGGAGACTCTACAACGCCCCTGGGCAGCCCCTTCCAGTGCTCCATCACCCTCACTGTGAAGAAGTTCCTTCTGATAGGTGACCCTGCTATGGCAGCGGTATTGGACTAGATGATCTTTCGAGGTCCTTTCCAATCCCTAGTGTTTCTATGATTTATATGGAACCTCCTATGTTCCACCTCACACTCATTGCCCCCTGTCCTATCACTAGATGCCAGTGAGAAGAGCCTGGCTCCATCCTCCTGACACTGAAATGACATCCATTGAGTAGAAAGACTCAGAAGCCAGATCTAGCAAGGTACCAGGAAGGGCAGATGACCGTGATGATTTTGGGATGAACCTTCTTGAGTTCCAGAGCTGATGCCAGTGCTTAGTGATTTCATTTTCAGAACTTTATCATGCCACCCAC
Organism: Rhinopomastus cyanomelas; assembly: GCA_013400115.1. NCBI lineage: Eukaryota > Metazoa > Chordata > Aves > Bucerotiformes > Rhinopomastidae > Rhinopomastus > Rhinopomastus cyanomelas. The sequence goes on along the minus strand of VXBP01004863.1, from coordinate 44,641 downwards.
AGAAGGGCCTCCCTAAAGCCTCTCTGTGCTTTTAAGACTGGATAGTTTTGTAAACCTCACTGTGGATCTCTTTTGGAATGACATTTGTGCTTCCAAATCACCTGGTGCCTTTGAAACCTGCACTGCTAGTGGCTGCTTGGCCGTGAAGGAGACAATTACGCAACTAGCTCCATGTCTAAAGAAGAGGGCTGGGAATTAGGAGTCTGGTCCTCTTCCCAGAATTGCTGCTGGCTTATGTTTGACCTTCAGATGTTCCAGCTTTCAGCCCTGCAGGTGCTGCTTGTTGCAGTGAGCTGGTGCAAAGCCCAGCAGTGCTTCTGCAGAGGGCTTGCAGGCACATGTGCCCTACCAAGATAAGAGCCAATGCTGCAGGTGTAGACCAAAGCAGGGTGCTGATAAAAACTGGGTCCAAAACCCCCCGAGTTCCAGGTGGCCTGGAGGGTCACAGCCTGTGCACGCTGGCTAATGTGCAAGCTCATTCTGCTCTGGAACTGTGAGTGTAGAACTGAGCTTAATTGCTTCTTAGGTTCTGGAGTGAGAGCCCTGACAGCCCTGGCATTTGCCTGTGGATTTGGGCTGGAAGCGACAGACGTTCAGTGGAGGGTTGTGCAGTTTTCATTCCTCACTAGTGAACACCATCACAGGCTGTGACCCCTGAATGAGTGACTGTGGGGCATGTACTACATGAATTCATTGGACTTTCTGCGTCGTGAGTTTCCACTTTGTTGTGAAGGAGCCTTCTGCATCCTCATCGATTGTCGCTCCAACTCGCTTGACTTCTCCCAGCAGTCAGAGGGCATTTCCATCACCCACTCAGGGCTTGGAACCCTTGGACAGGTGATCTGCCGCTGGAAATCCGTGTGGTCAGTGGGGCTGCTTCTGGGAAGCATTGCCTGCCAGTAGGAGTAAAGGTTCACCACAAGCACAAGGCTATAAATCCATGTGGTCAGTGGGGCTGCTCCTGGGAAGTACTGCCTGCCAGTAGGAGTAAAGGTTCACCACAGGCACGAGGCTGTGAAACGCTCCAGCTGGTCAACAGTACTTTGCCTATTCATCTCCATTTCAAAGAGAATTCAAACTCACTTGCTGAAGTTGATGGAAGATAATGGCTGGTGACATCCTTATGGGTGAGAGCACCGTGAAACAGTGGTAAAGGGTCAGATTCTGCCACTGAGAGTCCTTCCAGGAGAGTCTCACCCCTCCAGTGCTCTTCTTGTAGCTGCCTTTATTAAGCAGGCATCGTCCCTGTCACTGTGAACAGGAGGAGGAGAGAGCAGTTCATTACCCAGTGTATCACTTTGAGTCTAATACTAATTAAAAGCTTTGCCTTCACTTCTGTGGAACCTATTCTTAGAAATTATGTAAATTAATTGGAGTTTTGAAGAGGAGCATGTGCCAAATCCCAAGTAATTCCCTGCTGGCTGAGGCAGCGCCAGCCCTGGGACCGGAGAACCGTGTCAGGGTCTTTCTCCTTCCCTTTTGTGGCTGCGGAAATCTTAGGCTGCTTCAGTAAATCTTGATGCTTCTCTTTAGCAAACAGACGAGAGAGATCAAATATCCAGCCCCTGACCGTTCGCCGGAGAGGTGCCGCACGAAGGCTTTTCCTCCCTGAAAGCTTTTCCATCTCAAAGATGACATTTAGCGCAGACAAGCTCTTTACTTCAGCAGCCCTTCTCCAAACAAATGTGTGTTCCTGCCTCAGAGAGGATTTGACCCTCAAAACAGAGATGTACTCAGATCCCGTGGAACTCCCTCTGGCTGTTACGTTAATGGGGAAGATACTTCCACACTAGGCTGATGGAGAGGGGAGATCTGATCCTAAGGGACATCCTGTGTCGACCAACCAGGATGTGCTCTTGATGTGAAGAAGGCTTATGTGTTATTAGCTTTTTGGTGTTCCTGCCTGGTTATTATTTTCACTTTGAAAAAGGCCAAAGCAAATAGAAGAAGCACATCCAGGTAAAACTGAGAAGTAATGCGGTTTCACCTCGATCTGTTTTGGTCTCAATCAACAAATCACTTGAAGTTGATGAAACTACTTGCTTGTTTGAAGGTAAACATGATTAAGTACGTTGGTGGATCTCGGCTCATTATGCGCTGAAGCTGGGTACGAGCGTGAAGTGAATCGTGCAAGTGTGGATGAGGAGATGCTGCCGCGTGATCGTGCTTCCAGATGTGTGTTCTGCAAAGCTGCCTCTTCTTTACAGCCTCACCCTCGGGATTAAGGGGTGCTGGGTGTGGATCTTCACTCAGGAGGAGGCAGCCCTCCAGTCCAGATGCTTTTTGCCTTCAGAGAGTCAATGATAGTGTTGGCCAGGTTGTGCAGCCATCGTCTGTTGCCGGCTGAAGCCTCTTGAGTGGAAAAGCTGGCAGCCTTGATAAGCTGCCCATCCCATGCATCCCTGGCACCCTGCAGTTTCTCTGAACAAGGAGCCACACTCAGACTTTTATTCCGTGTAATATTCTGCAAAGATGCTAAAAATGGGTCTCCTGTCTCTCTGGGGCTCTAGTGATGCAGTAGAGACTGTGACCAAGCACAAGGGTGGCTGGTGGTTATGCTGGGCTGCAGGACTCTCGGGCTACTGAATGTCTGCTCCTTCCTCAGCCATTAATTCATGGGGATCTGGGCTCTTATTGCTTAATCATCCTCAGTTTCCCCATCATAGAATCACATAGAATATTAGGAATTGGAAGGGACCTCGAAAGATCATCTAGTCCAATCCTCCTGCCACAGCAGGATCCTCTAGATCTAGTTGCACAAGAATATGTCCAGGTGGGTTTGAAACATCTCCAGGGAAGGAGACTCCACAACTCCCCTGAGCAGCCTATTCCAGTGCTCTGTCACCCTCACTGGGAAGAAGTTCCTTCTTATATTGGTGTGGAACCTCCTGTGTTCCCACTCAATGTTCCCATTGCCCCTTGTCCTATTGTTAGATGCCACTGAGCAGAGCCTGGCTCCATCCTCCTGACACCCATCCTTTCCATATTTATAAACATTAACGAGCTCACCCCTCAGTCTCCTCTTTTCCAAGCTCAAGCTCCTTCAGCCTTTCCCCATAAGGGAGATGCTCCACTCCATCATCTTTGTGTCTCCGTGCTGGACTCTCTCCAGCAGCTCAGTGTCCTTCTCTTCTGCTGTGAGACTAAATACTCATCTGCTGTGAGACAAGAGAAATGGCCTCAAGTTGTGCCAGGAGAGGTTTAATTTGGACATCAGGAAAAATGTGTTCTCTGAAATAGTGGTCAGGGATTGGAAGAGGCTGCCCAGGGAGGTGGCAGAGTCACCTTCCCGGAAAGTGTCCAAAGAACGTGTAGATCTGGCACTTGCAAAGAGGGTTTAATGGTCAGGGTGGGGTTGAGTTGACAGTTGGACTTGATCATCTTGGAGGTCTCTTCCAACCTTAATGATTCATAGAATCATGGAATCTTTAGGGATTGGAAGGGATCTCGAAAGATCGTCCAGCCCAATCCCCCAGCCACAGCAGGGTCACCTAGACCAAGTCGCACAGGAACACGTCCAGGCAGGTTTTTTTCCATGATTCTGTTATGATTCTCTTTTCACATGTCCTTTGGCTCTCATGGAGGATGTGTTGTGACACTGCAGGCTCGTGAGATGAAAACAGCAGTTCACTTAGCCGTGGCTGGAGCTTGTAAAAATCCCTCTCTCTAATGGCTCCAGGAGTATGAGATCCTGAAATAGAAGTTGTTAAGTCTGTGAGCGAAAGCAATTCTTGGGAAAAGAAAGCACTATTAGGTACAACTTTGGATCAATAGAAAATCATTTTGGAACAAGAATACAACGTGTAGCAATGAGCGTAGAAGGGAGTGACATTGCTAAGCACTTACCCCATCGCGAGCTCTCTGCATCCATTTTGGAGTCATCTGTACGAACGCGTTAAGTACAGCTCCTTCTCTCTTTATGCTTGTGTTGGCTCATGCTCAGATGGGTTGGAAATACTCAAGGACATTTTCATTGAGCAGAAATTAAGGGAATTACCCTGGTGTGGGGATGCCAACATGTGCTCCTGTGAATCATAGAATCATTAGGGATTGGAAGGGACCTCGAAGGGTCGTCCAGTCCGATCAGTCAGGGTTAGAAGGGGTCACAAGTCATTTGGTAGATTTTTAAACTCTAAACTGATGGCAAATCAGGAGGTTGAACCATGTTGCTTCTGAGGTTTGAGACTTCTTCCTGCTGCCAGCCCCAGAGCTGTTGTCTGCAGCCCTCTGGGTGCAGCCAGGTTTGATCATGGGTCTTGCAGTGGGCATGTGCTTGAGCACAGCTGTGTGTTTTCCTACCAGCATGGTATCTGCTGCCCACATTTTGGGTCTGAGCTCACTCTCTGAGCTTTAGTCCACCTGTAGTTTCCTGGCTGGAGAAAAGACCTTTCCATCTTGCAGCACAGGGAAACCAGCCCAGGTTATAGAATAGCTATGGTTGGAACAGACTAGATCATCTAGTTCCAACCCTCTTTGCCATAGGCAGGAGGACCAGGTTGCCCAGACTGCCATCCAGCCTGGCCTTGAACACTTCCAGGAAGTGTTATGCTGGTGCCCTGCAGGAGCTGGATATCCATCAAGGTAAACCAGAGCCATCCTGAACAGTTTGCATCCCTGTTGTGCATTACCCTGGGGACATCGGGTTGAGTCCTGACACCTCTGGACCTTTAGTTGCTCTCAGACAGAAGTAGCTGTGAGAGGCAAAGAGGTTCTGCCCAGGGGAGATTCTCAAGTAGCGGTTTCTCAGGCAGGTCCTCATTTTGGGGAGTACAAGCTCCTTGCTGACCAAGTTCAAGATAGAAGCTGATGATGAGATGGATGGAGAATGTGCTTTAGATATGATGATCCTACAGATCTGCCCTGCAGGAGTGAGGCTGTCCCCGATGTTTCTGTGGTTGGGTTGGCATGCAAGGATTATAGGACTGAGAGCACCCAGTTGGAGCTGGAGTCAGTAGAGTAATCAGCTGAGTGGCAAAATCCACATGGACACATTTGAGGTGGATTTTCACATGTGTCAGGCCCTCTGTGGCAGATGGCACTGGCATATCACGTGCTCCTCTTCCCCATCTCTTCCCACAGGACCATGCTGATTTGCGAAACCACTTCTTCACTGTGGGGATGAAGCTGGAGGCAGTGAATATGAGGGAGCCGTTTCACATCTGTCCTGCATCAGTGACCAAGGTGAGCATCCCAAAAGGAGAGCTGAAAAGAGCCTGATTAGGGACCTTTCACTGATTTCCACAGCGCTGAGGACAACTCAAGAGTGGGACTTGATTGGCTGGAGGACTCATTAAGAAAGATGATGTTCCTAATTAATGAAGTGTTTGTCTCCCACAAGCATCGCAAGGTGACTACACACACTCCAATGGGTCCATCTACCACTCGCAGACGTTAAAAAAAGAGGGATCTTGCTTTTATTTCTGTCTCTCCTTCATACAAATGTGTTTTTCCTGCACATCTGGGAAACCTTTTAAAATGAAACATCTGGCTGGAGTGTATAGCTGGATATTTAATCCAGACTCAGAGGCAAGAGAGAGGAAGACTGGGGGGTCTCCAGAATCCACCTCCAGTTCGGGCTCAGCTCTGGGCACACTGAGTGCCCGTGACCTCTTGCTTCAGTTCACCATCTCTAAAAGTCAGACTTTAATCTCTGTCACAGAAACACTTTGATGAAAAGGGTTAGGTGAGAGCAGGTTGCTTTCACGTGTAGCTTGGGTCTAAGTTGTGGGTGTTTCAGATTTATGTGCTACCTAATGCTACAGCAAATTGAACTTCAGGTTTTGTTCTCTTCTCTTCCACCCCTTAGGTTTTTAACAATCATTATTTACAAGTAACCATTGATGACCTGAGACCTGAACCCAGCAAAATCTCAATGCTTTGCCATGCGGATTCCTTGGGGATCTTGCCAATACAGTGGTGCCTTAAAAACGGAGTCAATCTCACACCTCCCAAGGGTTCGTATTCCGTCGTGGTGCTTTGCAGCTTTCCTCTGAGACAAGTTTACTTGGTTCTGTTGTCCTTAAAACTGTGATGCTGGCTACTGTGTAGAAGATACCAGAAGTATCTCAAGCCAGAGTAGCTCTCTTGAGTCTCTGGGGCTGTTCTGGTTCATACTAGCCCGTCAGCATCTCTGCAGACGTGTCTTACTGGTGGACTGGTGCCAATGTGCTTTGTAGTCTGCAGTGGGCTGCACCAAAGCCTAGTGAATTCCTGTGAAATGCATCTTAGTGATGCTTTGGACGTTTAGGCTGGACATTAGGAAAGAGGTCTTTAATCTGAGGGGAGCAGGCTGCCAAGAGAGGTGGTGGAGGCCCCATCCCTGGAGGCATTCAAGGTCAGGCTTGCTGGGGCTCTGAGCAAACTGTTCTAGTTGGAGCTGGCCCTGCTTGTCGTAGGGCGGTTGGACTAGGTGACCTTTGGAGAGCCCTTGCCATCCAATATATTCTGTGATTCTATGGCTTGTGTCTTTAGAGAGCAAAAGGAGCATCATATCACACAGAGTCACAGAATCACTAGGGATTGGAAGGGACCTCGAAAGATCATCTAGTCCAATCCCCCTGCTAGAGCAGGATCATACTGTAGGCAAACCAAGCACCTCCCTGTAGCACCGAGATGCAACCCCAAAGCCAAACAAAGCTCCTAAACCTAAACACCTACACTAAATTCACAGCTGCCTGCCCAGGAGCATGTAGGTATTTCTTCAGGTGTCTTCAGGGTGAATTGTAAACAGCACAGTTAACGACTGGCATTGCAGACAGCCCCATGCGGTGCCTTCTTTGCGTACAAAATGTGTTGGCTCTCTGGAATTGTAGGGTTTTGGGGGCTGACTGGGATGTTGAGCCTGTGCCAGAGAGAGAAAGGGGCAAGGATAACCCTCCAGAAAAAACCCCACTAAGTTTTGCACATGGAGATTTGTCTCAGTCTGGGAAGAAGTGTGTTGCTGCCAGGGAAGCGAAGGGCTGTTCCCCTTCTACCAGAATCAGACTCCTTTCATGTAAATCCAGCACATGGGATTTGGAATTTCCACCCGAGTCCTGGAGTCCTCTGCGTGCAGCTGCATGTGGTGCATCCACAATCACTCTGCTGCTGCTTTTGCAATTACTCTGCTGCTGCTTTTGCTGAGATAAATCTGCTGGCTGGATGCTTGAGCTCCCTCCTGCTAAAATCCAGGTGTTAAGATAATGCCTGTGGAAGAACTCGGTGATACTGGCCAGGAACATTGCTAAGAGTGAGTGTAAATGGAATGGCTTGGGTTTCTTTCCACCCCTGATTCTCCTGTGGTTTCCCTCAGGCTGGGTAATTAGCTAAAGTGGACCATGGGCCAGACATTTCTCTTTGCAGTCAGGGCCTAATGGTTTCCAACTGGTTCACAGCCTGTCTGAGGTGGTGTTTTATGGATCAAGCGTGGATGAACTGTGTTTGATATGACAGAGGTTTTAGAAGTGGCTGGAGCATCTGACGTAGGGATGCTCCTCATCTTGGTCAATCAAATCTAAGATGTGAGTAGGTGGAGGATGATGAAGGAAGTGGAACATCTTCCTTATGAGGAGAGGCTGAGGGAGCTGAGTGTCTTGAGCTTGGGGAAGAGGAGACTGAGGGGTGACCTCATTAATGTCTATAAAGATGTGAAGGGTGGGTGTCAGGAGGATGGAACCAGGCTCTGCTCAGTGTCATCTAGTGATAGGACAAGGGGCAATGGGTGACGTCTGCAACACAGGAGGTTCCATATAAATATCAGAAGATCCTTCTTTGTCTGGGGGATTGGACTAGATGATCTTTTGAGGTCCTGTCCAATACCTAATGATTCCATGATTCTATGATCAGAAGGAACTTCTTCCCAGTGGGGGTGACAGAGCACTGGAAGGGGCTGCCCAGGGGTGTTGTGGAGTCTCCTTCTCTGGAGACATTTAAAACCCACTTGGATGTGTTCCTGTGTGACTGATCTAGGGGATCCTGCTGTGGCAGAGGGATTGGACTAGATGATCTTTTGAGGTCCCTGATTTGAGGAACTGATTTGATGTCATCAGTACCCGGTGCCAGGTTGGAGTATTTGGGCTGAGAATCCTTCCTCTGTCGGACACCCGTTCTCATGCCCTTTTGCTTACCAGACCTTTGGTGGAAGCCAAACATACAGTGGATGAGTCATGAGCAGGAGGCCAAACATGTGCTAGTAGGAATAGAGGGCAATGTTTTCCTGTACAGAGCCAAAACCAATCCCCCATTTACTGTTGCTGCGTAAACATTGAACAAGGGCTGTTTGTATTTGTTAGGGCTGGATTTATAGACCACTTCCCTTTAGAGTAACAGCCATTGTTCCTTTTTACGAGCTATTAAGAGGGCGAAAAACGTTTCTGTAGGGCTCCAGTTGCAAGGTTTACTGAGGGAATGCCACTTCCAAAGCCTCCAGTGCATTTGTATTGTTGTGTTTGCATCCACTAGTCTGCTGGGCTCTTCCTTGCTGAGAGCTGATAGCAAACCTCGAGGAGGAGCCGTAGCTGAATCGTGCAAGCAAAGACTTGGATGTTGTCACTTGGGCTGAGCCTTCAAGGGTAGAAGAATGTGAACACCGTGTGCTAAGGCAGTGTCCTGGTTTAGATTGTTTTTTGCTGACACCTGGAGTATTGTATCTGGTTCTGAGTCCCTCACTTCAAGAAGGACACTGAGCTGCTGGAGGGAGTCCAGCGTAGAGCAATGAGGATGATGAAGGAAGTGGAGCACCCCCTGATGAAGAAGGGCTGGGGGAGCTGGGTCTCTTTAGTTTGGAGGAGACTGAGGGGTGACCATGCAGCCAGTACCTGTGTGTCGTGGGATGACCTCTGACTCTTTTAATATGAAACATGCAACAGCTGGCTCCATCCTCCTGGCACTCACCCCTCACATAGAATCATACAATCATTATGGACTGGAAGGGACCTCGAAAGATCATCTAGTCCAATCCCCCTGACACAGCAGGATCACCTAGATCAAGTCACCCAGGAACACATTCAGGTGGGTCTTGAACATCTCCAGTGATGGAGATTCCACAACCCCCTTGGGCAGCACCCTCCAGTGCTCTGTCACCCTCACTGTGAGGAAGTCTCTTCTGATATTTTTATGGAATCACTGAATCATTCAGGTTGGAAAAGACCCCGGGGATCATCGAGTCTTAACTATCAACCCTAGTCTGCAAGGTCACCCCTAAACCAGATCCCTCAACACTACATCTAAGCGACTTTTAAACACATCCAGGGATGGGGACTCAATCCTATGTTCCAGCTCACACCCATTGCCCCTTGTCCTGTCACTAGATAACATTGAGAAGAGTCTGGCTCCATCCTCCTGAAACCCACTCTTCACATATTTATAGACATTAACGAGGTCCCCCCTCAGTCTCCTCTTCTGCAAGCTCAAGAGACCCAGCTCCCTCAGCCTCTTCTCATATAACTAGGCTGTGGCTGTCCCCACCTGAGCCCATCACCTCAGTTTCTTGTGAAGTCATTGGAGAGAGGTAAGGACTTTGCCAGGGCAGTTCTGCTCCTCCTGCAGAAGGACAGAGAGATCACCTCTACATCTGCCCGTTTCTCCACTGACTCTTGAGGGAACCCAGAGTGACAGGCACAGCTGCAGACGTCTCTGCTGCAAACATCTGCATGCGATCAGATGAATCCCCCCTGACATGAAGTGATGTGCACATTTCCTTCTGCTTCCCATTTCATTCTATGATGCTGAAAAGTACCTGGCAAACAAACAAGTGGGGATTAAAAAAGAGATGGAGAAGAAGTGGAAAGAAAATACTGTTGCAGCAATTAAAAGCTGGTGCAAGGATTGTTCTTTCTTGTGTCTATAAGTAATTGGCCTTTTGTACTTCCCCGTGTGTGTTGATTTCTAGGTTTCCAGTTGTTCTGAACCTTCACACCCCACAGACAGGCATCTTAGCCCAAGGCTTTAGCTCATTAGTTTGTTTGTTGTGCATCCAGTCATCAGGATTTGAAGTTCAGGTGGTCCCAGATGCTTGTACCTTATCAGGATGCTCTGCCAGGGGGATGGACTAGATGATCTTTGGAGGTCCCGTCCAGTCCCTAATGTTCTCTGGTTCTGATGCTTGGGACTTCATTTTCAAAATGTTTACCTCATTTGTGCTGAGCCAACAATGGGCCCTTCTGGCCAAGAAGGCCAGCGACATCCTGGAGTTGATCAGAAGGGAGCTGGTTAGTAGATGAAGAGAAGTTCTCCTCCCTCTCTACTCTGCCCTTGTGAGACCACGTCTGGAATACTGTGTCTAGTTCTGGGCCCCTCAGTTCAAGGACACAGAGCTGCTGGAAAGAGTCCAAACCAGGGCCACAAGATGATGAAGGGAGTAGAACATCTCCCTGATGAGTAGAGGCTGAGGGAGCTGGGTCTCTTCCGCTTGGAAGAAAGGAGGCTGAGGGGTGGCCTCATTAACATCTATAAATATGTGAAGGGTGGGTGTCAGAAGGATGGAGCCAGGCTCTTCTCAATGTCATCTAACGATAGGACAAGGGGCAATGGGTGTGAGCTGGAACAGAGGAGATTCCACATAATTATGAGAAGGAATCATCATGGCTGGAAAGAACCTGCAGGATCATCAAGTCCATCTCCCTAACCCCTACGCCATGGCCTCAAGCACTCTAGCTACTCGTTTTTTAAACACCCTCAGTGATGGGGGACTCCACTACCTTCTTGGGCAGCCTGTTCCAGTGTCCAACCACTCTCTCAGTCAAGAACCTCTTCCTAAGATCCTATCTTAGCCCCTCCTGATGCAACTTGAGGCCATTTCCTCTCATCCTACCATTAGTAATTTGGAAGAAGAGGCCAGCACCAGCCTTGCTACAACCTCCTTTGAGGTAGTTGTAGAGAGCAATAAGGTCTCCTCTCAGCCTCCTCTTCTCTAGACTAAATCACCCCAGTTCCCTCAGCTGCTCCTGTGAAAAGAGAGAATTTCCCTGATGCTTTGAAGGAGAGGATGGGTCAGCTTCTGAATGTGCTGGTCGTCTCGCTGTCCACTGCTGAGGGACCCCTGATAGCCAGCTCCATAACCTCATCTTCTAGATAGGTAGAGGAAGGAGAAAGGGATCATCACTAGCCCCACTTGGAAGCTGGGGACAGTAGCACTTGATGGTAAATCTGGGTTATTAAAGCTTTGGAGAGGTTCACAGGTAAAGGAAAAGAAATAAATACGTTTTCTTACTTTTCTATTTAAGACCTGGAGTTTTCCAAGCTGAACACAGGAGGTGTGTGGGTGAGGGCTGGAGAAGTGTGGGCTTCGCCTCTGTGTTGGTTAAACAGGCATCTTGAGAGCTTGCCTGCTGACACTGAGATGGGATGGGATGCTGAATCTCAAATGGTGGTCTCCTTTGGGACCAGTTCAGTTCACCGGGATGGGATGGGATGCCGAAGCTCAAATGGTTGTGTCCTGTGGGACCATTTCAGGCCCAGTCTCGTGTGAAGTGGTAGCTGGTGACACTTTCTGTTTTGTCCTCCTGCAGGTTACTCTGGCCAGGACTTTGACTGGGCAGACTACCAGAAGCAGTGTGGAGCGGAGGCAGCGCCTCACCTGTGCTTCAGAAATGTAAGTTCTCCTTGCGTTGCTTCTGTGGCCTGATGGGAAGCAAACCAGCTTGCGCAGAAAAGCTGCAGCAAGGCTTTGAGACACTCTGGTCTTTGAGACAGTTCATTGATACAGCAGCAGTGACATGAGCATGAGCAGCACCTCATTGTGCTGGAGGCCATCAAGAGTTAGGACTTTGGAACTATCCATCTCTGGATGCCGTTGGCCTCCTTGGCCACAAGGGGCCATTGCTGGCTCATGGTCATCCTGCTGCCCACCAGGACCCCCAAGACCCTTTCTCCTGCACTGCTCTCCAACTGCTCAGTCCCAAAACTGAGGATGTAGTGGTGTCTAAAGTGAGCTCAGAGGGTTTGCAGAGGCAAGTGGTGGGCAAACTGGTTCCTCTAGAAGTTACACAGCCCTTAGAAGTTACAAGACCAGGAGACTGGATGTTGAGGAAAGCACAAAGAAACAGTCTCACAAGCTGCCAGCTGTGTGTTTGCATGACTTTCCTAATCTGCAGGAGCCCAGGTCTAGAAGAAACAGTGGGCTTGTGTCTTTTCCTCTGCAAACACCCTTCCCCTTCCTTTGTATTTCTGTTTTGCCAAGTGGTGGATCGACCCTCTCAGCACCGGCAGCCTCGAGAGCAGCCTCTGTGTCATGTCCTCTGCAGAGTAAATCATATCCAAGCCCTTTTTCTCTTAGTTCTTTGCTGTCTTAAGGAGACATTGATCAGATGGACATGTGGCTGTTGTCCTTTCACTCATGACAATACAGTTGTCTGCAGAGAGATGTCACCTCACTGCCATCGCCGGTGCAGCCCTGCCGGCAGGTCGGTCCATTTGCCTCATGGCTGCGAGCGACTCTGTGATAGAGGCTGTGATGCAGAAGCATCCTCCCAGCTCCTGCAGCTGGACGTGGTGCTGGAAGTGGATGCTCTGCAGCTCCTTCCCCAGGGGGGATGTTTAACAAGGAGAGGCAGTTGAGAAACGGGTCGACACGACCAAGCGCTTAGCAAAATAAACTCCCAGGTAACTGTTTTGCCATTGATTCCGTATAAATGAGCCTCCAGCAGCGAACGGCGATGGAAAGAGCCCGTGTGATGATAAGTGACATCTCCTTGTTAGCAACATAAAAGGCATTTAAACAACTCACCTCGCTTGCCCGTGGTCCTGGCCACTGGCAGCTGTAGTAGGGTGAGAGGGTGAGGCTGTTCTGTGGGCTGATCAAGGCTTGTGGCAGTCCAAGCGATCTTTGAGAGGAGCAGCTTGTTCTTAGAGGGCTTCTTGGTGGGAAAAAGCCCCAAATCCAGAACTTTTTAGTCTCACAAAGACCTCCCTGTGGCTGCTGTAGGAGAAGCAGCCCTGGTGCTACCTGCTGGACAAATGGCAGAAGGGTTGAGTTTGTGTCTTCCCATCGACTGCTGTGTGAGGGGCTGGTGGTGTTCGAGTCGGTGAGTTACGATCCATCCTGAGAGTAGCTTGGGGCTTGGCTTGTGGGGAATGTTCTGGAGAGGGTTTTAGGGTCCTGAGATCCCTCTGCACTTGGGATGACCTGCAGTGGCTACAAACAGAAGCTGTTGGCTTGTTATGTTAAGGCTGAGCCCTCTCAGCTCTGGCAGGAGTGGGAGGAACTGGTCAGCAGGCTGCTGCTGCTATTACAGAGGCCAACCTCAGACTGAAGCAGTTTTCCAGGGCATATGTTAGTTGACAGCTGTGGTACCTGAGTGACACCAACTGGAGCTTCTCTCAGGCTCCCCAACTCTTAGTACATTAGGGGATGCTGCATTCGTACAAGCTCATGACCCCACATGTTGGTCTTGTGTTTCTTGTTTGGGGTGATGACCACTCATCTGGGGATCGTTGCTGTAATGTCTGGCCTGGCTTTGCCTTCAATGGAGAAGAGTGGAAGGGCAGTGAGAACATCAGATAACCTACGAAAGACCTGTTTGGTCTTTCAGATGTGGTCACAGGACCATATTGGAATGTACAGAGCTGCTGCTGTAGCAATAAACACAACTGACTGCATCTGCACCTCCACTTGATGAACTTATTTTGTGTCCAAAGAAAAACCTTGTACTTCAAGAACATTGAGCTTCAAATATTCCATGAAGAAAAACATGCTCAGATAGGTTATCTCAATGTCATCTAGTGATAGGACAAGGGACAATGGGTGTCAGCTGGAACAGAGGAGGTTCCACATCAATATGAGAAGGAACTTCTTCCCGGTGAGGGTGACAGAGCACTGGAAGGGGCTGCCCAGGGGGGTTGTGGAGTCTCCTTCTCTGGAGACACTTAAGACCCACCTGGACATGTTCCTGTGTGACTTGGTCCAGAGGAGCTCCGTTTTGAATCTGGGTGCCTTTGTGTTCTTTACTGTATCCTGTGCTTCCAGTGAAAAGCAAACCAGGCTACTGTCGTGCTTCCCAGCGGTCAGCCTACTTAGTCATGCGGTGCTGCCGTGCCGTGCCTCAAGTGTTGGTCCTTGACTCTTTCAGACATCCTTCAGCCGTGGCTTTACTAAGAACATGAAGCTGGAGGCAGTGAACCCAAGGAACCCTGCAGAGATATGTGTTGCTTCTATCACCTCAGTTAAAGGACGGTTAATGTGGCTTCACCTTGAAGGTACGTGCTGGGAAGATGTTTTGGTGTTTCTGTGGTTCTCTCAGATGCTTTTAATTTTGTCTTTCACCCTCTGCACAAAACTGCCTTCTACAGCCTTTCCTTCTACACACACTGACCAATAATTTGTTGTTAAGAATTACCTTCCCCTGCTCTCTCCACAAGACCTTCCGTCCTCCATCCATGTGGTTTCTGTTAGCATCATGCTCCATTGGCAGTGGAGAGCTCCTCACTGCTGCTGCTGTCATGATAGACCTTCATCTTGGGAACGGGGGTTTGCCTCACTTGTGCCGCTGACACTGCTGCACATTTTCAGGAGGCTCCTTTTTCTTCACCTCAGCCCATAAATCTCCTGCTCTATATTCTGCTCCTCATTGTGGGAATAGAATCATAGAATTGTTCAGGTTGGAGAGGAGCTTTAAGGTCATAAAGTCCAACCATTAACCCAACTCTACCAAGCCCACCCCTAAACCATGTCCCTAAGCTTCAGATCTGTATGACTTGGGGGACCTTATAGCAACCTTGCAGTCTCTGAATGGGCCCATAATGGGGTCTCCTTCTCTGGAGACATTTAAAACCTGCCTGGACATGTTTCTGTGTGAGTTGGTCTAGGTGATCCTGCTGTGTCAGGGGGATTGGACTGGATGATCTTTCAAGGTCCCTTCCAATCCCTAATGTTCTGTGATTCTTTAGTCCCCCAAGACTCTGCCTAGAGGCAGAGAGAAGGCAACATTGCTCCCCATCCTCATCTGCTTCTCCTTGCCTTTTACTCCTCTAATTTCTTGAAGGATGCTTTTTATAACTTGTCTGCAAAAAAGCCCCTGCGTGCATCTCATGCCTTTTGAGTTCTGATGTAGAGATGCTTTGTGCTCATTTTATATCTCCATACCAGGAGTGGAACGATCTGCTGTAAAGTGGAAAGATGCAAAAGAACTCCTTGCTGCCGTGGGACTAGGTGGCTACAGGATGCACAGAGCCACACTAAACCCAGGCATAAAAACCCACAAATCCCTGCTTGCAGGGTTGTGAAGTAAATGGGCCATGGGTTGATTTTTTTTACTCTATTAATGCATGAGTGTTTCTAACTGATTATAAACTGGAGATGTTTAAGACCCTCCTGGGTGTGTTCCTGTGCGACTTGGTCTGGGTGATCCTGCTGTGGCAAGAGGGTTGGACTAGATGATCTTTTGAGGTCCCTTCCAGTCCCTAATGATTCTATGATTCTATTAATTATATTCTGGTAGCAGCACGAGTCCCCAGCTGCCTTGGGAGACCTCAGGTCCCACCACGTACCGTGGGCACGTCGGAAGCTTTCATCGTTGCTCTCCCAGTTGCCTCCAGTACGACAGCCCGAGCCGCAGCCATAAAACAAGCTGCAGTGGTTAAGCAGCGTCGCGTTAGACGTGAGGGAGCAGTGCTTAGTAAATCAGGCATTGTGCAGCAGCAAAACTCTGTAAACTTCAGGGCGAGCACGTAACGAGCAGCAGTATCTCCCCGTGGTGGAGAAGAGGGGGGCTGATGCGATGCTGCGCGCGTCCCGTCGCTTTCTGCTGCTTTACTGCTCATCATCTGCATTGTTAATTTTTACGGGTTCATTTTAGATTCTAAAGCCAAAAGCTTTCTGGTGTGGATTTATACAGGTAATGATGTGCACTCTCTGCACAGCTTAGGAGTTTTGGGGGGAAACTCCTTTATTAATCACTTCCCCAGGGAGGTTTTCCATAGCTTTCCCTTTCAGAGTTGTCTGCGGTTGCTGCTCTGTCCCACCCCTAAGGTGGGAATTTTTCCTCACCTTGTTTCCAGTCTCCCTGTTCTTTAACCTCTCAAGTCTCATGGACGTTTCTTAGCCTGAGAAGATGGCAGCATCAAGTTCAGCAAATGAAACTAGTGAGTCTCGAACAAGGCTTCTCCCACTTACAGGAGGGAGGCCAAATGAAGCAATAAGGTGCTGAAAGTGGGAGCTGGGGGTGGCAGTTGCCAGAGGGGAGAAGCAGTGCCCAGGGGAGCTGTGAACATGTCACAGAGTCACAGAACATCAAGGATAGGAAGGGACCTCGAAAGATCATTTAGTCCTGTCCCCCTGGCACAGCAGGATCACCTAGACCAAGGCACTTACAAGAGAAATTAGTGGTGTTGGAGAACAGATTTAGAATCATAGTGCAGGAGGGGCTGGATGGGACCTCTGGAGATGATGGAATCATAGAATGTATTGGGTTGGAAGGGGCCTCCTACGGTTATTCAGTCCAACCCTCCTACAACAAGCAGGGACATAGAATCATAGTGTCATTATGGACTGGAAGGGACCTCAAAAGATCATCTAGTCCAATCCCCCTGCAACAGCAGGATCACCTAGACCAAGTCACACAGGAACTCTAACTAGAACAGATTGCCTCGAACCCCATCCAGCCTGACATTGAGTGGCTGTAGGGATGGGGCCTCCACCACCTCTCCAGGCAGCCTGTTCCAGTGATCTCTCCTGCTGAGACTGAAGAACTTTTTCCTGATGTCCAGTGTGAATCTACCCTTTTCCAACTTCAAACCATGCCCCCTTGTTCCTATCATTCCTTGCCCTCGTGAAGAGTCTTCCCCAACCTTCTTACGGGTCTGTTTCAGGTATCATCTACTCCAACCCAAACATTTTTGATCATGTATCTTACTAGAAAAGGCTCAGAGCCCTGGGGCTGTTTAGCCTGGAGAAGGCTGGAAGGGGATCTTATCAGTGCTGATCAATAGCTAAAGGATTCTATAACTTCTTCCCAGGGAGGGTGACAGAGCACTGGAGGGGGCTGCCTGGGGGGTTTGTGGAGTCTCCTTCTCTGGAGATGTTTAAAACCCGCCTGGACTTGGTCTAGGTGGTCCTGCTGTGGCAGGGGGATTGGACAAGATGATCCTATGAGGTTCCTTCCAATCCCTAATGATTCTATGATTCTGTGATTGTCTTGTTACAGCCTGTGTTCACTCTCTTACCAGCAAGAGTGAGGGCTTAACCAGTTCAGCTAACTTGCTGTACAAAAACCCCCCAAGGGTCAATCAGACCATCTTGTTGGGGAAAGTCATGCATGTTTAGCTTTACTGGCTTTTGCTTGCTTCACTGTGCACCCTTAGGGTGCTCTTAACAGGGCTTTTCTCTGGAATCACGCTGCACTGTAAAGCCAACAGCCTTGTCATTGCTGCCTGCGCGGGACTGGGGACGAAGCAGTGCCTGATTGTGATGCAGGGAAGCAGATCTGTTTTCACATCTCCCACCATTTGCTTCCCTTAGTTGATGATGAGTGCTCAAACAGCTCTGGACTTGCTATTCCCGTGTCTCAGTGCAGTATAACTTTGTGTCTGCAGGTTTACAGATGCCCTCCCCAGAGTACATCGTCGACGTCGAGTCTATGGACATTTTCCCCGTGGGCTGGTGTGAAGCGAACGCTTACAACCTGACCCCGCCACACAAAGCTGTTTGTAAGTACCTGGAAACCTCCAGCAGCAGCAGTGAAGTCATCAAAGCGTTTGGCTGATGTCTGTGGTCTGGTTTTTGGAGCTGCCCACCTCACTAGGAGGCTGGTAACCAGGTTCTGAGTGTATTGTGATAAATAGTCATCAATCTAATTAGTGGCCAGACTCTGCAGTACTAGGCAGTTCACAGAATCATTAGGGACTGGAAGGGGCCTCCAAAGACCATCCAGTCCAATCCCCCTGCCAGAGCAGGATCACCTAGATCAAGTCACACAGGAACACATCCAGGCGGGTTCGTTTGTACTGGGAAAGGCTGTGGTTCCAATGGGATGGGGTTGCACAGTGTGGATTGTGGGTTTCCAGTAGGGTTGCCAGCATCAAACTGGGCTTCTTTGCACTGAGCCAAGTTCACTTGGGCAGCCGAGTGAATTAGGGGGACAGGCACTCAAGCTGGGGACATAACCCATCAAGTGGACTGGACATAATGAGGCCGTCCTGATCTCCAGAACAGTATCTGTTCTGTCTAAATGAGAATGACAGAGCACTGGAAGGGGCTGCCCAGGGTGGTTGTGGAGTCTCCTTCTCTGGAGACATTTAAAACCCACCTGGATATGTTCCTGTGCAGTTTGATCTAGATGATCCTGCTCTGGCAGGGGGATTGGACTAGATGATCTTTCGAGGTCCCTTCCAATCCCTAATGTTCCTGTGAGTCTGTGAAACTGCCTAGTGCTGCAGAGTCTGGCCACTAATTAGATCGATGACTATTTATCACAATACACTCAGAACCTGGTTACCAGCCTCCTAGTGAGGTGGGCAGCTTCAAAACCCATTTGCCAGCCTCCTGTGTTGCAGGTTCTGCCCCCTCCCAGAGTTTGACCCCGTTATCTCACTGCCTGCACTAAAAATAAGAGGCTTCTCTAGTGTTTAATTTAGCTCTCACCCAGCACAACCAAACCCGTGGTGTTTTGTCCTGCCTCCATCACACGTTAGGAGGTATCTCTGTGCTCTCCATTTGCATGTGAAGGCAGTTTGCCTGCGCCTGGTGGCTCGGCGCTGGTCTCCTGTTCCTCAGCCAAACTACCCAGCCCCAATCTCCATCCTCCAGGTGATAACTCAGCCTCACCACTGACATTAATTAACGCCTGAAAGGCAAATTTTAAAACACATCAACCCTTGTGAAGAGTTAAAGTTAGAAGTCAGGCAGCCAGGTCCCAATCTGGGAGGACACTGCTGTGGCAACGTCGCGGATTTATAGGGAGGGATAAATGACGCAGGAGGTAATCGCGCTTGTGAAACGTAACCTTATCCTTGTGTGCTGCTGCATGGGAAAATGTTTGTGTTTTTTATGTGGCATTTATTTCTTTCACAGAGCCCGATCCCATAAAACATGATATTAACATTCCAGAGGAGAGATTAAATGTGTTATTACATCTTTAAAGTAGGTTTTAATGATGTAGTGACTTACTTAGGAAAAAGAAGCACCGAGGAGAGATGGTGATGGTAATTAAATACCATTTCATTGTGTGCGAAGGCTTTTTATAGTCAGCACATTTATGCAGCTTTTTATGTGTTATGGGCACACTTTATAGGAGAGGAGAGCACGCGGCTATTGCTTTTTATTCCTGGCTTCTGTTTTTTTTTGCAGTGCGGAGGAAGCGAAGAATCGCGGTTGTGCAGCCAGAAAAGCAGTAAGTTTCTGTGCTTTGAGGTGAAAGATGTGTTTGGAGAGAAGCATCAGGTCTTCGGACTGGATGGTCTTTTGAGGTCCCTTCCAGTCCCTAATGTTCTGTGGTTCTAGGGGAGATGCTACTCAGCAGCTGAACAGCTCTGCTGACTGCTTGGTCTAGGTGGTCCCACTGTGGCAGGGGGATTGGACTAGACAATCTTTTGAGGTCCCTTCCAACCCCTAATGATTCTGTGATTCTACTGCCCAGATACTGCAGCAGCGGGTTCCTTTAAGTCTAAAATGTTTGAGAACATACAGGACCTCATTAATGTCTGTAAAGATGTGAAGGGTGGGTGTCAGAAGGATGGAGCCAGGCTCTGCTCAGGGGCATCTAGTGATAGGACAAGGGGCGATGGGTGTCAGCTGGAACAGAGGAGGTTCCATATGAATATGAGAAGGAACCTCTTCCCAGTGAGGGTGATGGAGCTCTAGAACAGGCTGCCCAGGGGGGTTGTGGAGTCTCCTTCACTGGAGAGGTTTAAAACCCACCTGGACATGTTCCTGTGTGACTTGGTCTAGGTGATCCTGCTGTGTCAGGGGGATTGGACTAGATGATCTTTTGAGGTCCCTTCCAGTCCCTAATGTTCTGTGATTCTGCACTGTGCTGGCCCTGGGCTATGATAAGGATTGTGGAGGCAGAGCTGCAACTGAGGTGTCTCCATCTCAGTGTAGGCAGGTGCTGCTGTATCTCTCTGTCCAGCCTGAAGGCTGCTTCTGCCCTCTTGCCCCGGCTGACTCCTAATGACACTGAACTGCTGTTTAACAGGTTACCATCCACAGTGCCTGTTGAGAAAATACCTCATGACCTCTGCCCGGTTCCTCAGCCAGACACGACAGGTAAGTCGAGTCAACACCCACAGGATCTTATATTTCAAGACCTGTTAACTCCATGGAGGGGGTTGACTCCAAAAAGGGAGAGTCTGTGTCACAGGAGTCGGGAGATACCAGGGGCTGAGGTGGCATGGACCCACCCACAGTGTGAGGAGTCTCTGATGTGAAGGTCTGGTCATCGGCATGCGTGGCTTGCTGGGGTTGTCAGAGCTCCCCTGCAGCTTGCCCATTTCAGCTAATGATGTTAGGGACAGGCTCATGAAGCCCTGCTAGAGAGGGATGTGACTTCTTAACTGGCATGAATTAAACTGCTTACGTTGGGTCTTAATGGGTCCCTGTGTGTTGGCATCAGGACTGTGCTGCGTGGCAGCTACTTCTGCTCATCTTCCTCTCCCCTTCAGCAATGGCAGGAGGCTCTGAGGGCTAATTGCATGGACTCAGCAGGAGGGCAGGATTTGACTTTCCCTGTTTCAGCAGCCTGCAAGACACACGTTGGCATCTAAGCCAACATCTCAGGGTCCCATTGTGATCAAATGGGGAGGAACAGACTCTTCCTGGGGGCACTAACCAAAAAGTGGATAAACACACGTGAACCACTTCTCCTCCTGGGCTATAGGAGCTCAGAGTAATTAGCCCAGACAATGAAAACAGCTCTGTAGACCTGTGTTGGGTTAAGGGAATGACACTCCAGCACTTCTGGGGTTGGACAGCAGCTGGAGAAGGGTTTGTAGAGCTCTCCACCTCCATCTCCTCCCTGAAGCAATTGCATATCTGTGAGAGGCAGCTTATAAACTCCCTCTCTGGCTAGTGGCAACTGAGTTGCTGAGGTCCATCTGTGATGCAAGTTGTGAAACAGCCTCAGGTCACGTTATAAATGGAACCCTTTCCAGGTTCTCCTTTTGTGAGGGTTTGCAGCATAACCAGTTGCTGTGTAAAGCACTTGCTGGAGTGGAGATGGATTGGAGGAGCAAAGGCTTCTCTGCTTTGTCTCCTGGGGAAAGCTTTTTGTGTCTTCTTTACTCTTCTCCCCTCCTTCTCACACCTAGGAGGAAGGAGAAGGGCCCTTGGTTTCTTGTCCGAAAGTGCTCCACACACATCAATGCTGCTCTCTCCTTGCAGGCACCATCAATGGGAGATACTGCTGCCCTCAGCTCTACATCAACCACCGCTGCTTCTCAGGGCCATATTTAAACAAAGGCAGAATAGCAGAGCTACCTCAGTCCGTCGGGCCTGGCAAGTGCGTGCTGGTCCTCAAAGAGGTACGACCCAGCGACCTTTTACAGGTGGGGTTCACAGGACATCATGAGTCATGGGTTGCCAGGCCCAGAATTTGAGGGAGAATGCATCTAGAGTTGTTCTGGAGCTTTGTAGTGGGTTCCAGGAGTGAAGGCAGCAAGCAGGGAAGAGCAGGTAGGTGTGTGCATTGTGGGTTCTGATGGGAGAGGTCATGTTTTGTCATCTGGGCATTTCTGTTGGTCAGGAGAAAGGTCTGTTGATCTGTGTGAGGCAGTGGGTGTGAGCTGGAACATAGGAGGTTCCTCATCAGTATGAGAAGGAACTTCTTCACGTTGAGGGTGACAGAGCACTAGAAAGGGCTGCTCAGGGGGATTGTGGAGCCTCCTTCTCTGGAGATGTTTAAAACCCACCTGGACATGTTCCTGTGTGACTTGGTCTAGTTGATCCTGCTGTGTCAGGGGGATTGGACTGGATGATCTTTGGAGGTTCCTTCCAATTCCTGATGCTCTGTGTGATTGTGTGAAATCTTGTCTACAATATGCTGGCACATTGATGTAGTCTGGCACCTCTTATCACTGCATCTCATGCTCACCCTGTGCATCCTTGGGTGTAAACTGCTCCAGCAGTGAGTGTGGTCAAGGGGGCTGTGTTTGAACTCACCAGTGTCACCCGTGTTGTCTCTCAATAGGTTCTCAGCATGGTGATCAATGCAGCTTACAAGCCAGGGAGTGTTTTGAGAGAACTGCAGCTAGTGGAAGACCCTCAGTGGAATTTCCAGGAGGAAACACTTAAAGCAAAGTAAGTTTCTAGCATGTGCTCCCATTTCTGGGAGGCTTCAAAAATGGAACTGATTGGTCAAGAAAAAAGAGCAGAAGTGGGGTTTTTTTCTACTGTGAGAGTTTTACTTTTCCAATGATTGCTTCACTTCATTATTTGATTGATTCTCTAGCAACGTAAGGAATGAGGTAGTCACCTGAGTGGTTCATTTCTGGTGTCTTTCTCCAAGCAGCCATCAGTGTTAGATGAAAAATGCCACATTTGCTCGGCAAAGTCCTGAGGTTTGTGATGAGGTTTTCCTGTCTCCTCGGTTATTATTGAATTAGCTCATTTCCTGGCTTCCTGACTGTGGGGCTGCTGCTGCTGCTTTTAGAACAGACCCTCTCACTCTAGCACAGGAAAACCTGCAGAGAGGGAATGGCACAAGAAGAAGCACAAACAGGATAACAGAGCCACATTTTTAAGCAGGAGAGTGATCAGGACAAAATACCAACAGCTCCGAGTTCCAGGTGAGGAGTGGAGACCTTTCTAGA
Source organism: Rhinopomastus cyanomelas (assembly GCA_013400115.1). Taxonomy (NCBI): domain Eukaryota; kingdom Metazoa; phylum Chordata; class Aves; order Bucerotiformes; family Rhinopomastidae; genus Rhinopomastus; species Rhinopomastus cyanomelas. The sequence continues at coordinate 21,925 of VXBP01004863.1, read as the reverse complement.
ATATCTACTTCAGTTCTCATCTGAACAAGATGTAGGAGAGCCTTGCATCTAGAAAATTCTCAGTTCCCCCATCCAGCTGTGTAGTGTGGCCATACTTGGTGCACTGGCCACTACACTTAGGATGGATTCCAACAACCCATTATCTCTCTGAAAGAGGGGAGTCTCACTTCAGCTCTCTCAGGAGTCCCTACAATGAACAGTTCTTCCCACTTCAAGCTGGATGTCAACAGATAGTTCTTTGAAGGCAGCTCTCTCCATTGACTGACTCGGTCATCTTGACTTTTCGAGGAGTGAAGTTAATGCAGCGATTCTCACCCTTTTTACTGAACCCTGTTACTGCTTTGTGAATAAAAGCAATTTCCTCTCGGCTATTCGAAATGATTTGCTGTCAAACTCAGCACCGCTGATTGCTGTTGTGTTTGATCTTTGGCCATGCAGATACCGCAGGAAGGTCACGTGTGCTCTGGGTGAGGGAGGGAATCAAGAACCTTTTCATTCTGTGCACTCGGAAACTGCGTTTCTAAAGGCAGGTGGCAAATAGAAATGAGAAGCTACTGGAGGATCCTGGGTTTAATTAGCTGCCTTCACCCAGCTGGAGAGTGGTGGTTGTATGTGTGTGTGTGTGTGTCAGTTGAAATAATTCTGTGGATGAAGTCTACAAGTCGTCCTTGCGCGGGTGGATTTGCATTAAGAGCAGGTCTTCAGCTGTGACCTGGTCTGCAACGATCCTGGGTGAACACACACCAGCCCCTGTGCACTCCTGTGGTGCTTAGCCGGTGTGAAACGAAGTTGTGGTCCCCTGTCGTAGTGTCTTGTCCTTCAACGCGTTGAGCTGATGGGTGGGTTTCCTATTTGCAGTGTCCACAGTAGGACTTTGTTGGGTTTTCTCATGGGGGAGTGGGGGTCTGCCCTGTGCAAACAGCTGAGTCTAAGGCTGCTGCAGTCCCAGCAGGAGACAGGCTGGAGCACGTTTAACTGGCTGTCACGTGCAGCGATGTCTTGACTGTTTGTTGTCTATGTCTACAGCCCACTTCATGAGGATGATGAAGGAAGTGGAGCATCTCCCTCATGAGGAGAGGCTGAGGGAGCTGGGTCTCTTTAGCTTGGAGAAAAAGAGGCTGAGGGGTGACCTCATTAATGTCTGTAAATATGTGAAGGGTGGGTGTCAGGAGGATGGAGCCAGGCTCTGCTCAGTGGCATCTAGTGGTGTGACAAGGGGCAATGGGTGTCAGCTGGAACATAGAAGGTTCCACATCAATATCAGAAGGAACTTCTTCACAGTGAGGATGATGGAGCAGTGGAACAGGCTGCCCAGGGAGGTTGTGGAGTCTCCTTCACTGGAGAGGTTTAAGACCCACCTGGATGTGTTCCTGTGTGACTTGGCCTAGGCGATCCTGCTGTGTCAGGGGGATTGGACTAGAAGATCTTTGGAAGTCCCTTCCAGTCCCTAATGATTCTATGATTCTGTGACCCCAGGCAGCCTGTTGACCCCAGGTGCTCTTGCACCATGAAAACCAACTAGGTTATGAGTACACAGGCTGGTAGAGATTGTCACTCATCCGTGTCACATCAGCGGCGTGTCCTCCCTCCCTGTTACCTGATGTGCCAGTCACACCGTAATGAGCACCTCCAGCTCCAGTATATCCCCCCATGACTGTTCTACCCATTTGTTCCTGTGTGTGTGCTTTCCCCTCCCATCTATTGAGCAGGACAGCCAGCCTGCTGGGATGTACCTTCTGTCTACGTAGCCTGCCAGATAAAAGTGTTGGCCAGCCAGTCACTGTTCCTGTGTGATGGCCACCCCAGGAGGCAGCAGCTGCAGCTCTTCCCTGAGTCAAGCAGCATCTTTTAACTTCCGTCACACACAGAGCAGAGCGTTACAGCCTCAGAGCTGGGACAGCAAGTTCTGGAGTGATTGCTGAGCCTGGCAAAGTGTTCTGTCCTCTGGCTCCTGAGGAGAAGCTCATGAGCTGGACCTCATTAATGTCTATAAATATGTGGTGGGTGGATGTCAGGAGGATGCAGCCAGGCTCTGCTCAGTGTCATCCAATGACAGGACAAGGGGCAGTGGGTGTCAGCTGGAACACAGGAGGTTCCATATAAATATGAGAAGAAACTTCTTCACGGTGAGGGTGATGGAGCACTGGAAGGGTCTGCCCAGGGAAGTTGTGGAGTCTTCTTTTCTGTAGATGTTTAAAATCCACCTGGATGTGTTCCTGTGTGACTTGGTCTAGGGGATCCTGCTGTGACAGGGGGATTGGAGTGGATGATCTATCGAGGTCCCTTTCAATCCCTGATGTTCTGTGACTCTGTGAAAGTCTTCTGCTGTTTTCCAAGTGTCCAGTGTCTCCATGCTGTGCAGGCAGGTTACTTCCCAAGTGGTTGGGAAGGCAGGAGCCCCAGTATGAAAACATCAATAGGATTACCAGTAGTTGGTAATTTTCTGAGCGACACTAATGGAAAAGGATTTTCTGATGATATCCAAGAGAGCTCTTTCCACATGGCCGACCTGCAACAGCTCAGGTTGTGTTTGGAGCTTTTTGTGGTAAAAAATCTGTAGTGTGTGAGGAAATGGAAAATAGTAGCAGCACCCGAGTTATAGTTGGAGGAGGTGCTGCCAAGGCCAAAGTCATGTAGAAACTATTAGTGTGGCCAGCACTAACATCTTGGGTTATGGAGACTGATCGCTGCAGTCACGTTGATCTCCATTTTCATAGAATCATTAGGGATGAGAAGAGACCTCGAAAGATCATCTAGTCCAATCCCCCTGCTGCAGCAGGATCACCCAGACCAAGTCACACAAGAACACATCCAGGAGGGTCTTAAACATCTCCAGTGAAAAGGAGCCCTAGTATTTTGCCACCTGGACTCTCTGTGTTGCTTCAGACCAGTCTGTGAAGTCTGCCAGTTGCTCATTTCCCTAGTCTCATCTTTTTCTGTCACTAGGCACTTTAGTACAGTGAGTCCTTTCTGGACAGCCAAGTACAATAGGAAGGACACCATTAGAAGAAGCCAGCCATCCTTGACTAGTCCCATCAGGCATCTTCCGTAGCTTATGAGAGCGAAGAGCAAGAGGCAATTTGATTATGGTGCTTTTGCAGGGAATCAAGACCAGTTGCAGTCCTTTCATCCCAGTCATGAAAGTCAGAACAAGGACAAATAAATATTGTTAAATCCACAGATAGATCCAGACATAACATGAGGTGTAGGCTCATGAGTTACAGGTGCTCCTGCTGTCTTGAGTTCTTCCAGTGTGGAGACCCTCAAGGGTAGATCTTCTCCCCATCTACTGTGCCCTGCTGAGACCACATCTGGACTGTTGTATCCAGTTCTGGGCTCCTCAGTTCAAGAAGGACACTGAGCTGCTGGAGAGAGTCCAGTGCAGAGCCACAGAGATGATGGAGGGGAGCATCTCCCTGCTGAGGAAAGGCTGAAGGAGCTGGGTCTCTTGAGCTTGGAGAAAAGGAGACCGAGGGGTGACCTCATTAGTGTTGATAAATATGTGAAGGGTGGGTGTCAGGGGGATGGAGCCAGGCTCTGCTCAGGGGCACCTAATGATAGGACAAGAGGCAGTGGGTGTGAGCTGGAACATAGGAGGTTCCTCATCAGTATGAGAAGGAACATAATGAGGGTGACAGAGCCCTGGAAGGGGCTGCTCAGGGGGGTTGTGGAGTCTCCTTCTCTGGAGATGTTTAAAACCCACCCAGATGTGTTCCTGTGCGACTTGGTCTAGGTGATCCTGCTGTGGCAGGGGGGATTGGACTGGATGATCTTTGGAGGTCCCTTCCAGTCCTTAATGTTCTGTGAGCCTGTGGTGCTTTTCTGAAAGTGATGCTTCAGCCCAGCCACACTTGTTGGGGTTCAGGGGAAGGTAACACGATGCAATTCTGCAGCCTGTCTCAGGAGTCAGACTTACTGACCGGAGGATCTCGGCTGTCATTAAATTTAATGGATCCTGGAGAAGTAATAACGGCCGGAGTCTTTTCAAACGCATGGAAAAGAAATATAAAACATTTATAAGCTGATATATTGAAATGCCTGTGGTTTTTTTCCTTTTGATGTGAGTTCCTGCCAAACCCTCTCCAGCCGGCCTGTGCAGCTGTTAGGGAGGCTGGGGCAGTGCTGCTCTGTGCGTGTATGTTTCCATTCGGCATCACCCGTACCGGTGTGTTGGGCTGTGTGAGGAGCTGGCTCATTCATTCATTCATTCATCCAGGATTATCTCCATGATCTAGGGGTCCTTGGTTGCACAGCAGATGGTGCATCAGCACTCAGTGCCTTGAAGAAGAGCCCATCTGTGTGATGGGAGAGTGTTGTGGTAAGGTGACAATTCGCATAAAGGCTTTTGTGACATGAAGGGCCGTTGGAATAGGCTCTTCACAGACCCGAGTTTCATCTGAGTACCCCTTCACTCCACTTGATGTACCACAGTTTCGACCCCTTTTCCCACTATGGCAGGGGGATTGGACTAGATGATCTATCAAGGTCCCTTCCAATCCCTAATGATTCTGTGATTGGACTAGATGATCTTTTCAGGTCCCTTCCAATCCCTAATGATTCTGATTCTATGATTCTAGGATTGGACTAGATGATCTATCAAGGTCCCTTCCAATCCCTAATGATTCTGTGATTGGACTAGATGATCTATCAAGGTCCCTTCCAATCCCTAATGATTCTGATTCTATGATTCTAGGATTGGACTAGATGATCTTTCAATGTCCCTTCCAATCCCTAATGAATCTATGATTCTAGGATTGGACTAGATGATCTTTCTAGGTCCCTTCCAATCCCTAATGCTTCCACGATTCTCCTCCTCTTCTTCTGCCACATCCATCAGCTGCAGATTCCCTGCTGAGGAACTGTGGGTCTTAATACACTCACAAGTGTTTTGTCTCATTTTTTCCCAACGCCTGTGTCTTTGTCTTTACTGCCTTCCTCACAGTCATTTGTCTTTCACTGTCTCTCTCCCTCTCTTTCTTTTGTGTGTGTTTCTTTTCTCCTCCCTGAGAACATTCACGACGTGGTGGCACCAGGCTCTCGCACGACTGCTTCTTGTGTTGCCTTCCTCAGGACATGTGAGAGGTGTTTTAAGAACCTTGTCTTGATCATAGAATCATTAGGGATTGGAAGGGACCTTGAAAGATGCTGCTGTTCAATAAGTTATGGGGATAATTGGTTTTTCAGAGCTCACCTCTACAGTGTATGAACAGCGGGGATGTAACCGGGTCTTTCTCGGCCGTTTATCGCTCAGAAACACTTTATATAAAGCACTGAAATAAACGTTCCAGGAGCACATGGATAACAGATTGAAGGCAGAGCTGTCCTTGCAGATTGCTGCTCTGAGCATTCCCTGTAGGAATCAGTTTGTAGGGCCTGCTGCTGCAGCCCTGTTAAACAGCTCAAGAGACTCCTGATGAGTTCCTTGGGCTTTGTGTCGCCCGTGTCTCCTAGCAGCAGAGTCACCCACTGCCTCTACTGGTGGCAGGACAGTTGCACTCAGATACCTCTTCCAGTGATCACAGTTAGTGCAGTGAAACTGTGGGCTTGTCGTGAGCAGGGACATGATAGGAGCAGGGGTTGGACTAGATGCTGTGTCAGGGGGATTGGACTAGATGATCTTTCAAGGTCCCTTCCAATCCCTAATGATTCTACAATTCCATGATTCTGTGATCTTTCAAGGTCCTTTCCAATCCCTAATGATGCTGTGAGCTGCCCTGAGGAAGATGTCAATGGAGAAGATCAAAGGTGTATTGTGGGCTTACAGAGGCAGTCTCCAAGTACAGAGTGGTGACCAGAAAGCTCTGCTAGACCTATAAGCTTCAGGTCACAAGACAGTAAATAGAGGCTACATCTGTCTCCTCAGAACTTCATGTCAGTTCATAGCAGGGGCTTGCTGTCCTGTGCTGTAGCCTCAACAAAGAGCACTGTGATTCTTTTCTGTCTCTTGATATATCTCTAGATAGATCTGGTGTACCCACACTTTCCTTCCTGAGGTTGGTTTCACCCTGCCTTTCCTTCCTCAAATCCATCTGAGATGGAGCCACCAAAACAGGTTGACCTGTTGCACCTCCCTTCTCAAGAGAGATGCTCTGCCCCGCCATTGTTAGGGCAGGAAGCAGAGAAGAGTCCGGTCTGCAGCGTCGAAGGACATCACTTGATTGGTGACCCAAGGTCTTGTGCTCTCTTGTAGATACAGAGGGAAGACGTACAGGGCGACTGTCAAGATCGTGCGGACGTCGGACCAGGTGGCGGATTTCTGCAGAAGAGTCTGTGCCAAGTTGGAGTGCTGCCCCAACTTGTTCAGCCCGGTGCTGGTGGCTGAGGTCTGCCCGGAGAACTGCTCCATTCATACAAAAACCAAGTACAGTGAGTATTGGCCAAAGTGCTGCCTGTTGCTAGCCACCAGTCAGGGCACTGGGGGACACTGTGGTGGAGCTAGTGGTGCAGAAGAGCAGTTGTGCAACACGTTAGTGTTGAGTAGGATCTGTCTCACCTACGAGCAGTTACTGAATCGTGACCACGTTCCCACAGACCACCTCTGGACTCTGTACAGAGAAAGAGGCCCCTCTAGAAAGCTCAGCCTATCCTACTACAGGTTTGAAAGTCACTGCATTTGGGAAGCCTTGACTTTGCTTCATGAGTAAGGTTGGTGTAAGTAGCACGTGAGAGGATCCTGCAGCATCCAGCTGAGATTTAAACCTCTATGTCTGAGTTAACTTTGTTAGGAGAGATGAATCCTATCCTGATCAGTGATGAGTTACCAGCACTGGCCAGTATCACAGTGCTGAGGTGATGGAAGGATTTGGAGAGCATCAACTTGCTCTGCTCAGGGTGTTTAAGATTTGAACATGTTCATATCCATTCAGCAAAGCTGAAGTTAGGAAAGTGCTCAACGCTTTTTGTTGTCAGTGTTAATGATGTTCTTGACTCTTAAACGGGTTGAGAAAGTTGAACTGAGTGCTACTCTTCCACAAAGGACTTAAGAGAACGGTATGAGTGATTTAAACCAGTTAGGTTCTCTTTGGTGATGGAGTAGGAGAAATGGGCTCTGGGAGAGTCTTAGATCACTGAATATGTGTTTCTGTAGAAGTCCACCCCTGGGCTGGATTCCTGGCTCCTGCTGGTAGTGAATGGAAAGCTGGAGTATAGCTCGAGGAGCTTCACAGATCATTAGGGGTTGGAAGGGACTGCCAGGGGTCACCAAGTCCAACCGCCCTGCAGGTATGAACCGCAGGATCATAAAACCTAAGGTTACACAGAAACACATCCAGATGGTCTTAAAAGCCTCCAGAGAAGCAGACTACACAACCTCCCTGGGCAGCTTGTTCCAGTGCTCTGTCACACTTACAGTAAAGAAGTTTTGTCTCATATTGAGGTGGAACTTCTTGTGCTCCCAGCTGACACCCATTGGCCCTTGTGCTATCACAGGGTGCAAGTGGAAAAAGATCATCTCTTTCTTCTCGACACCCAGCTCTCATGGATTTATAGACAGTCCCCTGGTAAACTTCTCTCCAAGCTGAAAACTCCCAGACCTCTCAATCTCTCCTCATAAGGCAGTATGAGGTGGTGTCATCTTCAAGTTGATAGTTATGTGTGGCTGGATGAGTTGTTCCTCACAGCTCCATGGATTTGATGGAAGGCTCAGCTCAGTTATGAGTTTTGTCGTGGGTGCCAAATGCTGTTGTAGTTGTCGGGACACCCGAGCTGGAGGAGGGCAGAGGATTTGTCAGCCTCAGAAGATGCTGTCGAGCACATCAGAAGGCATCTCACACAAGCATCTGATGCAGTTCTGAGTCAGCGGCAAGAGGAAAGACAGACTTTCCTTCTCTTGGTGCTTGAGGTTGTTGATGGTTGCTGATGTTGATTTTGCTTCGTTTCCCCAGCTTATTATTATGGGAAGAGGAAAAAAATCATTAAGCCACCCATTGGGGAGAACAACAGCCTGAAGAGCGGACACGTCAAGCCAGCCAGGCGCAGGAAAAGGCGGAAATCCATCTTTGTGCAGAAGAAAAGGAGGTCGTCGGCCGTCGATGTGAGTGCTGCGGGCTCTGCAGAGGTGTGTGCTGCCCTGGAACCCACCAGCAAAAGCCCCTTGGGCCTTTCTTTTGTGCCCCCAGTCTGTGTCTTCCTTTAGAGCAGCATCTCAGGGAACCTTAACACCTCCGTTTTTCCTCTTTGAGTCACTCCTTGGTGCTCTGTCCTAAGGTCAGGTCTTGTTAGGGCACTTTGGGAGCTTTTAGCCTTGTCCATTCTGGAGCTAGCAAGAAGAGTTTCAGCTCCCACTTCATGAGAGCTTGGTAGCTCTCATGGTTTCTGAAGTTCTCTCTCTGTTTATTTTTGCTTCCTGACGGACCTTTAGTCAGGCAGATAAACCTGTTGGATGATTTGCACAGCATCCAGCAAGTGAGAGAAGTTTGTGATCTAAGATCTCCAGGTATTAGAATCACAGAACATTAGGGATTGGAAGGGACCTGGAAAGATCATCTAGTCCAATCCCTCTACCACAGCAGGATCACCTAGACCAAGTCACACAGGAACATTCTGATTATATGAAGGACAGCACTTGACACCTCAGTCTCTGCAGTGAGCTGGATGTGGTAAGATCCCAGCTTCAGCACTGGTTCGTGTTCAGATGCAGCCTGGAGCAGAACTAGTTTCATGTGGATCGTTCCCAAGTGGTTTTCCCGTGATAGTAATGACAAAGTTCACATGTGGTTTCCTTTCCTCAGCTGAGTGCCAGTGATTGCTGCTTTGTGCAACGTGCAATAAAATTGATTCACTTAAATTCCCTCCACTTTGGCTCGAGGGGGATATTTGAGTCAGTTGTCGGTTGATTACTTGCATCTTCATGACTTGGTCCTCATTTAGTAGTAGTTCTGCTTCACTTCCTCAGATTATACCTACTTCAGAGGAACTGGAACTCAAATTAAGCCTAAATGAACCATTAGCCAAGTTTTTCAGCCTTTTAGCAAATATAACTAACTTTCTCTAAAACAACTTTGTCTCTTAAGACCTCAGCATGTGGCTTGGGTGCTGGCTCACTCTTTGATCAGAGATCACAGAACATTAGGGATTGGAAGGGACCTCGAAAGATCATCTAGTCCAGTCCCCCTGTCACTGAATCACAGAGACACAGAGCATTGGGGATTGGAAGGGACCTCGAAAGATCATCCAGTCCAATCCCCTGTCAAGGCCATTTAGTCCTTTTGTCTGTACGTGAAGCTCAAAACACACAGTTTCCATCAGTTGGTCTGTGCTCACAAACAGAATCACAGGACACTAGGGATTGGAAGGGACCTTGAGAGATCATCTAGTCCAATCCCCTTGACACAGCAGGACCACCTAAGTCCAGTCACACAGGAACACATCCAGGAGGGTTTTAAATGTCTCCAGAGAAGGAGACTCCACAACTCCCCTGGGCAGCCCCTTCCAGTGCTCCGTCACCCTCACTGGAAAGAAGTTCCTTGTGATATTTATATGGAAGCTCCTCTATTCCAGCTCACACCCTTGACCTACCACTAGATGACATTAGGAAGAGCCTGGTTCCATCCTCCTGACACCCACCCCTCACGCATTTATAGACATTAATGATCCTGGTCCTTTAAAAGGAAGTTTGTACTTCACCATCAGCAGTTAAGTGTTGGGCTGAAAGCAGGGAAATCTGGGTGAAATCCTCATCCCTGAGTTCCACCAGATCAGAAGCCAAGTACAAGCAGGCACTTATATGATCATAGAATAGTCTGATCATCTGGATGATCATAGAATCATAGAATGATCTGTAAGTCATTCATGTCTATAAATACGTGAAGGGTGGGTGTCAGGAGGATGGAGCCACTTGGACTTCTAGGTGTTTTTAAAAGGCCCCATCACTTCCTTCCTTTCACTACCAGAGGCACCCGTGTCGATCCTAAAGGAAGGTCTAAATTCAATCCTGTTTCTGGCTGCTTTTCTGCTTGAGCAACCTGAGTTTCCTTTTAGCATTTTCCATGTCCCCTTCATCCTCTTTCCTCCTCTCGTTAGAGTCACCTCTGCGGGTCTGAGCTACAAGCCCAGCAGAGGAACATTTCATGGCAAATGAGTTACTGCTTCTGACCTTTAGTTAGGAAAAGGATTTGGCCACCGGGTGTTTTTCCTCCCCCCTCTCCACTCTGTGACAAATCTAAGTGGAGGGCTGATGTGCTTAGGGCTGTGATGGAGGTGAGATAATTCAGTTACAGTAAATGTTACCCCGGACCGGCATGTTCGCGGGGCTGCGGTTGACCCAGATGACTTTCAGTTTGCTGCCGTATTAATCTCTGAGCCTGGGTGCTGTTTCTCTGGTTGCCCGTGTCCAGGAGAGCGAAGACGACGAGCCCGACGCGATGGAGGATGAGACGGGAAGCGAGGAAACCAGCTCCGAGCTCCGGGATGACCAGACAGATACCTCCTCTGCTGAGGTGCCTTCCACGAGGCCCCGGCGAGCGGTCACCTTGCGGAGCAGCGCCGAGTCGGACAGACCCCCGCCCATGGAAAGAGCCCGGCGCAGCCGGCGGCCGCAGCCCCTCTCCTGCGGGGAGGCAGAGAGGTGCACACCAGCCAAGGAGGTGAGTGTGTCCTGCTGTGGCTCCCAGCGGACAGCAGGGAGTGCCCAGCCTTCCTCACCCGCTCCTCACCCCTGCCTTGGCTCTCCACAGAAGGTAGTTGTTCTTACCACAGCTGTGTGTGGTTTTTCATACAGGATATTAAGCAAGAAGAGGAAGAGAAGCTCGTCCTGGACAGTAACCCCTTGGAGTGGACTGTGACTGATGTCGTGAGGTTTATTAAACTGACCGACTGTGCACCCCTTGCCAAAATATTCCAGGAGCAGGTAGAGGTCTCCACCTAACTCTTGTCTTTGTGTCTGTGGTGCCCATTCACATCTTAAAAATGAGAGTAGCACAAACCACCTTGTTGTAGCTGGTCCTGGGACAAAGAGATTATGATCAGATTTAGATCCTCTCAGATCCCTTCTGGCCGACCTGTAGCACAGAGTTTTGGGAAGCCTTAGAAACTGAAGCTAGAGCCTTGCCAGAGCCTCAGCCAGGAACCCCCATAGCTGAGTCCTCGTGGAAAACAGATGGTTTAGACCTTTCTCGTTCGTGCCAAACTCCACAGCACCATCCTGGTGTCACATAGCAGCCTGCTCCCCCCTGGGCTTTGGGACATCGCATATTGTGAAGGCTTGGGGTGGCCCAGGTATCTCTGTCTTGGTTGTTCAGCATCTCAGGTGGTTCAAGACAGGTCATATGTGGAGCAGGAGACACGGCATGAAGCCAGGCAGACACAAACCTGTGCTGAACAAATAATGTGCCAAAAGAGGTGGGGGAAGTGCCTGACTTGTGAGTGGAACCAGCATAAGCTTTTTCACTGAGGTCTCTCCTGTGTCTCCTGATGTGCTCTCTGCGACCTCCCCCTTGTTCCTTGGTCATAATATGGGGCTCATCAAATCTCCATGGACCCTGCAGAGTTGCTTCAGAAGGTGAACCTGCATTTGAGCATCTGAGGGGCTTTTTCCAAACTGGGGACAAGGTGAGAGCCTATGGAGACACACCAGATGGCTTCTGGAAATGTGTGAGGTGTCCAGAGAAAGAACATCATCCGCATCATGTGAGAAAAGGGCAGAGGACAAAAGGGAGACATGGAGGTGCTGGACTGAGGGCAGAGGAGGTCAATGAAGCTGGTGAGGGGCCTGGAGAATCAATCTCATGAGGAGAGATTGAGACAGTTGGGGCTGTTTAGTCTGAGGAAGAAGAGGCTAAGGAGAGAGCTCGTTGCTCTCCACAGCTCTCTGAAAGGACACTGTAGAGATGTTGGTGCTGGGCTCTTCTCACAGGTCATTAGCAACAGAACCAGAGGGAAGGGCTTCAAGCTTCAACAGGGGAGGGTCAGACTGGACATCAGGAAAAGATTCTTCCTGAGAGAGTGGCACTGGGATGGGTTGCCCAGGGTGGTGGTTGAGTCACCACCCCTGATGAGTTTAGAAGCCACTTAGATGTAGTGTTGGGGGATCTGTTTTAGGGGTGAACTTGTAGAGTAGTGTTGATGGTTGGGCTTGATGATCCCAAGGGTCTTTTCCAACCTGATCATTTTTTCTGTGATCATTTTTGGGGCAGACTTCCCCTCTTGCTTTCCCAGATCTGGTGGTGCTTTTTGCCCTCCAGTATCCACCAACCAAACCATTTCCCCTGTTCTGTGTCTCCCCCAGGACATCGATGGCCAAGCCCTTCTGTTGCTGACACTGCCCACAGTGCAAGAGTGCATGGAGCTGAAGCTTGGTCCAGCCATCAAACTGTGCCACCAGATCGAGCGAGTCAAGGTCGCTTTCTATGCACAATACGCCAACTGACTGCACCTCTGTTCTCCTCGTTCCCCCTCTTTTTTAACATTTCAGCTTGTTCCAGGGGTTGGGTTTTATTTCTCCTCATCCTGTTTATTTTACAAGAACATGTGAAAGCACTGGGAACTGATCTGAAGTGAAGGGGGAGAGAAGAACAAAACTCACAAGAGAAAGCAGCAGACTGAAGTGATGTTCCTGTCCCCGTGAAGCACGCCAACAGCCTCCTGGTGCCTCTCCTCATGAGCTTCTCCAGCCCCTGGGGCAAGGCCAGCACGGATCGATGGCTTGTCCTTTGTTGAGCCTACCGATGGCAGACGCATTCCTGAGGAGAAGGGTTGGACATTGATGGTGATGATGAAGGTGATGATGGTTTGTTGAAGGTGATGATCATATACCAGTTTCTGGACAGGACCGTTTCGTGCAGCCAGCTCTGCCACACACTTCTTTCATATTGAAATGTAAGTGCTCGTCTCTAGCATCACCTGGGCTTCACTGCAGAGTGGTCAGCGGGCTTTGTTGTCCTCCTGCCTCTCCAGGATTTGCAAAAGAGGACTCAAGCCAGCCATGGTCTCCACATGGTATCAGACAAAGCTTCAGTGATCTGACAGGGGTGCACAAGACCTTGGGTGCAGTCACGAGCCCAGAGCCCTCTGGCTCTGCACCTTAAGCTGAATGTGTCTGTGATGGGATCTACAGCTCCGCACCCTCGTACGGGAGCACGCGTGAGAGTTTTCGTAGTCAAGCCCATCCTCTTAAATCCAAGTCACTTTAAAGACCTGAATTTGAGCCCTGCAGGGTGAAAGAAAACAGCTTGAGTTATGAGACTGTTGAGTAAATGCTGGTTTCATTTGCACCTTCGTGGGTCTGGTTGCTAGGTGGGAATAGAAAGCATCAATCTTTTCAGGCCGTGTGTGCCATGATGAGGATTCAGCTTGTTGCCAGCCCCTAGACTGCTCCAGTGCCACCCTGGATGGTGAAACTGGGGGCTTGCTATGTGCCAGATAACCCCCACCTCCAGCCTGTGCTGTGTGGTGACGACAACCTTGGATGAGGTAAAGCTGCTGACCACCATGTCCTCAGAAGGACCTGCTGTCCAAAACCAGAACGTTGCTGCTGCTTGCTTTGACATCAGTTTCCTCCTTCAGTTCTTTGGTTTAAAGAAGGAAAGTCTCAGAAATAAACGTCTGGGAGATTGTTGGATTCTGCTTTAGAACGTGTTAGGCGAGAAGCGTTGGCTCCATTTGCGGTGCATCGGTGGGGCATCTGGTGCTTCTTTCAGTGGAAGTCCTGGTTTACCCCTGAAGAACAGGATGGATGGCAGCTGCTGGTTGGGACAAATCCTGCCAACTATGGAGACTTAACCAAAAGCTTTCTTACATGGGACATCAGCAAGAGTGGGTCCATTCTCTGCTGTTGCCTGGTACTGAAGGTCTCGTTGCTCAAGTTGTCATGAACTGAAGGGAGAAGTGGTCACCTCTGCATCATCTGGTTTTCCTCTGTTGCTCAGAAAGTCAGGAATAGGGTTCTGTGGTGCACACGCTCCAAAACTGGTTTAGACTGGATTTTCTACTGAGAGTAACAGAGCAACTGGTGTGTTAACACATTTGGATCCTTCTTAGGGTCCCCTGAAGATGTTTCATCATGGAGAACAAAAGGATTGTGCCCAGCAAAGCGAGAGCAGAGCTGAGAAAAATGGGGAAGGTGCTTCCACCAGCTGCTCCTCGCTTCAGCCTGGTCCTTCCAATGACTGGCACAGGATGTGCCAACTCCCCAAAGCCTGCTGCCAGGAGAACTGGTGTGTGAGAGCCTTGCAAGGGAGGGCAGCAGAATGGCTCTTTGCCAGACAGTGTCCCAACGCCGCTCCTTTACTGACCACATCCACTTTCCTCTGAGTATCCTTTGCTGCTCTGATGTAGTTGGAGTTTTACGGGCACTGGGGCTTGTCAGAGACCTGGGACACGTTGCTAGAGCATCGTTGCTTCCTCCATCAGCCTGGTGACCGCAGATGTTCCTGTGGCAGCTAACTCCTGGGGGCACGGCTGGGGAGCCGCAGACTTTGTGAGAAACTCTCTCTGGTGCTGACCAGGCAGGGAAGGGGTGAAACACTGAGCCCAGCATGTGGGAGTCTTTACTGATTGTTCAGGGAAGTTAAATCCTATTTAAAACTCACCCATTAAACAGCGAAAAAAGAGTTTTCTCTTTACCTTGCGCCGGCTCTTTTATTTCCTCAGGTTTCTCTCTCCTCACCAGGTGTCTTTCAGTTTCTTGTTCTTCAGTGTTGCCTCATCCATCACTCTCTGTCCTTTTGGAGAAGATGATAACCTGAAGCCTTTATCTCAAAATTACCTTGGGTGGCAAACCCTTGATAATTTCTTCTAGTCTGTAGGCTGCTCTGCTGTCGTCTGTTGCTCTTCAAAAGTGGAGCTGAACTTCCTAGACAATTCCTTAGGCAGGTGGAGATGGGTGGTCAAGTCACAGTGCAACTGGACAACATCCTTGGACTGTCACAGCTTCAGTAGATGAGAAGGAGCTACTTCCTCTTGCCTGGACTTCATTCCAGTTCTGGAAACTAGCAAGGCTGTGGAGCACTTCTTCAGAGGACGTGTTGGAAACCCAGTTGTGGTCGAGTCAAGTGTCACTTTGCAGTGTAGAAGTGGAAGGGGTTTTCAAGTCTGGTTCTGAGTTGAATTCAGAGCTGGAGCAACTTCACAAATACACTGATGGCATCTTCGTCCCACCTTGTTGTGGATTTGGCATCTAGACCTGAAGTTCATTGTGCTGTCAGCTACAGAAGGCCACCAGTGTGAAGTGCTGAACTCATGATCAGCTGAGATCATTACCAAGGGCTGAGGAGCAACTCTGCTCTTGCTTTGGGGCTGTTGGATGCTGAACTTCAGCAGTTCACACTGAACCCTTTGCTCCCACAAGAGGGGTCTGCGTCTGTTACTGGCCTCTTCAGGAGTGGGACCGAGGATGGAGCAGAAGTAGGGGTTCAAAGAGTATGGTACCTCCTCATCTTCATCTGTCCTGGCTTGTTTTGAGCTTGTGGTCAGTCAGGTTGAACAGATCCATGGGCAAGTCCCTGCTCCCTTCCCAACACCCTCAGAACTTCCCTTGACAGAATCACTCCATTCCCAGTCTGCAGACCTAAAGCACCAGTCTCTGAAACTGGATTAAATCACTGACTTAGGGGAAGGTCTGTGATTCCTGAGCTGGTTGTCCTGCATTTCTCCTGCTGTTGTGGATGCTCCTTTCCCACCTTGAAGAGAAAGACTCTATTTTTTTGTTCACTAGCTCTTCTTCCCTCCCCTTTCCAGTGCAAAACCACAGCCCCCACACACACTGCCGTGTTTTTCTCGGTCCCAGCGTGACCAAACCCCAGCTTTTTCTGCCTCTCAGAGGTGTGGTGGCCTCTCAGCTCTGAGAGGGACTTCAGGGTCTCCAGCTGCTCTGTGTCAACCATATGCGATAGCCCTTGGTGGTTTGATCCTGCAGGATGCTGCTGGAATCACTGAAACCAGGGCTGGTGGTTACACACCCTGTCCTAAGTGAAGCATCCAGCAGGTGCATGTCCTGGCTGAGATGGCATGAGCCACACTCAGAGCTGTTTGACTATCTGATGGGTTGTATATAGCTTCTCATGAAGTTAGATGGAGTGTCTTCCCAGTGAGGGTGACTGGGAGGGGCTGCTCAGGGGGTTGTGGAGTCTCCTTCTCTGGAGGTGTTTAAAACCCACCTGGATGTGTTCCTGTGCGACTGGATCTAGGTGGTCCTGCTGTGGCAGGGGGATTGGGGTAGAAGATCTTTCAAGGTCCCTTCCATCCCTGATGTTCTGTGATTCTGTGAACCCTGTTAATATTTCACTCTGGGTAAAGAGCTTATTTGCCTTAAACTGGAAAATCACCACCTCTTGGCTTCAGTCTTCAACCTCTTGCAGCCCCCAGCCCTGTGGTGTGGAGCAAAGGCCGCCCCAGCTGCCTGAAGGCAAACTGTTGCCCTGCTGTAACCAACACCTGGCCACCAGGGCACAGGAGTGAACTTGGCAGCGCTGTGGTGCCACCTCAGCGACTCAGAGCCATCAGGGCACTCCACGGAAGTGTCTGGAAACCGGTGAGCTCAGGCTGTTCCTCTCATTTCCAAGTACAACTGCCAAAGGAAAAGAACTTGCTGCAACTGAAAGCAGCTCCATTGTGTCTCAAGGGCTTCCTTTTGGTGCTAAGACAAGTCACTGCTTTTCCACTGCTGGGGATCACAGAGCTGATGCCCTGCTCCAGGAAGCATTTTCTGTCATCAGCAGCATCTCAAGCATTAGGGCTTCATCTTTCTCTTGTAGCTGTAGGGTTTTTAACTACAGGGACCCTTCTCTTCCCAACCCCGTGAGTTTTGGAGGACTTTTCTACAGTGTGTTTATGTAAATGCTCTCAAGACACGAGTGCGTGTGTTCTTTCCCCTCAGTAGTGCTCTCCATCACATCAGCTGGCCCAGCAAACAAGGGAGTCTGTTGCTTCTGGTCCAGAACCGACTGAGGGTCGCAGGAGGGTCTTCACAGATGTGTGAGCTGTGGGGTCAGCTCTTCACCAGTGGTTTTCACTCAGAAGTCAAAAAGTGGGCAGTGGATTAACATAAAACTTAAACCCTTCCTTCTCCTAGCAGGCAGAAATCCAGCCAGACCTGCGAAGAGGGGTTTCATGTCTTCAGGTGCTCACGAGCTTCCAGTAAAGGAGCATGGAATCCTCTCATTTATTCTGTGGTCCGGCACTCCAGCAAGAAGAGCAGATGATCTCAGTGGCAGTCATCAAAGATGAGGGTTTTACAGCCCACTAGCTCCTTAGGCATCAGTGGTCTGACAGGAGAGGAGTGGCTGTGCAGTGCTTTGGTGCCAGGCTCGAGAATCCTGTTGCAGAAGACAACGTGAACTGCACAAAGCCAGCGTGGGTGAGAGCTTGAGCAACACGTGGCCTCTCTCTTGGTTTCGTCTCTTATGTTAGTCCTTAACCTTGAAAAAGACCTCTTGTTCCTGATGTAAAACCTCAGCCCATGGCACAGCAGCAGCCCACAGCACAGCGTACCAGCAAGACGTGGTGTTACCCATCATCATGTGTAGGTGAGCACCGGGGTGTTTTGTTGGCCAGAAGTTAGGAGATACAAGAGTATCACACACAGGGATGTTTTGTTGCCAGCAGTTAGGAGATACAAGAGTATCACACACAGGGATGTTTTGTTGGCCAGAAGTTAGGAGATACAAGAGTATCACACACAGGGATGTTTTGTTGCCAGCAGTTAGGAGATACAAGAGTAGCACACACAGGGATGTTTTGTTGGCCAGAAGTTAGGAGATACAAGAGTATCACACACAGGGATGTTTTGCTGGCCAGCAGTTAAGACAGGGAACGCAAGAGGATCTTATTTCAGCACTTGCTGAAGGAGTCATCTGTGCAGCCTAAAGGCTAGATGTTCCTCACAGCTCACTGTGGAGGGACAGATGTTTGCTGTGATGCTGTTGCTGGTCATGTAGCCCAGATGTCCTGGACAGTTGGCTGCCTACCTGCAGATACTTCTTTTCAGGATGGCTGCCAAGCATGTGGGAAAGGAGAAAGGTTTCAGGGAGGGAGAAGGTTGGAGTTCTGGGTTTGAGTTATCTTAGTGGAGGGCTGCCTCTAACAACAAGGAAGCACAGCTGTAGTCTGTGAGCATGAAGGCTTCTCTGAGTCTTCCCACAGCAGGGCTGCTTTGAGTCCCAGCAGGGGCCAAGTGAGAGGAAGGAAAGAAGCTGGTAGTGCACTAGAGCTCCAACGCTCTAGTTGAAACAAGAAAGGCTTCATTTTGTTTTCCCAGTGGTGGTGCAGAGATTTGGCTCTCCCTTGTACCCTACTCCTGTATGTCTTCTGAGTTTGGGGGCTGAAGAATGGCTTCTGGTAGCTTTCAGCCCTCCGCAGGCAATGTCAGCGGCTAAAACTTGATCACTCTGATATAAAAAGGTGACATTGTCCTGAGTTGAGGTTGTGAGTCTGCAAAACACTCTGCTCTCTGTTGTGATGGACGGATGAAAATTATGATTCCCAAGTCACTCCTCCTTCAGTTGCTTCTTCACTCTCCTTCTCTGGAGATGTTTAAAACCCACCTGGACGTGTTCCTGTGTGACTTGCTCTAGGTGATCCTGCTGTGGCAGTGGGATTGGACTGGATAATCTTTGGAGGCACCTTCAGGAGGTGTGATATCTCCAGCTCAGGCTTTGAAGACCATCAAGCCTCTTCACACACCACAGTAGGACCAAGGCAAGGACTTAAAATCCTCCTGTCTCCTACAGAACAACCAGAATCAGCTCCACAACCAGCACTTATGGGTCCATCCGCAGTGACGCATGTTGGAAACCTTGGAATTGTTTTGCCTTCCAGTTTGTACCGAGGATTTGGCTCCAGCCTGGTGTTCACCGTCCCCGTGGTGTGTCCCGAGTGTATAGGTGTATATATGGGTGTAGATACGTGTGTGTGTGTACATGTAGGTGTACATATCTATATATACATACAGATCAGTCGATGCTGGTGTTTTTACTTCTCCACGTTCGCCGGGCAAAGGGCATGTTGCTAGTTTGCTGTAAGATTCTACCCTGTACATATGTCTTCTTGTAAATAAGTGAAAATCTATATTCAGAGTTATATTTTAATTTTTATTCAAAACTGAATAAACCCCCTTTCTACTTGAAATGACTGTAAGCCACGTTGTTAATAAAGGAACCATCAATCACACCTCTGTCCAGGGGAGGATTTGTTGTGCGACTGGGCAGCGAGGGTTGTGTCCTGGTGTGTTTGGTTCATCCTTGAGGATCTGCTGGCTTTGAGCAGCAGCTGAGGGAACTGGGGTTGTTTGTGGAGAAAGGGAGGTTGAGGGGAGACCTTAAGGGGGTGTAAGGGCTCCCTGATGAGGAAAGGCTGAGGGAGCTGGGTCTCTTGAGCTTGGAAAAAGGGAGACTGAGGGGTGACCTCATTAATGTCTATCAATATGTGAAGGGTGGGTGTCAGGAGGATGGAGCCAGGCTCTGGTCAGTGTCACCTAATGATAGAACAAGGGATGGAGCCAGGGTCTTCTCAGTGTCACCCAATGATAGTACAAGGGGCAATGGGTGTGAGATAGAATGTGAGATGGAGTGACCCCATGAATATTTATAAATATGAAAGGGATGTTGTGGAGCCTCCTTCACTGGAGACATTTAAAACCCACCTGGATGTGTTCCTGTGTGACTTGGTCTAGGTGACCCTGCTGTGGCAGGGGGATTGGACTAGATGATCTTTCGAGGTCCCTTCAATCCCTAATGATTCTCTGATTCTGTGATGCTGTGACAGAAGTGCAGATGAAGAAGTGGGCTGCCCCAACAGCCTTAAAAACAAATCACCAGGCTGATGGGCAGTGATGTGTGTTGACACACATCCTGCTAGACCACGGAAGTCCCCACTGAACGGTGGTACAGGGAATAGGAAGGATTTACACAAGGAAATAATTCTGAGCTAAGTTTGATGGTGGCATAAAACCCAAAGAGCAAAAGCTTGAGCATTTTATGGCATTCTTCAGAATGCAGGGGTGAAAATAAATCCTTGCACCTCCCTGCAGCTTGTAGCTGTGTAGGCATAGTCACCTCGTGGTGATGCGAAGGTCAGGTGCTGGTTTCAGACTCCTGTGGAAGGCTTGCCCAGAGCTCTGCAACGAGCCAATTCCTCAAGAATCAGGTGCCAAATGAATTCAGCAAAGCAGGGACCAGATCCTCCAATTAACAACCAGCACATGAAATACAGCTGTCACACGTCATTTCCTCAGGGAGAAAAGACCCACCAGCTCTGCCTCTGGCATCACCGGCCAAGGTGTCGAAGACGACTCTGTTTTCAGTGTTGCAGCATCTCATGCACAATTAATTTGGAGAAGGTTCCTGGATGCTCCACTTGATTTGTGGGCGAGATCAAACGCGTGTGTCCGCAACAGTGGGAACAACAGCAGGAAGACAACTACCCCCAGAACAGCTGGGTTTCCTGGACGCACCTCTGTTCTGCAAGGGGAATGAACCAAGGGGGAAGTGGTTGTATCTCACTCCCAGGGTTGTTAGATGGACTTTAGAGACAAATAATTATTGCTTTTAATACCCTCACTGCTGCTGTTGCTGCTGCCTTTGCCAGCATTGTTATTGCTTTTTTAATTTCAGGACTCACGCCTTCCAATGAAGTTTAATGATTCTCAAATCAGCTGCTCCTCTGCTGCAGTATTTACTTAAGAGTGATGCACCTCCGGCTGCAGCGTCTGTACTCAATTACCGTGAGCTGATTTGATGACTGCATCTCAGCTGAAGCTGTAATTACCCTGTCTGCTCTAATAAGTCATAAAATCTTAAAAGCAGAGAAAACTAGTGCTGCCGGGCACCTTGAGGTGTCAGACTGACTGTTTTAACTCTGCAGGGCAGGACTCGTCGGACAAATCTTACTCCTGTTTGGCTTCTATTTAACCTGACCTTTGGTGGGCGGCTAGATAAGATTCCCAGCAACAAGTGGCTCCTCGGTGCTTCCATGGAAGTGGTGGCTTTTGGATGATGAAGTGCAGTGTTCCCAGGGAAAACCACGGAGGTGGTGCTGCCCTTGGATGGTTGTTTCAATTTGAAAGGCCCAGGATGATTGACAAACGTGAAAACAGAAAATGCACTGAAGGAACTTCCTCATGGTGAGGGTGATGGAGCACTGGAAGGGGCTGCCCATGGGGAGTTGTGGAGTCTCCTTGTCTGGAGATGTCTAAAACCCACCTGGACATGTTCCTGTGTGACTTGGTCTTGGAGTCTCCTTGTCTGGAGTCATTTAAAACCCACCTGGACATGTTCCTGTGTGACTTGGTCTAGGTGATCCTGCTGTGATGGAGTGATTGGACTAGATGATCTGTTGGAGTCCCTTCCAATCCCTAGTGATTCTGCAATTCCAAGTAAGCAACTTGGGATAATAATTCCTATGGTGAATCCTTAGTTGGGCAGGTAGAGCACATGATCTGGAGGTGACAGCAGGTGATGGTCCCACAGTCAACTTCCCTGCAGTACAGGTGCTGCTTTCGTTGTTCTTGTGGCTCTGGATAAGTCACTTCTGGAAATGAAGCTTTGTGACAGAGTTCCCAGGTGGTGCCTCAGCATCTCGATGGATCACTGACCCATGACCACATTGGCTGAAGAAGATCAGATCCCAAACTCCAAAGGGTTAACAGCAGAATTCATCTGGCCATGCCTGATGGTGAATCGGTGAGTCAGGGAAGAGCTGTTAGATCTACCTTTTGTTTCCAGAAGCAGTGTGGACAGCTTCTCTGGCCTTCTTTTAGATAACACATTTAATGCTAGAAATTGACCTACAGGCTGCTGGATGATGTGCCTGATGTCAAGGGATGTATTTTTCTGCCATGATTCCTTTGAAGCTAAACACAGTGATTTTGGAGATGTGTTTGAAGGTTCTATTTATCTTCTGGGAATGAAGCTGCTGTTGCACAGGCATTTTGGGAATGCTTCTGGGAGGCTTTTTCTTTCTTTTTTAAAATGCTTTTCACAGAATCACAGAACAT
>VXBP01004862.1:0-20509 GCA_013400115.1 Rhinopomastus cyanomelas | reverse complement strand
TAATACTGTGATACTGTGATACTGTGATACCTGTCTGTTGCTGCAATAACTATTGCTTCAAAATACTCCTTGACTTAGTCCTTGTCAACACCTATAGTAATCTTACCATTATGCCCAGTTTTAATCTTTGCCTTTATCTATCTGATCCATCAAAGACTAACAGTAAGACTTCCTATCACCTCTTTTCTCACCAGTTTCTCTCTGTGAACCATTGCCCACTAAAGAAGACAGATAACTGCAACAAGCAATTTTTCTCATCCTGTGGCTTTGCAGAATGCCATGTACATTTTTAATAAGACAACTTAATAAGCTATGTAATTGTATCTTTTCTTTAAACATTTACCAGATATAGACATGAAACAGTAATAAAATTATTCATTTAGCATGTCTTAGACACGCTCGTTTTACTCTATTTTTCTTTTTGTTTTTAACAACCATGTTTATTTAATCGGCCTAAAATAAGAGAAAAGCTCTGCCTTTTTTTTTTTTTTTTTAATTTCCAAGACTTCAGAAAAATCCAGAAGAGGGGTAGCCTAGAGAATGCACATTTTCAGAGGTTCTTATCAGAAAGGGAGAGCGATATTTTCATGTTATGGACTACTACCTGTTTTGCTGACAGTAACATTGCTATGCTAAAAAAGGGCTTCTGCTGACTGCAATTGTGGGGAATATCTGCAAGTTAATATTAAGAAAGATGGCAGTTTCCAATATGCTTTATGTACTCCTAACAAATACTGTTTATTTGGTAGAAATGAAGTTCAAGATATTTTTAGTAAACATACCACCACCTGTATCAGCAGAAATTTACTGCTGAGACTTTAAATCAGTAAACATAGATTTGGCTCAAAACTAAAGCTAGATTTCAAAAACTGAAACTAGAACTATGCACCTGTCAGTAATGATAAGTAAATTCTTTATTGATTCAGTACCGGTCTTTTGCCCTATATATTTCCTTCTTCTCCCACATATTTTTTCCTCCTTGCTGATAAGCCACTGCAATAAACATCAAAAGACAAGATGGCTTATTTGCTATTTGATACAACAACCTTTAAGAAAGATCTTTAGATTCACTGACTAATATAGTCAACATATCTCTTCATTTGTAGCATCCTTTTTAACTCCATCAGAATTTGCAAACTTTCCTCCCTCTTTTGTATGAATACTAGAGGAATAGCAATGTTCAAGAATGTTTGGTTTTGATTTTCTAACTGAAATATCAGTAGTGCTACCTGTCAAAAATGAAATATTAGTACATTAAAAATAACTACTTCTTTTGTTTTAAAGTTGACCTGTTATTTCTGTGGGTTTTTTCTTCTCCCTGCTTCTATAATAAACTAATTTATGATTTTGTGCTAAGTTTCGGAGTCTGAGAGGAAATAAAGACATTATAAAAGATGCAAGATCAGTCATTCTTGATAATTCTTGATGATTTATATCAGTGCATTATTTCAGCCTATTCTGTGCTGGATGGGTGCATCAGAGATGAACTTGCACAAGAATGTCTCAGAAATCAGCCTCTCTTTATTTTGGTACTAAATAGGGCTTTGATCAAGGCTATCCACTCTTTTGATTTTACTTCTTTTAATGTATCTTCTTATTTCAAATTTATCTCTAATATCAAGTACATAGTACCAACATTTTTTTGCAGAGTACTACTGAGGTGCTACTCTTTCAGCTCTTTCAGCAGCAGAAGTCACAGATTATGTAGATATTTATCTTCCTGATGGTGCAAGTTTGTTCCTAGCATCTATACTCATAGCCATATATAAAGGTTATACACATAAGCTTTATTAAAGTTTATTTTGAGTAACTGGGTTAAGATTTCAGTGGAAATTACTTCTTGCATTCATTCCAGTTTTCCTTGAGTCAGTTCTCTACTACCCTGTACTAACTGGAAGTTGTTATTTCCCTTCATTTATCTGTGCCTCTATTCAAAGGACAGTCATAGTAATTTGTATAAAATCCCTTATGTTTTTGTTTGTCTTGAGTATTACTTTCATCAGTGGACAGCTGGATGACCATGAGCCAGCAGTGTGCTTTTGTGGCCAAGAGGGCCAAGAGCGTCAGAACAGGGGTGGTTAGCAGATTGAGAGAGCTTCTTCTCCCCCTCCACTCTGCTCTTGTGAGACCATATCTGGAGTATTGTCTCCAGTTGTGGGCTCCTCAGTTCAAGAGAGATGTGGAGCTGCTGGAGGGAGTCCAGCATAGAGCAGGGAGGATGATGAACAAAGTGAAGCACCTCCCTTATGAGGAGAGGCTGAGGGAGCTGGGTGTCTTCATCTTGGAGAAGAGGAGACTGAGGGGTCACCTCATTAATGTCTGTAAATATGTGAAGGGTGGGTGTCAGGAGGATGGAGCCAGGCTCTTCTCAATGTCATCTAGTGATAGGATGAGGGGCACTGATTGTAAGATGGAACATAGAAGGTTCCATATAAATATCAGAAGGAACTTCTTCACAGTGAGGGTGACAGAGCACTCTAACTGGCAACCCAGGGAAGTTGTGGAGTCTCCTTCTCTGAAGATGTTCAAGACCTGCCTGGATGTGTTCCTGTGCAACTTGGTCTAGCTGTTCTTTCGAGGTCCCTTCCAATACCTAATGATTCTATGATTCAATGATTCTATGATCTGTAAGAAAGGAATAGTATTATCGCTCTCTTTAGTTACTCATTCGTACACATGTCAGGATAAATCTAGTAATTTTAGCACTCTTTCTGAATTACTCACCAACTTTTTAGCTGTTAATATAGCAGCATAAACTTCATGGAAATCCATAGTCACCTATATAACCACATATTTAATCCAAGCTATTACATGATTTAAAGTATGTTATTTAAAAAAAACCAAACACTGTAGAACAATTTTATGTGCTATTGATTTTAGAGTTATACTGCTATTTGACTTCCTCTTCTTTTCTTTTAAGTCATTTCCTAGACCAGTGTTCAAGGATGTCGTGGTCACCCCAGATATGGTGGGGCAAGCTGTAGCTTATCATGCACTTGTGCCAGTAGCAACATCTGCTGTTTGCTATTTTCTTTGGATTCAGCTTTGAGCCAGAAGAAATTTACACATGGTGATCTCTTTGGATATTGGCTTCTGAAAATAATGTTCCTCAGGTTCTGAATGAAGTACCTGTTAAACACGTGTTTATATTCTGCAGTATGATGGTTTTCTTAGAAACTGCATACGATTGTGGGTGAGTTCTGATACAAACCCTGTTCAATTCTTTCTGCATTTGAATTTTACACCAGCAGAGCTCCAGTTACTTCAGAAAAGACATTACTAATCCTGAATTGTAAAATGGATATGCAAATATGTGTTTATTTATGTATGAGCAAGCAAACATTGCCCAGTTATACAAACCTGTGCACATACAATGGAATCAGTGAATCTGCACTGATTTACAACAGTCTTTAGCATATAGTCAAGGCTTTTCTGCACAGGTTTGAAGTCCACTTAACATCTACTCCAAAGTATGTAATGTAGGCTCTGTCTATCAGGTTACCATAGTGCTGAGGCCAGAAACTTCTGCTAGTTCAACAGTAATTGTTCTCATTTTAATGACACATAATCTTTGATTCCTTGAAGAAACAGAATCCACTGTGAAGCAAAGGGAAATATACAGAGGAAATAGGAAATAGTCATAGATGTAGGGATGAAAGCCGAGGCCTCCTTGGAATTAAACCTTGAAAGAGAGGTCAAGGGCAACAGAAAGGGCTTCTTCAAATACATTGCAGGTAAAACTAAATCTAGAGGCAATGTAGGCCCTCTGCTGAATGAGGTGGGTGCCCTGAAGACCGAGGATACAGAGAAAGCAGAGCTAGTGAACACCTCCTTTGCCTCTGTCTATGCTGCTGGGAGCTGTCCTAATATCAAACTCCAGTCTTCTGAGGCTTCAGAGGAAGTCAACGCAAGAGAGGAGTTTGCCCTTTTGATGAGGACTGGGTTAGGGATAAGTTGAGTAAAATGTACAAGATGTACACAAATCCATGGGCCCAGATGAGATGCACCAGTGTGTACTAAGGGAGGAGGTCATTGCTAAGCCACTCTCCATCATCTTTTCTAAGTCCTGGGGATCAGGAGAGGTGCCTAGAGACTGGAGGATAGGAATTGTCACTCTAGTCTTCAAAAAGTGCAAGAAGGAGGACTCAAGTAACCATAGACTGGTCAACCTCACCTCCATCCCAGGAAAGGTGATGGAACAATTTGTCCTTGACACTGTCTCTAGGCACAGCAAGGACACAAGGGTCATTAGGGATAGTCAGCATGGCTTCACCAAAGGGAAGTCATGCTTGACCAATCTGATGGCCTTTTATGAGGGCATGACCACGTGGATAGATAATGGCAAAGCAGTGTCATCCAATGATAAGACAAGGGGCAACAGGTGTAATTTGGAACATAGGAGATTCCACATCAATATGAGAAGGTGAAGCAGAGAGCTCTGGAATGAGCTGCCAAGGGGTGTTGTTGAGTCTCCTTCTCTGGAGACATTTAAAACCTGCCTAGATATGTTTCTGTGTGACTTCATTTAGGTGATCCTGCTATGGCAGGGGGATTGGACTATATGATCTTTCAAGTTCCCTTCTGTGATTCTGTCATTTTGTGAAACAGAGTAAAGAAAATGTATAAGAGGAATCAGTAGCTATGCAGTGAATAATGAGTAAAAAAATAAAAAGACATATTCTCTTATGGTTTACATCATCTCAATGTTTTTCAGGGGAAAAAACAGGGAAGGAATTTATGGAAAATAGCTTTGACATGTTCAGATGAAATGGCAAAAATTGTTGCACATCAGTGCAAACTAAGCCTAGACTTGTCCATCTCATCTCTCTCTACTCTACAAACGTCATTCAGATAAATGGTCTAAATTATCTGTGTATCCCTCTTCATTAACTAGACATGTTTCTCACATTAGGATGCCTGTTTCTTTGCCTTCATACTCTGCTTGCTTCCTGGATTACAGTACAGACTGATAACAGACTTCTATCAAACCATATAACACTCTGTAGCTGACCATCTTATTGCTTGCATATATCTGTGTATCTTTTACAACAGCAACTGAGAAATTGGTAAAAATGGTTTGAGACAAAAAAAAAAGGACAAACCATAAATATATGAGGGATTTGTTGCTGTAGGTAGTCCCTTAGGCAGAGAGGATTTAGAGGAATCACAGAATCATAGAACATTAGAGATTGGAAGGGACCTTGAAAGATCATCTAGTCCAATCCCCCTGACACAGCAGGATCACCTAGGCCAAGTTGCACAGGAACATATCCAGGTGGCTTTTAAACGTCTCCAGAGAAGGAGACTCCACAACCTCCCTGGGCATCCTGTGCCAGGGCTCTGCTACCCTCACTGTGAAGAAGGTCCTTCTGATATTTATATGGAAACTCCTATGGTCCAGCTTGCACCTGTTGCCCCTCATCCTATCACCAGATGATATTGAGAAGAGCCTGGCTCCATCTTCCTGACGCCCACCCTTCACATATTTATAGACATTCGTGAGGTCACCCCTCAGTCCTCTCTCCAAGATAAAGACACCCAGCTCCCTCAGCCTTTCCTCATACGGGAGGTGTTCTNACCCAGCTCCCTCAGCCTTTCCTCATACGGGAGGTGTTCTACTTCCTTCATCATTTTTGTTGCTCTGCGCAGGACTGTCTCCAGCAGCTTTATGTCCTTTTTGAACTGAGGGGCCCACAACTGGAGACAATACTCCAGATATGGTCTCACGAGAGGAGCGTAGAGGGGGAGAACATCTCTTGATCTGCTAACCACCCCCATTGTGATCCGCTCCAGGATGGTCTAAAGGTTTCCTGTCTTTGATTAATAGCCTATGAGAGGTTTCTTTCATGATTGCTCTTTTATGTAGCCACAGCAATGCTCATTTCTCAGTCTGTGGTTTAATAAAAACGCATAAAGATGAAAACTAAAGGAGGAAGAAAGTTAAACGGGCACACTCTGACTTAGAAACCGCAGAGCTGATGAATGTCTCAGACAGCCAACTGAGAGAAAGTATTTTTTGAATAGATCTTGAAAATAGCAACAAAGTCAAAGTGAGCACATGTTGGTTTGATGGCACATTTAACTAATTCTGAATTAGTGTGGAACTCTTTTGGAGGTATTTCTCATAGCAATATTAATGCAACATGAATTCATTGAGATCAATGTTACTTCAGTGACCAATAGGAAATAATATAATTATGGTGAATTTAAAAGTGTTAGCAAAAAAATTTATAAATATAATTTTT
Source organism: Rhinopomastus cyanomelas (assembly GCA_013400115.1). Classification (NCBI taxonomy): domain Eukaryota; kingdom Metazoa; phylum Chordata; class Aves; order Bucerotiformes; family Rhinopomastidae; genus Rhinopomastus; species Rhinopomastus cyanomelas. The sequence continues at coordinate 14,264 of VXBP01004862.1, read as the reverse complement.
TATTGTTTAACTCTTTTTTTTCCCCTCTTGCAATCAGTTCTCTGCTTTTTCCTCTTCTCACTGCTGAGGAAAGTTAGCAATTGTAGTAATCCACATGCAAGGTAGAGTATTGTAATTCCCAAGGGTTTTTCTCATTCATACATCTCTGTGTGTATATCACTAGACTTCCAAGGCCGTATCAGACATACTCTTGTAAATCTTACAGGACTGATTGATATCTTAAGGGAATGACTGACATATTAGGAGAATGACTGACTTCTTAGTAGACTGATTGACTATCAGTTATTTTACAGAGGAGAAAGACTATTGGCCAGGGTAGAGTTTGAATACATGAATAACGATTTCAGACCAACCATCTTTTTTTCTGATTCAGTGCTTCACTCATTTATGCTGACTTAATGCTAGAGCAACTTATCTGAGGTAAGTGGAATTACATCAGTGTAAAATTACAGTAAATGAGAGGAGAACCAGGTCTCCATATGTGTTTCTCCTGAAAGTTCTTACTATTCAATGATCAAGTCAGCAAGATGAGAAATAATTTTCCTTATTATGTAAGTAATGCAATTAGAAATAAAACTAAATTTGTTCGAGCTTTTCCAGTTGGATTTCCTCCAGTCTAATGTGAATCAAACAGATAATGAGCATGCGTTTCCTATCTGATTATACAATTTATATTTGTAAATTTAGGGGAATGGTAAAGCAAAGTCTTTTTGAGCTGATATAGAATCCTTATTATAGTTCCTTGCTCCATATTAACATTAAAAAATGTAAAAGGTGGTAGGATTAGATAAGCTTTGCTCTCCTATGGCTATTTACCTTTAATGGAGACCTAGCCATCAGTTTATTCATTTCACTTGGTGTTCAAAGAGCTTGCTAGTTTTAAAATGAAATCTTGGGGTTCTTCTGTGAGTGCTGTAGAAAACATCAAGGGAATTTGCTTTTCCAGCCTCTCTGATGAGGCAGCCTTTAATGAGTAGGCATTATTTCTACGAAACGAGTATTAGGGCTTAGGTGAAACCACTGCAAAAAACAAAAGGAGAGGAGGGGGTGGAATTTCTGATTTTTAGGAACTCATCTATGTATAAAAGATACTGACAATATTTTATCTTTCTTGTTGATAACTGATCTGCCATAAGCCTGCTCTATGACGGCTAAGCGTGAGCTACCATGTGTTGGAAGAGGGTTCAGCAGTGCTTCTCAGGCAGTTAATGCAGGAATGGCCTGGAGCATGCTCCATCACAGCAGATACCATGAAAGGCTTTTTTTTTGCTACTACACTGATTGTTTTACATTACAAGAGAGATCTTCTGTGTCCCATATTTCCCTAGATGTTGAAGAATGTTATTTAAAATTCCATTGAGCTATAATAATGAAGAATGCGTAACATTTTCTAACAGTTAAGCCCTATAACAGAAGACAGTTTTGGCTTCAAATTGTGTCTTGAGTGTTTGGTGGGGGTTAACTTCACAGAATGTAGTTTATGTGTTTTTGGTTTTTTTCATCAATCTTGCTTAATCAGAAGGAAAACCTGGCTAAACAGAAGGAAAACCTGGCTATAAGTCAGAGAGGAGATGCTTTGAAAAAACCCCCCCTGCTAAACAACCCCCCCATGGCTTTTACACAGAAGCTTTTGCAAATTCTTTTCCCCGTCTTCGGCTGTTTAAGTAATTGGTGCCTGGCAGCTCATTCATGCTGCATTTCTTTAGTTTGGCTTTGGATTAATTACCTACATTTACTAATTTAGAGGCATTGTTGCATGTGGTTTGGTGGGGACATGTTTTCCTAAAGACATTTCTATGTATGCTTTTCTGCCTGCACTGGAAGCTGTGTTTACTGTACTTCAAAATGTTATTGTTCACTTTATTTAGTCAGAAAAACAAATATTATGATAATGACAAGTCCATGAACAAATGGTGACAACAGCAGAGCACTAAACATAAGAATTAATTAACAAGAACCGTCAGCTATCCCAGATGTTTGATGTAATTTTGAAGAGAGAACATGAAATATTGAACATGTTCAAAGCTGTACATGGAAGGGTGAAAAACACCCAAGCACTTTAATATCTAAATTACAAATGTGATCTCTGTATCTTATCTACTGGTTTATAAGTGAATGGTAGCAAAACTTGTGTACCTACAGCTCACCAGACGTAATTAAAAAGGGCTATTTTTATGCCTGATTTTTGCCCATGTCATTACTCACAGTTCTGTATGGACCAGGAACCAAGAGGGGTAGGAGTGATTCTCTTCACTGTCAGTAGCTCAGAAGTTTATGTTTGCACCACATAAAGTTGTTTTTTTTTAAAAGCTGATCAAGGACTCAGAATTAAGAGATCATGCTGAACCAAGAAGGTTTCCACCATTCTGGGACTTTCCCCCATTTCTTTTACCAAATCTTTTCTGTGCCACATGACTGCTGTATGCATCTGTTTTTACTCTTTGCCTAGATTTCAAAGACTCATTTAAAAGTCAGTTAAAAATAAGGTAATGAAGTTGTCAGGGCCCAGGTATATGCAACACCAGAAGAATGTGGAGCTGTTGGATTGTGTCCAGAGGAAGGTCATGAAAATGATGAGAGGAGCACCTCTCTTATAAAGACAGGCTGAGAGAGTTTCGGTTTTTCAGCTTGAAGAGGAGAAGACTCCATGGGGGCTTTATAGCAGCCTTCTAATACCTGAAAGGGGCTGTGGAAGAGCTGTTCACAAGGGTGTGAAATGATAGGACAAGGGGTAATATTTTTAACCTGGAAAAGGGTAGATTTAGTCTGTATATTAGGAAAAAGCTCTTTGCTATGAGGATGATGGATCACTGAAACAGGTTGCTTACAGAGGGGATGGAGGCTTGATCCCTGGAGACATTCAATATCAGTCTTGATGGGGCTCTGAACAATCTGTTCTAAGAGAAGTCCCTGTTTGTTGTAGGGAGTTGACCTAGATAAGCTTTGGGAGTCTTCTCCAACCCAATACATTCTATGATCTCAAACTACAATTTACCTTTTGTGTCCTGATCTGTTCAATGACATTATTTTTCTTGCTTGTAAGTGCAATTATTAGTTGCTCGGAGGCTTCAGTTAACTTTGGTTGGCCTGAATCAGTGCATGTCACCATTTGAGCTTCATGAGGACATATGCTGCTACAAAAGCAGCAGATCCTATTTACTCTGTAAATCCTGTAAATAGGATCTCAGCTATTGACCTTGGCAGGAGGAGTCTCTAGGGGACCACTCTTCCTAGTGGATATTTTCATCCTGTGGTACAACAGGGGACAAACTAAACTCCTTATAGCAAACTTTGGCGTAGCTGAATTTGGTAGAGCTGAATTAAATCTGCAGGTTTTACTCAAGTATTCTGGGATGCAGGGAAGAGCTGCTAGCATTTTTACTCCTTTCATTGCTGTCAAAATCGTGTTCAGAGTGGTCTGCCCACCTCAGTTATGATTCTGGGAATTTAAAATGGAAAATAAGTCCTTGTCTCTTTTAGTTAAGCAGATAATATTATGGAGGTTGGTCAGACAGTTCTGAGTCCAGGTAAAGATAAATGCGATGTTTGACTTCACTGGAAACAAGAACTGGCCCCATACACTGAGATCGTTTTGTAAAATGAGGACATACTCACTAAAGCAGAGCATTGGTATATTTTCAAATTAAGATCACAGTGAAAATGAATACAGTGCACTCTGATTATTTAAATAACTATATAGAATAATAAATTATTACCCCTGTGACTAACACAGACTGCCTTTTGATCTTAATACTGTAAGAGGGAAGATAGAGTTGCTGGATGCCTTAACAATGTTGATTTTGTATACTAAATAAAATATTCCTGTAATTGAAAATATTTAGAGTATATGTGCATGTGTGGTCATTTTTCCATGGTCATATTATCTCCATTTAGGAGGACTCTATTCTTGCTCCATTTCAAAACTAATAACTTGTGTACCATGTTTTTTCCATAACTGGGGACAACCATCAATGGTCTGAGGCATCAGAATTAAAAAATATGTTCTAGCAAGATCAGGCCCTACCTGATGGGCTTTCTCTTAAGAAAATTTTAAAGCCACTTAAAGTGAAGCTGATTATTTTCTGGTTATATTTCACGTTTTATCAGTTTCTCTTTTTATTTTTCTCCCAGATATTTTATCAGCTTCCCCCTATCTCATGGCACTAGGAGCCTTGCTATGGTGTAAACATACAATGATGGAGGTAAATCCTTGCTAAACATCCATCACCTGCATGGCTGCAGCAGTGCTTCTGCAGAAGGAACTGCTTGTACCATAGAAAAAGTCTATTTTAACAGGTTCTGCTATGAATCTGGCTTAAGAAAGCATCTGGTTCTTGCCCCGTCACAATGCTTAGTCATAAAATTCCAGACAGAAACACAGCAGTCATATCAGGAAGAAGAATGGGAAGGGCAGCACAGTAACGTAGAAGGGTGGATAGACATCTGGCCTGTGGGATAAACAGCCACCTGTAATGGTCTAATAAACATTCATCTAGTGACGACATTGCTTCCTTCACCCATGTCTTTATCCTGCAGGCAAGCAAAGTGTGAGCTGCTTCCCTCCAATAACATGAGATGAGGAAGATAAGAGGCCGGGTCATCAGGGAGGAGTGAAAGCATTCCCTAGAAGAGAGACTATTGCTGTGAATGTAATTATAAATACACAATAGATTGGTTTTTTTAGAAAAAAATAGAGAAGAACAGGTAAAAGAGACACAAAGTAGTAAACAGAAAAGGTAAAAAAAATCTAGATTGTTGAGGAAAACAAATTGCAGTTATTAATATGGTGATTAACATACTTTGGCCTATCCAGTACTCTGATTAATGGAGTCCCTTGGGAGACAATCCTAAAGGAAAAATAGGTCCAGGAAGGCTGGGCGTTCTGTAAGTACTCTCAAAGGTGGAAGAATAGACTGTCCCTGTGTGCCACAAGGCAAACAATCAAGGAAGAAGATTGGCCTGGCTGAAGAGGGAGCTCCTCAACAAGAATGAGAAAGTTTATCACCTTTGAAAAGAAGGTCAGGCAACTCAAGAAAAGAACAGGGATCTGTCTAGGGAATGCAGAGAGAAAGACAAATGCCTGATTAGGACTCAATCTGGCCACTGTAGTGAGGGACAACAAAAAATTGTTTTTATAAATATATTAGCAGCTAAAAGAGAGTCAGGGAGAATCTCCACCTGTTACTGGATAATGAGAGGAACATTATCGTCAAGGATGAGGACAAGGCTGAGGTACTTAGTGCCATCCCTGCCTCAGTATTTAAAACCACTCTAGTTATCCCCAGGGTATTCAGTGTCCTGAGGTGGAAGACAGGGATAGAGAGCATGATATACTTTCCTCAGTCCAAGAGGAAGCTGTTTATGATCTACTGCACTACCCAGATACTCATCAGTCTATGAAGCCAAAAGGGAGCTATCCGAGAGTGATGATGGAGCTGGTAGAGAAGCTTGCTAAGCCACTTCCCATGATTTATCAATGTTCTGAGAAAACAAGGGAGGTCCCACATATCCGGAACCTTGATAATGTGATCCATACACAAAAAAGGGAGGAAGGATGATCTGTCCCACTACAGGCCTGTAAACCTGACCTCAGTATCAAGGAAGGTTATGGAACAGTTCATCCTGAGCATGGTCAGACAGCAAGTGCAGGACATCCAGGGTATCAGGTCCAGCCAACACAGATTTAATCAAAGGCACGTCTTGCTTGATCAACTAGATCTCCTTGTATGATCAGGTGTCCTGTCTAGTGGATAAGAGGAAGGTTGTGGATGTTGATCACCTACACTTCAAGAAGGCATTTGGCAGTCTCCCACAGCATTCTCCTAGAGAAACTGGCAGCACATGGCTTAAACAGGTGGACTCTTTGTTGATTAAAAACCTGACCGCATGGCTGAGCTCAGAGAGCTGTACTGAATAGAGTTAAATCAAGTTGTTGACTGGTTACAAGCACCAGGGCTTGGTATTGTGGCCAGTCTTATCAGTGATGTGGATTGACTGCAAAGTCAACAAGTTTGTAGATGACACCTCATTGAACTTGTGTATCAAAAATGGCTGGAGAACAGCAGAAAATGACCTGGGGGTGCTGACTGGCAAACGGCTGAACATGAGCCTGCAGTGTGCCCAGGTAGCCAAGAAGGCCAAAGATATCCTTGCCTGCATCATAAATAGTGTGGCCAGCAAGACTAGAGAAGTAATCATCACCCTTGGCACTAGTGAGACCTCCCCTCAAGTATTGTGTTCAGTTTTGGGAAGCTCAATTCAAGAAGGATGTTGTGGTGCTAGAGTGTGCCCAAAGAAGGGCAAAAAGGCTAGTGAAGGGTCTGGAGGGTAGGTCTTATGCAGAGCATCTGTGGGAACTGGGGTTGTTCAGTCTGGAGAAAAGAAGGCTGGAAGGAGACCTTATGCTTTCACACTACCTAAAAGAGGGGTGGATGTTGGTCTCTGGTTGCAAGTCACTAGCGATAGAATGAGAGGAAATGGCCTTGCATTGCACCTGGATGTTTAGATTGGACATTACGAAAAATTTATTTACTCAAATAATGGTCAAGTATTGGAACAGGCTGCCCAAGGAAGTGTGGGATGTTGGGTTGATGGTTGGACTTGATGGTCTTGGAGGTCTCCTCCAACTGTAATATTCTATGATTCTATCATACATTAATATAATGAAGAATAAAAAAAATTACTAATAAGAAAGAGAAGATAAGAAAACCACGAAGACATTTAGGGTTATTTTCTCCTATTTTATTGACAGAGTTTTTGAAAGAATTTAGAAAGATTAGGTCAAATATCTAACTCCTAATGACTAAAACAAATACCAACTATTTCTGTGCTGTGGAGATTGCCCTTAAACAGCTGGCTTTGCTTGCTGTTTTGAGTTACCATCTTAATGAAATAAACACTTATATTTTATTTTGGTTTTCAGTTTTGGTCTTCCCTTTACAGTCCTATCAAGACTCTGAAATGACATTATGAAAGAGTGGCATAGCATGGGATTATTTTTTAAGATAAAAACTTTTAGAAGTTGCTAAGTGTAACATTACAGGCACTTGGAAAAACTTCAGGGGCAGATTCTGAAAGTAAAATATACAAAAATCTGTAATAGACTTAAAAGCTGACGTTGGAGTTGTTGCTTCACAAGTCTGTACCATGCGTCTCATAACTGAAGAGGCTTAAAGATATGAAATGAGTTGAACCTATTGTGATGTGAAGCTTAGAACGTAGAAGGAAAATGCACTTCACAGTTATTATTCACAAAGAAACCCTTATTTTTATATCCATCTCATTTTTTGAACACTTGATTTTGAAGAGTTGGATTGGTAATAAAGAACAGTAGAAGAATGAAAATAGCCTACTGCTCTGTAGACAGCCTATGGCAAAGGTCAAATTTAATGTGAGCATAGTCAAACTCATCCAGCTGTGTCTAATGTAATAGATAGCATCTATCAAGTGCTTGTTAGGGCTGATTGTAGCTCCTGCCAAGTTTATGCATCCAGACTTTCTTTTCTGAGAGGCTAGGGGGTGTTAACTTGAAAACCAGGTATAGGAATTTGGGTTGGACTTAGTAGTCACATGTGGCATGCATTTGGCTTGAATCAGTAGTTTCCCCTACCCACTTTCTCTTGACCATTGCCCTCTGTGGACATCTGTGTTTTCTGTATATTTCTCAAACCACAGACACCCTTAGCTAAAATGCTATATTCCACCACAATGTTAAAGAAATGTGAGTTCAGAAGAGACTACTGCTTGTGTCAAGATGTTGATGAATCTTGAGAAAGCATGCTTCAGGCTGTTGAAGATTTGTATATTGCACTTACTGCAGAAAAGAGATGAGAGGAGAATGGGAGAACAAGATGCCAGTATTGCCCCTACACCTCTCTATGGCTCTGCTGGAAGAGAAATGCTGTCAGGAAATGTTCTTCTCACAGTCAATTACTTGTAGTAGCACCTATGAGTTTCTTCAGTTCAATGCACTGCCAATTAAGGGATGCAGACCCAATGCTCAATTTCTAGGTAGTTTAACCAGCCTTTAATCACTTCAGTTTACAGAACATTCTTCTTTCATTCCACTTCACTCTTCTACCTCTTATTTGAAGGAATAAACTTAACTTTATCCTTCATCACTTCTCTGCCTACAGCACATGGTGCCAAAAATAATGATAGACTGCAGTGTTACCAAAAACTCTTTATCTAGCTGCAATACCATCACAAGATTCCAGGTTTGTCACCACTTTACTTATAATACATCTTAATTCCCTCCCCTCCCCTTCCCTTTTCCTTTCTCATTTTTTTGGTGTGTTTTTTTCACAAGAAGATAATAAATGTGATCTAACTCTCTTATCATGTTCATTACTGAATAGTCTTCATTTTTAATTGTTTCTGACTTACATAACTTGAACATTTCTCACTCTCTTTCTCCTCTGTTTACAAGGAAGAATATATATATCTATAAAAGATTTGGAGGACAAAACCACAGAATTCTGCCACCTATCATCTATCAAAACTAAAATCTGTTAAAGTTAGTGTTTGTTAGTAGGTAATTCAACAGCAAGATTCTCTTTCAGTGTTGTCTGCAGTAACTTCTTTACTCACAAAAAGTATGTAGAAAGCATCCCTGACCGAGAAAGGATCATAGCGGTACAACCGGCTTTCAGTGTAAGAATGCATCCTCTGTAACTAATGAAACTCTTGGCTGGAATAAAAAGTTGTCCCTGTTGATTTTTACAAGAAACCAAGGCTTTGGCAGATTGCTTATGGAACTTGTGATAATTATTTAATTTTTCTCTGTTTCTGTTCCATTATGTCAGAAAAAGGGATAACATTCCTTCCCTACCCTATTTAGGTGTGTAACTATGATTTCATTGTTACTTGTAAAGCACAGAGGGATTTTTAATTGGAAGAATCAGACAGATCCACAACTGGAAAAGCTAAGCATCTTGAACAAATAAGGTTTTATGAGGCATTTCCATTGTACTAAGTATGAAAATGTCTTAATGGCCTTGGATATGTAGCAAGATTTAATCTACTCCCAGGTGACCATAAATTCTAGTTAAATTTTTTAGCAACTTATTGCCTTACTAATGATTTTTTTCTAATGAGTGTAAAAATTGCTCACGATCAACATGTAGTATTCCACAGCTGATGGTTTGCTTCAAGTGTGATGTTATTATTCTTAGTATTTGTGGTGGTTTGGCCGTGGCTGGAGGCCAGGTGCCCACCAAAGCCACTCTATTACACCCTCTAAAGGGTAAAGATAACAGTAGTTGACTAAAGGGTAAAGATAAGAATAGTTGAACAAAGCAGAAACAAATACTGCATGCTAAGGCAAAGGCAAATAATATTCTTCTCTACTTCCCATCAGCATATGTTTAGCCACCATTTTAAGAAGCAGGGAGTAGTGCTTGCACTAGAGAACAAGCACGATTAATTACTGCCCCCTCTTCCCCCTTCCTTCTACTACCAGCCCTCAGCCTACTCATGGAGAGGATGTTAACAATGGAAAAAAAAAGAAAGCATAGTGTTGGTGCTGTGTGAATGCTGCTCAGCGGCAGGCAAAACCCTGGTGTGTTATGAACACCCTGTCATCTACCATCACAAATACAGCACTATGATGTCATGTGGAGGATCTACTCCATCTAAGCTAAAGCAAATACAGCATCTGTAGTTTAAAAGAGTTGACTGCTTGCAGTTAGCTTACTAGACTCTTTAGTGTCACCCTAGACAACATATCCTTTGGATGAGAGTGAAGGAGGGTTCTTTGGAAAACGGTCACAATGCATATTGAATCAGAACAGGGGGTCACAGAATTAGGAATGGCTTATGGTCTGGGTCACTCCAGTAAGATAGTGCAAACTGAGCCTTATTTAGTGAGAACAAGTTTGAGCAATGTTTGCTTTACCTGAATTTTGGAATAGTTTGAGATAGTTCTATTATTCATAACCTGCTTGATTTGGCTTTGAATAGAAAATTTACCCAAGAGTGGTAAAGCACATTACTAATTTTTGATGTTTAAGTGGAGGAGATAAGGTGTAAATGAAGTTGCCAGAAGTGTGGTAGCAGTAATCTCCTACAATGAGTGTACACTTATTATACACAACACAACAGTCTTTTTAGACACAGCTGCCATCAATACTCATTAGAAACACCAGACCTCACACTGTTTATAGAGCCAGGATTAAAAAAATTGAATGAGATAATCTAAAACTTGACACACATTTAAATACATTCACTTGCATCAAGACTCATGTTCACTGAAAGGCTTCTACTTCTGTCCCTTCTGGTGACACACTGCTGTGCTGAGGCTCCTAAAATAACTCCTATTATCTTATAACTGTTTTATTGGAAAACACATTATTGTTATGTATGACCTCTAAGGAGAATGTCTTTCAGATAGGGGAATCTGTGCCATTTTGTAAGTGCATACATCTTGCAGGTTAATCATAATGATAGTGCATGGGTTCAAATTATGCTATTTTTCAGCTTCCTTGAAAGTCAGGAATTCAAACCCCCTGAATAGACTCAGATTATAAACACTGTTCATGTAACTTTATATCTTGCAAGTCTCCTTTAGTGTCCTGTTATTAATATATTATGAAAAATGAAAGAGGTCTGATTAAATATGCCTGCGTGGATAAATTTACATTAATGTGAGATGATTAATTATAAGTTAATACGCTGTTCAGAAGAAGGATTTTAGGTGGCATAATGAACAGGGCGCAATAATAATGCTGCAACAGTCCTCTGTTGAGGCAATGAAAACCGAGACACAAAGCGCTATTACGCATTTTGAAGTTGTGCTGATAATAATCACTACTCTGAACTCCCACTCACCTGTGCTCTCTCTTTGCACCACAAGATGTCACCACACAATCCTGGATGATTTTTAGGTTATTTATTTTTTTTAAGACTGTTTCAGCTAAACTGAGAAACATGTTTATTTCTTATAAAGTGTTCTCAATAAGAGAATAAAGCTCATGGAGTTACATATAGTGACTTTTAAATAAATTAATGACTGTAGACATCTCTTATCTTGGAAACATTCTCCAGCTCTACCAAACACTTGCTTACAGGTCCTGCCAGCAGTGAAACTGCTGATCATCTGTAAGAAATCCCAAAGTACGTTTATGATGAGTGTTCAAGTGTCATTTTTTTGAGTTATTTTGCTGTTCTGTCTTCCTGATCATCAACAGGCACTGCTGGGGAACAGGCCTTGTCTTCTTCCTTAACCACAAACAAACATGCAGCTAAGTGGAAGTGGAGTCTGTAAGAGTATTAAGTTTTAATTAAGAATCGTACCAGTTTTAAAAAGTAAGAGCATTTTCCTGTGCAACTTGAGTAGTTATAGTCAGGTTATATAGTTAAGTAGTCATAATATGGCAGTCTATAGATGCCAGCCACAGAAACAATCCCTGGAAAAGACTAACACTGACAGATAAGATCTCATTTTCTGTATTTCAGTTTTACAGGGGAAATGTGTGTTTAATACTTTCTGTCTTTGATTTCTTTCTTGGAAGGACTATGATCCTTTACACTTCTGGCATACTCGGCCTGTGTTTGTTGACTTTTTTTTTCCCTTAGGAGATTGTATAAGGACCTTGTGACCACACATATGCCTCTTCATGTCTGTTGCCTAAATAGGTTATGTACTGTACCTTCTAGTTTAGGCTAACACCTCTGTCAGAATAAGTTATCTGGAAAAACCTTAATCAAATGAACACTTCGTCTCACCTCAGCTCTGAGGTGGAATGAGAAAGCTACATCCTAGGTATGTTTACAGTGATTCCGCAGTCAAGACACGATTCTGTCTTCTGATTTGAGACTGGCTGAGGTGCAAAGAATAGAAATTTAGGCCAGATGAAAATATTTATTTACAAGCTAAAAATGAATTAGGGAATTTTGAGTGTGAAGAATATGTTCAGTTATAAATGTCTTTTGCTGAATTCAAACACCTAATAGAGAAAGGATATGACAGACTCTTTCTCTGATGCTACACATCAGGAATGTCTCTACAGCAAAAGAAATTGAGCACGATTCCTGAGTCTTGCTGATTAAGGAATATGTAAATTTCACGTACATCATTTTATCTTTATGATATTGAGCTTTCACCTAAGTTTGTTAGGACTGTCCTTAGCAACTCTTCCACACTCTTACCTCTTGATTTCTTTTAGGGCTTCTATATTGTTCTCTTTTGATTTCCTTGACGTAATTTTTTCCTGAAGAGCTTCTGAAATATTCTCAAGGACATCCTCCTTGCACTATACCCACAGTGCAAGGCCCCCTCCCATCCCTTGGCCTGATCCATTTTTGCTCCTGGCGTGACTGCACGTTACTATTATGGCCATAAATCATGGCCTGTCCCACTGCATCCTTAATTCACTGTCTCTGAGATAAGTTGGCACCTCAGTGAGCTACGAGATATAGATATGTCTTTAGCACAGCAGGTTTTGCTCTGGAGTATTCTAGTACTTCCTTTTAACCTTGAAAGTCACCATCTCTTTCGTCATGCTGGCATAGAGACGGAAGATGATGGGAAGCACAGTCCTTTCAACAGGACATTTAGATACATTTCTAGCCTGAGGTTGCTCCAGGGAGTGAACAGTATGGAAATCCTGAGGACTGTTAAGCCAGGAATAAGGACAAGAATGGTAAAAATCAGACCACTTTTGGAACGGCCCTTGAGACTCATCTAGTGGAACAACACAGCCAAGGCTAAAAGGACCTGCTTCAAATGTATGGGGTTAATGACTGGCATAATCAGGTCCATTCAGCGGTGGGAATTTAATGTGATTTGGTCCAATGCAAGGACTTTTACTGTGTGTATGCCAAAACCGAAACTATCCTGAGACATTTAGACAGGAAACAAAGAAAAATGTTAATATAATGTAATTTTACTAATGACGTGTCCCCAGACTTGTGGAGGGCCAGGGTGTTTAATAAGATCGCTTAAAAGAATAATGCTGCTCTCAGCAAAACATTCTGTTCAAAATGAGTTACCTTGCTGACACCTGACTGACAAAGATGTTTTTCAGTATTAGACACAACATACAGTACACTGAGACACATATTTTCCTCACTGGAGAGCAACAGACTATTGCCTACATTGCTGTTTTGTAACATTACGTTCTAAATTGCTTTTATGTTCAGAAATGAAAATGCAGGGGGGAGAAAGTAAAAGCTTTTGAAGAAAAAAAACCCAACTTTTTCCGTTACCTCCATTCACTACAGAGGTCATTTTGGCAAAATGAATGGGACTAGAAATCTGCTAAAAGCTGCAGTATAAGGTATGTTGAGACTGACAAGGCATTCACCAAGTAGTTACAAATGGGACTAATGGTTTAAACTTGTTAGCCGTTGTCAGATCCTCTGATCCTTGAGTCAGCTATGGAGACTATGGCAGAAATCAATGAGGCATCGCTTACACGGTGAACTGCTAGACCATATAGATTGCCTGAAGGGAATTAGCCAGTTCCTCCTGTTCTGCAAGCTGAAAGCAGCCAGCTGAATCTGCAGAAAGATTGACGATGCTACCCTGAGGCAATTAATTCTTTAGCCACTTGAACAGTGATAACAATAAAGGGAGGGTGAAAAGTCCAGCACAAGAGGTTGCAGGCTAGACCTCCATGCTATGGTAAAGCTCATAGTGTGGTGTGTTTTCAACTACCATCTGCATTATAAAGTGTATGGCTTGAGACTGGAGTGTTTATCTCATAAGTCACAGAAAGCAAGTCAATGCCATTGTTATTATGAACAGTCTGATAGCAAACTGAATATAAACTATTGCTGATATGGACAGAAATATCCTTTAAGTCTTCCATTATGAAACTGTTATATGAATTTTGGTGATTCATGTACTTTGTTTTTAGTGTTGTTGTATTATTACTATTAAGTTCTCTTTGCTATGCCACTTTGGAAAGGTGTCTTCCCAGACACCTAAGGAGACCAAAGGACCCTCACGCTAAAGGCATCTTCTAAGACACCTGAAGAGACCATGCTACAACAGGAAGGCCCCTAACAACAATGAAAAGCCCGAGTTCATTAAGAACTGTCCAGTGATGTGCTGGCTTCTTTCCAAAGAGGACACCTAGCCCAGTGAGGAGCCAGCGTTGTTTTTCTATTTGACCAATGATGGACCATGCATGGGGTATAAAAGAGGGGACTGGAGCCATTTTCGGTGTGCAGGAGTGCGTGAAGGACGATGTTTAACCCTCCCCGTCCAGGCACCCAGTGCTACCGCTAGGAACCCTTAAGTGCTGTTTGCTTGTTCTTAT